>CM070035.1:62138559-62174585 GCA_036250615.1 Ptychadena robeensis | reverse complement strand
ATAATGATGTGTAAGTGGGACGTTAGATATCGGAGAAGCCGGGGAGAGGCAGTTCTGCTCCTCCTCCTCAGCCGAGCTTTGCCCGGAGACCCAGGCAAAGCATCGGACAACGTCCGATCCTTGTTTTTATTGGTCAGTTCAATTTATATGTTTTATTTAAGCAAAGTGGTTCTAAACTTTTCAAGAACCACGACCCCAGAAGTGATGTCGCGAAATGTCGGATAGGAAATGCAGAAATGTCAGTGTGGAGTGTTGTCATGATCAGTGATGTCACGATCAGGTAAGTTAAATGTTAGGAGGGAGAGTAACTTTACATTACTTAGGAGGGAGCATCCTCTCCCTCCTAACTTCCCACCACCTAACTTCTGATGTTTTCAGGGAACACGTTGACCCCTGTGAAATGGTCATTCAACCCCCTCTGGGGTCGCGTGACCCACATGCGACCCACATGTTGAGAACCATTGTTTTTATAACAGATTTTGCTGAATGTACTGAAAATTAAAAGAAAAAAAAAACACAGTATGTTTAGGGTTTGTTAGTAGAGAATCATCATTGTAAATCAACTTTCTCTGTAAACAATGTAAAGGTTGTATGGCTTTTTATTTTAGTTCACGGTCAGAGTGGTTTGTGTTCATCCTGGCACTTAGCCGTATCTATGGCATTTTGTCCCAAAGGCCTTCAGAGTTAGTGCGGCTTGCTTTAATTAGCATGATTCAATCAGTCCCACAATGGAAAGGAGGCTGGCAGAGTAATTGAGCTTTGTCAAAGCCAGTTTTTCATTTCCAAGCCCCCCTTCTCCTCTTACCTCCCACTTTCCCTTCCTCATGCTCTGACCTGTTGGAACAATAAGAACAGTGAGGCTATTAGAGTCTGGACAGCTGCCAGCCATGCAGAAAAAAAGTCAAAACAGTAGAGCCAATAAATAAACTGGCTGCCTTGATGTTCCAAAATATGGAGCAATCACTGCAGGTTAACCCTATAATATGCAAAGAACAGTTAGTAGAATTATGGTAGGGTGCGCAGGTTCGTTTTGAATTTCAATCTGACAAAACAATTGGCCCTGCAGTGAATTTGAAACTGATTCTACAGATGGCCAATTGAAATAGTCTGATGTATAGGTAATGACTAGACATACACTATGTTGCTAAAAGAACATGTCAGCCTACCTTAAAGCTGGCCATAGACGAGTTTGGATCCCATGTAATCGATGGTGACTTATTAGTTGCATGACCATGCTGCAATTGATCGTTCATATAGATGCGCACAACCTTTGGCATTCGGTCCCTGAATTGGGGTCCCCAAACAGGGTTTTACCAACATGTCGGATCCCTTATGGACATTTCATCGAGCAGGATCGATGGGCAACAGTTGATTCCTAAATGATCGCTGTGAATGCACGGTGATCAATCATTCGGCAATCCAATGCTAAATCAACCTGTATGACCAGCTTTACACACACATAGTGTTAGTGACATCATAATATTAAAGGTAGCCATAGACACATCAATCGATTCCCGATTCGAACCTTCCCGGCGATTGAGGAATCAGCGATCAATCGTTTTGCAATCAATGGCACACCAACTTTTTGGTCAATTTAGATTTTTTGGGGTCGATCATTCAGGGTGGGCAGCACTTGATTTATCGGCGATCGATTGCTGTGAATGCGTGAAAATCGAGTGAAAAATCTACCCATGTATGGCTTCCTTAAGCCATGGATCTAATACATAGTTAGCTCACTCTTTGCAGCTACAACAGGTTTATCTCTCCTGAGAAGGCTTTCATCAAAGTCAAGGAGTGTGTTTATGGGGATTTTTGTTAGATGAGAAGAGCTTTGTCACTGTATTTAATACCTCTATTATTAGAAATGGTGAAACAACAACTAATTTTGTCCCAGAATCTGGAAATGACTTTAAACAGATAGACATTAGATTAGCTGCAACATCAGGATGCCAATTGTCATACATAATGAAAAAATATGAAATGATTGTGAATTTCTTGTTTTAATTTTATTTACCCAAAATAGACCTTTCATGTCAAAACTAAAAGTACAATCAAAAATAGCACATGAATACGTTTACACTCCTTTGAAATGGCACACCTAAATCATCACTGGTGCAGCCAAATCCCCATTGATTAGTTGAAAAAAAAGATAATTAAATCCACTGGTTTAATGTTCTGTGACAATACAACATAAATTTACAAGGCAGTGATTATTTTTTATGGGAACCGAATATTACACCTTGAATAAGGGTTTCACATGGGTAGAGGGACATTGGTCAGACACCAGGCTGATTGTATACTGAGAGTTTATCCGATTATAAAATAATTAGTAAAGTAAGCATATATGTCTATTTTTTTATGAATATATATCCTCGTATCAGAGATCTTCAGAAGAAATAAAAGAAGTGTAAAAATTTTTTTTTCTTTTGGCTCTTGACGTGCTAAATCACACACTTATCACCTACAGGGGATATTTCAAATCTCTGGATAGAAAAACAAAGGAAAGAGAAGAAAAGCCACATGCACAATTTTAATATCACTGGAAAAATATACAGGAAAGAGTTTCCCCCCCAAATAATCCCCCCCCCCCCCCCCCCACATGAACAAGGGGACTACAATCAAAAGAACCAAAGGTTACCCTCAAATCGGGACTTTTAGTTGGCAGACTCAACCCAAAAAAAGGGGCGTACATAATTATTTGACCTTTGGTTCTTTTGATTCCGATTAACGGGATGGCCACTCTAACCCCATAGAGATATATGTTGTCTATTGCCTCCCTTTCAAGGGGACTACAATGCACAAATATGTGAAGCACAATTCATTTAAAATGTTATTAAAACATGATGATAATATTTCCAAACGTTTGACATGAAATTGTGGAATGAGAAAAAATTCACTGAAGCAGGCTCCAAACGTGTTTCGTGGGTCTCTGCTTCATCAGGGGATGCCTGAGTGAATGCATCAATAAAACTATTCAAACACAATTGACATTCATGAAATATCACCCCAAAAATATATAAAAAAAACAATAAATATTCAGTTTATATTATTATATTTTTGCTAGATCATCAAGCAGAGAAGAAACAACATATAGATACTTCCTTACTCAATAGGTGTAAAAAGTTGGATGAAAATTGATGAGAACAACATCACACACACAATTATCGATGCAAAACCAATTCCTTAAAATTTATTTGCTTTCCAGTTATGAAGTTAAGTGTGTGTCTATGCTCTAAAATACGATAGGACACATATAGAACGAATAAAACATGACATACCACTTACCTTTCAAAACATGACATACTTGTTCAGTTCACCAAAACCTAACCATTAGAGTCTTTTGGGATTTTATGCAGAATGTCAATCATTCTTGATGAATAAAACTTAGCCAGAATAGGGTCATTCAAAAGAGTGACCGAGTCAAAATCCAGATCTTAACCAAATTGAAACGCAATGGTGGGGTCTTGAGCTATTGAATCTGGAGTGTGCTTATTTTTTCAGATGTGGCTTTTCCATTCTGGCTTCTTTCAGTTAAATAAATACTGACACAGTAGAATCTGTTTTGTGTTGTTGGATTTAAAAAACCTTAGACCTGTTAAGAACCAAAAAATCTTCATTGTGTCCTGATATATAAATACTTGGAATAAAAAGTCTGCCTTGTTTTTTCCATCGAACTTATTACCACAACAAATATGCTAAAACCTGGGAAATGTCTATATCCCTCTCATACATATTTAGATAACTCCATACAATTTCCATTATATCTATCAACAACTATGTAGTATGGCTGCCTACCTGATAGAATACATAGTGATTGGAAGGTTTAGGTCCTCATATTACATGGTTTTGGCAGAACAAAAGCTGTGTACAGAAATTGTATGGTAAGATTGTAAGGTGTATGGGTGGGCTTTAAGCAGGGAACACACGGCTCGATATAGGAGCCATTCAAAGTTCCCTGCAGCAGCGCAATGACGTCGATATCGGAGCAGCAGGAAACATGGCAATGGACATCGACCGTGGTTACGGTCATGTCTGATATCCCTGTTTTCGAGCGGGATTGATTGGTCACGCTTGATGGCCACATTAGATATGGGCCAGAAAGATGGGCGTGAGTGCGCATTGCACTCGAAGCGGCCATCAATCTGGCCCTTATCTACACGTGTGTACCCAGCTTTATACTGATACCTAAACATGTAAACTCTCCCGTTTATAAACCATTCATACATGACTACAGAATAAGCCACAACATAAGAGTGCTTAGAATTTGTAAACAGACCCTATAAGCGTGGAGACTCGGAGAAGAAAGGAAATGAATGCACGTTGCATTGCAGTGGAATATTGACATCGTTCAAAATATAATTTGTGTTCCCTTGACATGTGAAGGAAACTAATATACACAGAAAATGTAATACGCTTTTTAATGGGCATTAAGCAGAAAAAAAAACTGTGCAGGCCGAGTATTTAGTATGTACCATCACTTTCCAGAACGAGAGAAAAATAAGAGATAAAGAAGCTGCAAAATTGATTAAAATGTTTATAAACAGAAACTGGACTGGTTGCCAATAAATGAAGGTGTGAAAATATTGAAGCAATTTAATGAAGCAATTACATGGGATTAGAGAGCTTTTTCCAGCTGCTAAAAGTCACTCGTGTTTCACGCTTGCCTGATCCCGTAGGTGGATTTTTCAGAAACAATATTTCTATTAGTCTTTCTTTTCATCTCTAATATCTTCTTTTTTTCTTGTTTTATAAAAAGATCCTACTTTTTAAAGACTGTGGGAGATTTTTAATTAACTTTTTCTTCTCGAAGTGGTAGGAAGGATCCTGCTGATGTGAAAGAGCTTGCAGTATAGTCATGCATGAAATTTGCTTTTAGACAATATGTCCTCTCTGTTACAGTTTTTTTTTCCGTGTCCTGTGGAATGAGTGTTATGAGATAAAACACAGCTTGATTTGAGATGGACATAAAATTAGAAAGGCATATGTATTTTAAGGTTAATAAACATGATTAATATCAATAGGGTGCACCAACTAAAGCTAAAAACGACAAAGTTGTAAATAGAAAGGAACAAAAATGACAGCTCTAAAGTAAGCAAATATGATTGCATAGTAAATTAAAAGTTTATAACCTATTTTGTTAGGCAAGTAGAAAAAAGTAATATCTGAAAAGACTTTCTGATTTAGAACCTCAGTCAACTGTGATATTTTATTGAAAACCAGGAATTGAATCCCCGTTAGGAAAGGTAAGCTGCCAACATCCCAAAAAGATAGAGAAAGTGAAAGGTTGCACCCAATGTGACTCAGGGAACAAGCCCTGGTCACCGATGGGAGGGACTTTTAAGGCAATAAGTATGAATATAACAAAAAATTAACATGGAGTTTATCCATGGATATTCAAGGTAACATACATGTCATGAACAGAATAATTCATTTTATGATTCCATGAGTAAAACAAAACAAATGTTACAAGTCTTGACGCATTTCGCGAGGTTATCGCGAGGTTATTTGCGAGTAACAAATAGAGACCACCTTGAATCATCAGTAGCTGAGGATGCAAGAAAAAGTGTGCATCAAAAATAGGGGTATATGTTCCCATGGGAATACAAATAGTATACAGAATAGTAATGATTATTCCAGGTGGAAACAAAGTCCATCGGAAGTACCTCCTTAGGCGCGATCCCTGGATCCCAGAGCGAGGGTGTCTCCAGCCCCGCGCGGCACTAGTCAGGGGAACGGGGGGCAGTCCAGGCAAACCAACTAATTTGTCTAAGTTTCACTGTGCAGCCCTGGACTACCCCATACTCCAATGACAGCTTTGACCTATTGTTTTTCCTTCCCGTTTACTATAGGGGCATACAGGTTGTACATGGTGTCCATGGATAGATATCGTTGGCTAGTCATCCGTCTAGGTTATCTTGAGTATGATCTGGATCTGGTTCACCCACACTGCCACTGCAAAGTACCCAGTGCTTTCTGGTATAGGAAAGCATGTAACTACTCATGGGGAAGTTCTTTCTGTAGATCTAAGAGTGGGTGTTGGAATGGGAGAAATTATAAGTCCCTCGTGGACCTTAACACAGGGCATAGATTAATAGTGACCATTCATTTTTAAGGTAATCATGAGGCGATTATAATTTCTGATATATATTCACAATGCGCTCCCAAATTACGAACATCGAATTGAATATTAGTAAAATTATTCCCAAACATCAAGAACTCAAATACTGCCTATGCCGCTCATCACTAGTTAAGTCAGTCGTGAGCTCTGTGGAGTCTCTGTCACATTGCTTAAAATGGGCAAGGGCTCATTAACAACCGCAACAACAAACACTATATTTTGACGGTTGAGTAATAAAATCTATTGAAGATACAAAAGAGTAGTATCTACAGCAGTGGTTTCCAAACTGGGGGGTGGGGGGCACGAAGGTATTCCAGGGGGGCGCCGGCCCTCATCCTGAACCTGTATTTGAATGGGGAGGGGGGCTCAATAATGTTGGTAAATAGAAAAGAGGGGCCCTGCAAGGAAAGTTTGGGAATCACTGCTCTACAGTTACATGGGACAGTAAAGGGCTAGACACAGAGACATTTGCTCTGGTGCTGGTTCAGTGGACCTCTGAGCACAGAAATAGTACTGGCAAGCGACCAAGATAGAGATATCGATGGGAGGTATAAAATAGTAAAATATTTTAAAGCAAAGGCTTACTGTGACAAAAAAATTGATTGGTACTGTACTCTAGAAACCATTCTATTCTTTGTCAGATTAAAGTAAGCCTTAAAATAGCTTCATGCATATGGAGGCTGTAAAATTGATTCTGTAGGGAAGCTACTTATGAAAACTAGCAAGAGCTTTTAAAAGTTTAATCAACATGCTTTACTTGTCTTAGGAATCTTTTAGAAATCATCCTTGACTCATCAAAATAAACATATGTTTCTCCATAAAAAATCTTAAAAGCTGAGCCTACCAGCAATCGTGAATCTTTAGATGATGAACTGTCCAACTAATGGAACACTTATCATTCCCTGCTCATATTTAGTGCAAAATGTACAACCTGCCATGTCTTAAATATTACATGTGCCGATTTGAACCAATATGATAAATTCATCCATTGAGACACTTTACTTTAGCTCAACTGTTTTGGGTCTAGTAGCAGTTCAATGAGACTACAAATTCAGCTCTATGTTGCACAAGCTGTCAGTGGTTTTAGTCTACATAGTTTTTTTACCCTGTTTTTTTTTTCTATCACTCTTTTAAATGAATCGCAGCAGGCAATGGCACCTTTTCAATATATGGATAAATAGGACTGCAGCTATGACACCCAATGCACAGATAGTACATTGTCAAACAAGTTAAGCCAATAGGCGTATGTTTCATGGTAGTGAACATGCTAATTAACATCTCTGTATGTTCCATATAAAACAGCATCACAAATTCAGATCCAATTTAAACAAAAGCTAAAAGATGATGCAGAACTTAACATATTTCTCATTATGGTAATACATTTCTTTCTCCCAGCCCAAACTTCATGGGTTCAAAACTGTAAAGCTGGGCATACAGGTACCAATTCCTGCATGATCCGATCCCCGATCCGATGCCGTGCATCCCTTAAGGATCGGGTCCCGCAGGAATTGGAGGCTGCAACTGACGAGGATTGGCCTAAAATCAGCCGTCCTGTCGGAAGTCTGAGACATTTTCTAGAGGCAGAGAGATCTCTTGACTTTCACTGACCATAGTATTATCCGAGCACTATAGACTATATTAAAGATTCTCTTACAAAGTGGGATAAAAGGTCTTGAAAGGCATACCTGGCAATCATCCAGTTTCAATTAATTTCAATAAATTCCAGATTTTTCCCAGGATTTTAAAATTGAGGTAATTTAGGGCGTTCCTCGCCCTTCTAAGATCACACCCCGTTTGTGCAGATTATGTGCAGGGTGGGAAGTTAGGAGGCAGGGTAATGCCTTGTCCCTCCAAAGTTAGCCAGCTATGGTAATAAGAGAGACAGTAGGTAAACTTTTGGTATGTTTCCCTTATTCTATGATAAGGAAACAGTCACAATTAGGGATGTCGCGAACCCTCCCCTGGGGTGTCCGCGAACAGGGCGGGTCGAACTTCAAAGAAGTCCGCCGTCCGCCCTGTTCGCGGACACATTCAAATTCCCCGCCTCTAGGCGGGGAATTTGAATCGGAAAAACCGGATATGACGTCAGTGACGTCACATCCGGTCCGTGGACCGCAACCTGGAACGCATAGTTCCTGGTTACGGCCGCAGGATGTGACGTCACTGACGTCACTTCCTGTTCTGAGCCGGTCTTTTCACTACAAGACCGGCTTCATGCCGGTCTTGTAGTGAAAAGATTCTTCCTCCGGCAGGATCACACAGGTTGTGATCCTGCCGGAGGAAGAATTTACATCTTCTTCTGGCCGGCGAACAGTACGGGTCGAACACCCGTACTGTCCGCCGGCGAGGCGAACGGCGAACATGCCGTGTTCGCGGCCGAACTGTTCTCCGGCGAACAGTTCGGCCCATCTCTAGTCACAATATCTACCTTCCTTAAGCTGGGCATACACGTCACAATTTTACTGCGATCGTTTTTTAATCTGATCGCCCATCCGATTCCGGAATCGATTTTAATTTGCAAAAACTATCGCAAATTGCAACATACCATGCATTAAATTTCTGGGCGATTCTATCCTGAAAGTCTCAATATGTCTTGCACGCACACATTTATGGGTTTGGAGTGGTGTTAGCTGAAGAACTGGCCAGTGACCAACAGCACACAAACAAAGGTCATTTCCACAAGATTCATAGATTGATCGCTTAAAACGATCGCATGAGACAACTAACAGCACTCGATTCATGTGCTTTTTATTAAAATTATCCATCAGAACGGATCCGTGAATGATCGTTTTTCTGTCTGATTTTTGACAAAATCTATCGCTCGGACACTTTTGGCATGCTTCAATTTTTATTCAATCCGATAGCGCGATTGCTTTTATTAAATGATCCCACTAAAATTGAACTAAAAATCGAGATGTGTATTCCCAGCGTTAGTGAATTACATATTTTTGTAATGTGTCTAGCTTCATTGTGGCCACGTTGACAAGAAGTTGCATATGTGGAAATTTAGAATTTCTATTTCAGATGGTATAGTATATGTAGTTTTTGCTTACTTGTTTTTCATGTTTCCATGCCAGCTGCAGATCCAAAACCTTGCAGATCCAAAGAAATATTTGTTTTTCAAGTATATCTATCATAGTGTTGAGCTCGAATATTTGATTTTCGAATATTTAGCTCGAATATCGCTATTTCGCCATTTCGCGAATATTCACGAATATATCATCGGATATCCGACGCGATCGCAATTTTTTTCGATTTATTGCGCTTTTATAATCGCACTCCATTGCAATAAATGGGATCGCGATTATATAATCTCAATGCGATTTTTTAAAACGGAAATGACAGATATTCTTCCAGTCGAATATCCGAGCTCCATTGACTTGCATGCATTGCGCATATTTGGTCGCATTGCGCTTTCTCAGATAATCGCAATTACAGATTCCGCCATTCTCTATTGACTTCAATGTATTGCGCATATTTAGTCGCATTGCACTTTCTCGGATAATCGCAATTTTGGATTTCGCCATTCTCCATTGACTTCAATGTATTGCGCATATGTGGTCGCATTGCGCTTTCTTGGATAATCGCGATTTCGAATTCCGCCATTCTCCATTGACTTGCATGCATTGCGCATATTGGGTCGCAATTGCGATTGTTAGATCGCAATTCATGTCGTAAGTGCGGATATTCTAGATTACAAATATGGAATCGAATATTATGGCGGATATTCGCGAAATTACGCGAATTCGAATATTGCCTAGAAGCTCATCACTAATCTATCATATCCTTTTTATTGTGTTAATACTACTTGATCTTGTTAATGGAATGCACCTTACCTTCTCCAGTATAAGGATGAATTTATCCAATTAAATCTACATGTGAACTCTTATGTAGAGGTCTTATGAGTTGAGGCAGGAATGACTCTAGCTGCTTACACAGTAGGAGGTGCAGACCAACATGCCCGGAATAATCGAGATGGCCAGGTTAAGTCCTTTAGGGAATTTCTAACTCCTGGACTAATTAAGGATGCTACTTGCTGATTGTCTCTGTTCTGCCTTTTTTTTTGTTGGCTCCATAATGTAATGCAACACATTGGAACATGCCCTGAAAGTAATGTTCACAGCATTTCTAACTGAAATGTGAGGAAGAGATGTTCTCTTAAGCCCCCCACAGACGGGCAGACTCCCGACTATAGTTGTAGCAGACCAACCTGCGTGCTCGCTCCCGCCGAGCACATCAAGGTTGGTCGGCCGCAACTATGTGGGAGCCCACCTTGGGTTATGTTGAAGAAAAGCCGGCAGGTCGGATCACACACGGATCCGACATGCGGGTTTTTTTTCTGCCCGACTGACAGACAGAACAGCTGCAGCTTGTTAACTCGTTAACAGTTAATTGGCTAGTTTGACGGGAGTCCCGTGTGTCAATGCAACACACAGGATTCCTGTCCGACATACAGTATAGCAGACTGCTCACAGCGTGGTGATGTCACCACGCTGTAATCAGTCTGCTAAAGGTCTGCCATAGATCAAGGTGTCTATGGCAGGCTTTAGAGTCAAGGATCTGAAGAGGTCTTCAGTTGCTGATGGGAGTCTTTGCTTGTAGATGTTGATACCATTGGAGATGTGTTCAACTCCTTTGACCATAACTAGAAAGACAGGAAAAGTAGGTTAGTTTCCAAACCAAAGACATATGCTCATGTTGTATTTTGTCTGCCTAAACTTCATGTATGCCTAAACTTTTAAGGTAGGCATACAAGAGCCGATTCCTGTGTGTGTACACACAGAGAAAAAAGGATATTAAGGCCCTTTAGCCCCCCTAGCGCTTCTGATGGCTCCATCTGTCCAGCACTTTCTTGTCAGTATTGCAGTGGACGAGATAGAGCCGTCCAGCTAAGCTCAGATCCCCGGCATCAGCACATACTCACTGTTTTGTGATGTCCAGGGGATCTGATGCTCTAAGCTGGCTTCCTTACTGAAGAAAGCCGGCCGATGTCACCCCTCTCCCAGCCCGATTTGCATATGAATGTCCCCCGCCCCTGTTTCATTCATATGCAGATTGGGCTATCTTCAAAGAGCACATCTGGAAAATCATCCCCAGTGTCATTTCAAGATGTGCTCTTTGAAGTTAACCCTTTTAGAGCGTGCCAAATGGCTTGTATTGGATACAGTGATAACTGTATCCAATACAATTCAAAGTAAAACAAAAACAAAACACATTTACAATTGTAATAAAAATGTTATCGTAAGCAAAACATAAATACTGTTTTGAAATCTTTCATACCAAATAAGTATTCAAGAGATTTTATCATTCAAATGATACATTTTCTAAATGTTTATTAATGTACTTTTTTATAATAATTGTGTGTTTCAAACATTATTACCGTATTTTTCGGACCGCTGGAGGAACTGTCAGTTGAGAGATGCCGGCTGGTGTCGGCTCTCTCAGCTGTACTGTAAAATTGCCTGTCAGCAAAGCTTTGCTAGGCAATGGAGAGGGAGAGATAGACTGCCATGTTTCCCTCTCTCAGTGTCAGTGGGAACCGCAATAACTCGGCAGTTCCCACGGACACAATCACAGCTGATCTTCACAGCTGTTTAGAGCAGAGGGAGAAGGCTGCAGATTTCTGCCCCCTCCTTCCTCCCGAGTGTTCAGTGTGATCAGTGTGAAGACGCTGAGCTTGAGAGTGTACTGCTGCTAGTGACCCCTGCTGGCTGAATTGAATATTGCCTTCATTGAATTCATTGCATTAACCCAATTGATGTGAAAACTTCTCTTCATCTTATGGTCCGGTGCATCTTATAGTCCGAAAAATACGGTATATTCCAGATGTCTATTAGACCCTTGTACGGACATATTTTTGGAAGTTACTGGCCTACAACACAAAAAAAACTTCCATTAGAGTCTATGGTGCGCTTTTGGTACATACAGAAATCTGGACCTTGCAAGAGCGCTAGGGAGGTTAATATAGGTCACTGCTAACCTTTTGCAGTCTACTACTGTGCCTCTCGGGCTTTAAAAACATTCTATTTGCTGTGGACGTTTGGGCTCTAATAAAATGGGTGCAGTAGCAGATACACTTGTGATAGAAAGGCTCAGGCAAGTCCACTGGCCCAAACAATCCTAGACAGGCTAGGTTTCACAAGGACTTGGAGTAAGAGGTACTGGCAAAACTCCATAAGCTGAGAGCTTACAGTTGATGCAGAAATGCCTTATTTTACTTAAAGGGTGCTTCACATGAAAAACCTGACTTGAAGGAGGGCAAAAGAACCCTATATCAGGATAGAGATCTGCCCTATGGGGCATTCTGAGAACAAAGAGTGTCCAGATACAGTGAGTAATACAATACAATAAATTATGTACATATCATACAATGTGAGTTCCAGTTTTTCTTTTAATGCTGTCTCTCATAGTGGGAATGCAGCTACAATGTGAATTGCAGACCCCTCCATGATTTGTAAGTGGGAGAACTTGCAAAATCTCAGCGTGTTAAAATAAATTTTTTGGGATTGGCCGTGAACTTATCGGCATTTCGGATCACAGTGCGATCTGACATGCGGCAGATTTCTGGTCAATCTGACCAGGTGGGCGCACCCAATTTTCGGCCAACCGACCGTTGGCCACTTTGCGGGAACGTGCATGGCAGTCGATCGGCTGTTGTGAGAGCAACCTTTTCCACTACATGCATTTGCTAGTTCATACTAAACCGCCAGGCACTGTTCATCCGCCAGGCTCCGATAAACTCTATTTTTATTTCCATCTCTTACAACTCCCTGTGTGCGCTGAGCATTCATTGATCGTTTATGCTATTTTCATTCAGGCCAGAAGTGGATCCTTATATCCTGATACCACTTTTTATTTAGCATTGTCGTTTTTTAAAAACACTTGTTTGTAGTCTTGTACTTTGTACTATTAGCCAAGCAATCCTGCACAGTGGGTGTATGTATAACTTGGAATAAAATCTTTTTTCTATGCTGTCTGTTAATATGCCTGGTACCTCTTTCTATGGCTTAAATCGGAGATCTAGCAGCCTGCATATTGCTTAACACTTTACCGATCCCCTGCAGTGACAATATTCATTTTCATATTGAGCTGCTATATATATTGATTAGACAGGACAAAGAGAAAGGGAAATTGCTTCAGTGACTGTTGATAAATATACAGCCGCCTGACACTGCCTGATGAGATTCCTGGACCAAAATATGATGGATTGTTTCCTATTAGCCCCAGAGCAGGTAAGAGCTGCACAGAGAATAAGCTGAAGGTAGATTGCAGGTGTAAGCAATCACTTGTCCCATTGGGGGGCAGGAACTGAAAACCTGAATTTAACACTTTCATTCTCATACATCCAAAATGTAGATACCACCGCCTTATAGTATCATTCCAATAAACATTTTGTTTTGTAAAATACATAAGACTACATTTTTTCTCCTCTCCCTTTGAGCATTAACATGGAGTGAGTTAGTAATTTCAGAGGTAAATCAACAGTGGCAATCTCTATATTTCTCACACTACATGTCCATTTATACTTATAATGCTACTTCATTGCTAGTCCATTGCTGCTAGTCCATTGATAAAAAGAATCAATCATTAAAACTTGAAAAAAGAAAATAGGAACTCTTTTGACCTAAACAGCCGATCACTTGTGTTCTTTTATCAATAGTAAAATCTATAGTCTTGTTCTTATTTTCTCTTTTCTACATTTTACATAAAAAGCCCCAATAGTTTCTAAATTGTGACTTAATACGAAACAGAATGTTCAATATTATAGGGCCACATCTCACACAATGGTTTCCCAAGGTTTCTTTTTATTTTTACAAATCTTCTGTTGTATAGGCTATGTCTTCAACTCTATTCCAATACTCAACGTCATACAACAGCTAAAGAATTCCTCAGATTTTACAGTTTTAATACAAAAACAATTTTAAAAATGTAGATAGATAGATATTATGAAACTTAAACAAGAGAATGCCTAAATATTTTAACATGCAATCATACTTTAATGTTGCATAAATTGGGAAATTGAACTATATTTATTTACCCACCCCATGTATACAGCCTAGCATGGTGAATACCATTATTATCCATCTGTCTGTTATAGTGATCTTCCACATAACCTTTCTATATTCCCCACAATCTCCTCTTTGTAGTGCAAATGCTGCCACCACCCTTTTCCTATGACGAGCTGCAATTTATGGGACAGTGTGTGTACTCATTCTGTGCATATTTTAATCTATATAAACAAAGCTGTTACCATTAACATTGTTAATGGGTTGGGGGAACTAATCTCAGAGGGGGGTGGCCAGCCCCTGCGGACTTTTAAGGTGAAAAAATATCTCAAATGGAGTTCCAGTCAAAGGAATGAAATTTACACTTTTTAATCAAAAGAAAAATATACAAATTTACATAAAAGTGGTCATAGATAAAGCATATTCGGCCAAGTCTAAGTGGTCAGTCTGATTGAACAGGGAAATAAACCAATCCCCTGTACATGACCTTGTCTTTACCAAGAAGTTCTTAAAGTTCGTTATCACCAATAAAAGTCTAAAAAAGTATATGTCATGTCCAGTTTTTGCATCCAATTATGTTCCAACAAGTTTCGTCCTATTTGGGGACTTCTTCAGGGATTTTGGATCCGCAGGGGTTGGCCACCTGCCTCTGGGTTTAGTTCCCCCAACCCATTAACAATGTTTATAATGTTTATTTACAATATTTGGATGTGGTGATTTGGTGTGGTGTGGTGAAAGCTGCCGGTTTCGGGTTACCCTTTCCCCCTTTTTTTTAAAGCTGTTACCATTAGTTTATGTTATAGTTACAGTGGGTCTGTGAACAACCAGCTTGATTTAAGAAAAAAGAATTAAGGTGGCTATACACGTTTTGATATTTTTATTTGATTCGTTGACTTAAAACTATAGCTTTTTAGGTCCATCAAATGAAAATCGATCAACATGGTTCGATCGACCTAAATCGATCGACATTTACCAAAAAAGTGATTGGAGAATGGAGATCGATATATTTAAATAGTTAGCATACTTCTACATCCGGTGGCAGAAATTTTTGTGTGTTTATGATAGTCTTCCTTTGATTATGCTTTCAACCAATTGAACCAACGTCAATCAAATATCTGTTTCTCCATGTGGCGGAAATTTTGTTTGCAGTTCAATCATCAATTCTTTGATCATAAATTACGATCAAATCTGACATTGATCGCAGGTAATTCTAAACGTGTGTGGAGTTCCTTTACATACAAAAAGGTTCATAGTTACAACTTATGAGAAGAGAAACTTCCTCAATTGAAGCCCTTTTTAAAACTTCATGTTGAAGTTTTTAACTTTGGCTCATGCTGTGTGTTCGAGTTTGACACCCTTGTTCTGGAACAATAAATTGGCTAGCAAGTTCATTTTAAAACTGCAGCATGTACTTATTAGTGTAAAAGGAAACAGAAAATTACCAATAGCTTTATTTTAAGCCGCAGTATAGAGAATTCTGCAGTTCATCTGTTAAATAAAAAAGATAAACCAGATCTTGTGTAAACTTACTGATATCGTTCACATGACTGTAACTCTCATTTTATGTTCCTTAAACCGAGAAACACATTACTAAAAGGAGATTGCTGAATGGAATTTGTATATTTCAAACATCTAATACAAAAAGCTTCTCTACTTGCTGCAGGACTGCATTATTTTAAGTGAAACCTTGCAGGATGAAACTCCCAGGTGTTATCTGGTCAGTATATATAATTCAGGCAGTTTGGATGTATTGCTCACCGAGGATATCCCATATTTAATCTCTGCTGCTCCGAGGACAGTGGAATATATGACTGTTAAAGCATTCCATTAACAGCACAAGTTCTGCCTTAAACATGTCACCTCTGGAGTTATGGGAGATACAGAGGGAAACAGAACAGGTCACTGAAGGAAAACAAGGACCGCTTAGGAATATATAGCTAATGCAGTGCTACTTAAGGTACCATGAGGACATCCTCTCTACCAGCAGAGCAGGTCTTTTCATACCTGGTGGTTCATGAAGCCTAGAAAAAGAAAACCAACAACATATCTAAAGACACTATGTAAATAATAATGTGGAACCTGCACCTATTCATAGAAAAGATCCTGCACCACCCCTAACCTCATAGCCATTAGACATTCCTTAAATCATTTATCAATACCAAATACTGGGGTTTCAAGGTACACACACTACTTACTAAAATTTTGAGAATTTTTATTTCAATTAATTAAAAATACACAAAACACAATAAAAACAATTCCATAAAAGGAAATGTTTATACATTACAGTTCATTGTTGAAGGGTGCATGCTTCTACTGTACATTTGCTGATTCACTCATACACATGTTTGTGGTAACTTTCCCTGCTAGTTGGGTATCCAATAGAGATGGTAACATTTTTCGACTAGCTGACTTTGTAAGCTGATTACAAAGCCCCTGAACATGGTATCATCACCAAAATTGCTGGACTTGTAGAAAAGGGTTGTGGGAACATTGGAAAAACATTTTTGCTCTAGCATATGTAGTTTTTGCATAAATAAGTTCAAAGTCAAAGTCAAAATGTAA
Organism: Ptychadena robeensis; assembly: GCA_036250615.1. Classification (NCBI taxonomy): domain Eukaryota; kingdom Metazoa; phylum Chordata; class Amphibia; order Anura; family Ptychadenidae; genus Ptychadena; species Ptychadena robeensis. Next base: position 62,157,899 of record CM070035.1, on the reverse strand, counting down.
AATTTTGACATTTTGACTTGATTTTGAACTAAATTAATGCAAAAACTATTTGTTTTACAGACATACCTTTTTATTGTAGTATACCCCCAACCCTTCTCTACATCTCCAGCAACTTTGGTGATGATACCATGCTCAGGGGCTTTGCAATTAACTCTAAATGGTTGAATTTTTACCATCTCTAGTCTCTCTGTGTTTCCCTCTTGGGCTGAAAGAGTTGGGGAAGCCTCCTCCCCATTGGAGAGACCGGAATATGAATATTGTTTGTTTTTTCTGTACAATAGGACTTCTGCTCTGGTGTGTATACTCTCCACTGGCACACACCAGTTGCAAAGTCTTGTTGTAGACAAGCAACGTTCAGATTGAATAGATGACAATATATGAACTTTTTGAGGCCAATAACACTTTAAGTAATGGAAGGGTCAGTGGAGAGCTTGTTGGCCAAGCTTGAGAGCTTGCATATTTGGAAAGATCCCTAAACCTTTGAAAATACCACGCCACAGCTGCTCCCAAAAAGCCTCAGTGGAGCCTTAGCCTCTTAACAGAATTCAGTAATAAACTGTGCTGAGCAATTGTCTCAAACATTTATAGACATACAACTGATCTACATATACAGGTTCATTTTTTATAAAATTAGCTTTAGACAAATGTATTTCTTTATTTTTATATAGAGTAGGGAAAGTGTAAAACTATGGCCAATATTAGAGAAATCTTGTTTTCAGAAGAACTTTTGTACCCATTACAAGGTTTTCATTCTTGTGGCTAATAAATATTTTTAATTACCCTCACGTTTATTGTTAATGACATTGGTGACCAGGACAATTAGAAGGATTGTTTTGTCCCAATTAAATAACTAAAAGGTTCTAATAACCTCTTACCACACTGCCATCAAAAAGGTTTTGCCTTTTAGTTATATAAAAAGTTTTTGTTTTCTTTGAAATGAAATGAGCAGATATCCCAAACGAATCTTCGTAAATAGGCACTTCAGGCTACCCCTGTGATTGGAGGTGAGTTGATCATGTGACTTTTTGCCAATTACATGGGAAGAACACTATAAAGTTTTGTACCATTTGTGTGAACCAGGTTCAGAGTTTTAAAGATAGCTATTACAACTCATTACTGTGCCTTTTTATGTTTTAAACCACTCTTTTGAGCCACTTAGCGTCAAGTAATCCCATGTGCAAATGTGTAAGCAAGTATGGGGCCACTTGTGGTTCTAATCCGAACACTTTTCTGCCGCTACAAAAGTAACTGCATGTGTATTTAGACTCATAATCTGTTGGGTAATATTCATAATGTTAATTATGGCAACATAATTAAAAGCCCATCAAATGACTCACACTTCATTAAATTACCACTCATGGCTTTGCAACAGACAACGCTTATTTATGAATGGACAGGTTAACCTGCTCTTTCCCAAGGAAGCCATGTACATTCCATCCTACCAATGCATCATGATCTTAAAAAAAGCCGAACATTCTAACCAGCTCAGGAAATAACTTTTGGATTTATGACCCCGAAGCTGAAATTCTCGGACCAGAATTAGTGATTTGCTGATCCCAGGAGCCCTCTCATCAGGAGCAAGACAGAGGCAATTACATGATAAATCTTAAAAAATATCTAACTCTGTAGCAGCCTCCATTTATTGCTGCATTAATGTTAAATAATGAAGAACACTTCTGTAAGGTTTACTGGAAGACAAAAGCTAAATTTCCTTAATCTGACATACAAAAAGAAAAAAGCAGGATCGCTAAAGTATAATCACAGAACTTTATGTTAGAAAGCATGAAAAGTAGCTAAAATAGGGTCACTGTAGGTTTACCCAGGGCAAAATTAAGGCACAAAGGATGAAGCTGGCACTAGCCACTTTACTCTGTTAGCTCCTTGCAGGTTAAGAAGTTACACTGCTTGATTTCAATTCTATTGGTCTCAAAGAAGCTTAGACACACATTGGGTATACTCATTAATATAGTGCATGTTAAGTAATGGCTTAATGTACTTCTCTAAGCAGGGCAATTGCAGTGTATATACAATGACACTTTGAGGATAGCACTATACATTCTTCCAAAACCAGCTCTCACACACTAGCTGTGCTCCAGCTGTGGTGCAGTATAATAACGCAACGCAACTCAGCACAACTAGGATTACTGCAAGTATTTTTCACACTAGCCCTGCGCTTGTACAGGGCAGGCACAGAGCAAGCGTTTTCCATACAAGCGCAGTGCAAAATCTGTTTTGTTTGGCAGTAACGGACGTGATTAGTGGACACAGTAACATTACCGCTACTGCATCTGTTATTAGCAAAAAAGGAACTGCAAGCGTGTGTTGTGTGTACAGGCCCTTACTTGTTTCAGCACTTTTATAGTGATACGTTGATCTGAAATCTGGGTTTTATAGTGATACGTTGATCTGAAATCTGTGGTTCATTTTTTTTTATTTTCTCAAAACCAAATAGCATGGCACCAGTCAAGGATTAATATAGACAATGGAATCTGCAAAAGATTATTGCAATTGGCCTTAAAAATCTAATGAATATGTGTATTAAAGATAACATTTCTGTATTACACAATAACCACTTTATATATATTTTTTTATATTCTTCCTAGATTGAGCTAAGAAGGGGAGTATCATGGAGATGTTGCAGAGATGGAAGTGGCAGGATCTAGCAATGTTCTGTATATGGGTAGTAAAGGAGAGTCAAATGTGACACCAAGGAAGTGTGCTCGTGGAATGGGGGATAGGGGTTATTTGCTGTAAGCGACATGTTGGGAAAAAGCTTATAAGATAATAGGGTCATGATAATAAGTTCAGTTTTACTGAGGTTAAGTTTATGGAATCTCTCAACCATCCATGAAGAGATGGCTGAAAGGCACTGAGAGATATTGTCCAGGACAGAGGAAGTTAAGGCCAGGGTGGATATGTAGATTTGGGTATCATCTGCATATTAATGGTATTGCAGATGAAAGAATGAGATGAGTAGGCCAAGGGCGATGGTGTAGAGGGAGAAAAGGGCTGGGTCGAGGACTGAGCCTTGTGGGATGCCAATGGGAAAGGAAGTGGGAGAAGAGGAGGAGCCATTGAAAGAGGTTGGGAAAGAGTCAAGTAGGAGGAGAACCAAATTGTGGAGCCACAAATACCTATAAAGTGCAAGGTCTGTAGAAGATGGAGATCTACAGTGTCAAATGCATGTGTGTGTGTTAATTTCAAAGCTTATAAATTATCAGTCACAATAATGACTACATATTTCACATCATATAATAGCCATTTTAAAGTAAAGCAGTGGACACCAGTCACTATCTTTTTATACAACAGTGAAGGTCAAAACTGAACTAACTAAAGCATACATTCCACTCATTTGGCTTAGTTTGGACTTTGTCTTTTAAAGACTGCAGGGAATCTGAATATATTGTATGGCAGATATTTAATATAAGAATAGATTTGGGCCTTTTGGAAGTCCAGGTCAGTAATAATAAACTAGATTATGAATGGGTATCTGTAATGAATGAAGGCCAGCATAGGAATCCACAGATAATCTGCTTGACGTATGCACGATGTGTGCTCACCCTCTGCCTGATATAATTACCCTTAAGCTGCTTGTAATGGGTCTTTTACTTTGCACTGATGTATTTTGTTTGTTGATTTGCAAGGACATGAAAGTTGCAGGCCGATGTGGTTTAACATATTGTTTTCTGGACTCTGCTTTGCATTATCTGTATTTCTTTGGAAGACATTTCAAATTAACTGCAAAAAAATACAGTTAATATTGTAGGTTGCATCCTTTATACGGCCAATGCATATCTGTTGTTGGATAAATAAATGTGAAATATGAAGACAAGTGTGATAGCGTTTAGCTCATCAAGGTATTTATCCTGGAAACAGATTCAAATCATTTGCTCCCATCCCTTATATATCTTGCTGGAAATGAGTGGGTGGAATAATTACTTGCTTCCTGTTCAATAACTAGATCAGAATCATTAATATAACAAATGTGTTTATGGGATAGCTGTGGGACTGCGCTTGTAAAAATACAGTTTTTAATTGTTTGTAAGTCACTGGATGTAATTTACAACTTGTTTTATGTAAAAGGTTGATTTCCATTTATACATACTATATGAACCATATAAACAAAGGTTTATGGCACCCAACCATTACATATAATGAGCTTGCTGGACATTGTACTTCACAAACTTGAGCAGAAATTCGATGCTGGACAATATATAAAAGATTTTCCATATGCCTGTATATGTCTGTGGAACTTTATGCCCATTCAGCAAGAGGAGAAGGCAGGTACTGATGTAGTAAGTTTCCAATTACTGGGACTCCTGTTCATCCCAAAGGTTTTCCTCTGGATTGAGGTCAATGCTCTATGGCAGGCCGCTTGACTTCCTCCAGACTACCATAACCACCATCTATTGATTGAGCTTACATGGTTGTCAGAAAGTGCATGTGTCTGCAGTAGCGGTAACCATGCCCTTTATTGGAAACATTTGACCTTTGGGCCTACAGTGTATCTAAAATTTTTAGAACCTAATTCGAGCAAAATAAGTTTACAACATGTGTCATATTGAAATGGAATGTACAGTTTCTATATTTATTCTTTCTTTACGCTTTATGTGTTTTTCCAAGGCAGGTAAATAAGAAATGTTTATCAATAATATGTAACATTCAGCTTTAGAGCAGAAGGAGCTCTATTCATCTTTTCAAATTTAGTATATTGAAATTGTGCTGATACTGGATGATGCCCATTGTTTGGGAGACATATTTCACAATTAATAAATGACTTTTTAATGAAATGACCCCTCTATTAGCAGAAGGATGATTTACTTATCCATATATAATAAATGTTTATTACTTTATTGGGTTATGTTTTGCTTGCATACATATATGACCTACAAAAAACAAAGAAATAATAAGTATATTTATTTATTTGTACACATTGTGCAAACATTCAATACAGGATAACATTGCTTCTGTTTGTACACCAGTGATGTTTCAAGAAAGTTGAATTCACTGAGTTTGTCCCTTAAATATACTTGGATGATACACTTTATATATTGCAGTGAGCTAGTGAGCTATAAAATACATTAAACCAGTGTTTCCCAAACTGCCACGGAAGTATTCCTGGGGAGGCTTTGCTAGGGGGGCAGACGAGGTGGCACTTGAAGCCCTCTATGTGTGGATCGCATTGTTAGCCAGAGAGAGGGGATAGAGATCTGTGGAACTCAGCTGTCTATTGGCTCTCCCGACTGTCAGTTCTCTTCTTCCTCTGGGGATTGCACACAGTCCACCCACCCTCCCCTCACCACTGCCACTGTTAGCAGGAAGACAACCATGAGGGATCTAGCTGCAAACACTAGGCAGAGTGCATGTAACATATGTGTCTCTGATGAATGTCTTTGCATGATTGGTGTGTGTGAAAAAGAGAGCATTTCAAATAAAGTTTGAGGGCCATTTCACACTAGCCACACAGTCCATTTTTTTTTACCGTAACTAGGTGCGTAACTTTACACTAGGTGCATCCTCATGCTGACAACAGGTCTTGTATCTCTGCTCATTGCAATGAATGAGGAAGTGCAGGAAATTTAAAAAGATAACGTCCCTGTCACATATTGCCTATTACACATCACCGCCATCATTAGTCATGGTGACGCAATGCATGGAATTGGCACACCTATGGCAGGTTAGGTCAACACAGGCTCTTGGTCCGGCCCCTTTATCAAATTTAAGAAGCCAATGTGGCCCACAAGTCAAAAAGTTTGCCCTCCCCTGGTTAAGTGTGATAATTACTGGGATGCACAGACCTATTTTTGGTGGTTCTATTTAGGCAGTGTGTTTTGTGGCTAATTGCAGCTAAGGAACCATCTTCATTATAATTAAAGCTGGTATAAATCCAATGAGAAAGCATGAAAGGCAATAGAGGGTCCACATATCTGCTTCATAGGTTCCAGCTATTGATTTTTAATCTGATCTGCAACATAGTATTTATTATGATTATAAATATTCTGGAAACTCATGTAATGGAGCTCTCTGTCTTCATTTTCATCTTTACTTGTAACTAATGGTCAAATTGTATTTAGCAACAATTTTTGGTGCCAGAGAGCTGTTATTACTATAGTTTACTGTAAAAAAAACATTTGCATGGGTAAGGTTTTGTTTGCTGTTTTAGACAAACATATTTTAATCTATTAATTTCTTATTTTAAGTAGAGCAATAGCCTAGGTTTACTGTCCTTTCATTTATAGAGGAGCCTCCATTTGATGTACTTTATTTCAATTAGAAAACATCCAGTAAGTAGAGGACATTTTGTAATAGTCCTGTGAATGGTTAAGATTAGAGCTGTAAGTTTACTCCAGACATGTTGATTCCAATATTGTTAGTAGAAGCAAAAAAACACCCTATTGATTTAGAGAGTTATGTATGGATTAGCTGTTCAGTAGAGCAAAAAGAAGATAAGGGAAACTTTACATTTTTGCATACAGCGCACAGTATTATAGTATGTTTTCATACAGTGCCAATGATCAAGGGAACCAGTCCATCATGCTTTTGTCAATTTGTAAACACACCATAGTAAGAGTCATGGTGTCAGAGGCGTGGGTGGACTTTTTATGTCATTATTCCAAGATCCTGTTTTCATAATTTGTCTGAATGGGTAAGGGGCACTTGGGATCTCTATACATTGCACAGTACTGGACAATAGGTGCATATGGCAACATGATTTAAAATGTGTTCCTACACATGTATACAATGCCAAGCCTAAAACTTATCTGTATAGGACCACCTGTTCACCAGGCAAATAACACTGTGTAGTAAAGCAAATGATTATGGCTTATTTAAAATTTAACTCCAGCCATACCGTAAATATATTTATAGTTTATTAAAAGGATGGGTTAGAACAGGGGTGGGCAAATTAAGGAATGTTTAGATTTTTTTCGGTCCTTTGCCTTGTTGAAAAGATGTTCCCCTCCACCTGTTCTCTGCAATGAGTGCACATTATGACTAGTGGAGTGGTGTCCAAATGTTGCCTTGGGGATGTTGCAGTGGTGTGATCATGACACTGTGGGTGCATCCTCATGGTGACAACAGGCAATTTCTAGGAATGGTCTCTGCTCAGTAAGCATTTTTTTTAGTTCAGGAAAAACAACACCATCCCTGTCACGGCATCATTAGGGTGCTGGCGATGCATAGAATTGCCACACCTAAGGTGGGTCGGCAAGGGTACGGCCCCTTTATCAAATGTAAGAAGCTAATGTGGACCATGAGTCTAAAAGTTTGCCCACCCCTGGTTTAGAACTTTCAGTTCATCTGGGTGTTTTTACTTCTTGTCCAAGAGAAATATAGGAATTGACAAGAAATGTCTGTCCGTATTGGGAAATGTCCCATTTACTCCAGCTTTAGTGACACCTTTAAAATCTTAGAGCTTTATGTCCTCAGGACAGCAAGACTACAAATAAGGAAGCACACAGATCGTCAGAACCTGTCAGGTGTTGAACTTAGTTCAACCCAAAAGTATAAAAGTATTTTGACTTCCACTTTAAATATTAATATTCACATAATAACACCAGCCTTATCTTTTTCACATGGATATGAACAAATTTGAGCATCCTTAACTTGGAGATTTAACACCAGCAGTCTGTTTATACTCCTACTAAAACTGTTACAAATGAATATCTCAGAAATGAGAATCTCACAATATGTCATAAAAATTTCGGATTGTAACTTGTACCAGGATGCCAACTAAAGTATTTATTGCAACAAAGGTCTGCAAGTAAGCACAGTAGCTGGTCCCTGTAGTGTCTGCATAAATATTTATTTGTCTTCAAGCATTAATAATCCTTTCCTTCTGAAAAAAATGCCAGTAGGTATCTGTAAAATAAAATATGAAAGCAATCCTTTAGACAAGAAGTTTGTCACAGCAGAATTTAACAGAAGTTTGTTTGTTTTTTAATACACTGCATGCATTTAATAGCAAGACGTAGTTTAACCATTTACCTATATTATAACCATGCATGAGTGGAAGCACTTTTCTTTAATATTTAAATAGCATAATGCTCTATACCTGGGCAACGTTTGTCACCCTTGGCTCCTAGATGGATTGTTTTATTATCTGAAAGCATGAGGTTAATGCATAATAAAGTAAGACTTTCCTAGACAAATGCATTTTTGTTCAATATAGGGTTAAGGAGAAACAGCAGCCCCTGGATTAAACATTAGTAGTATTATTGCCCCCTCACAGTGGGATCTGCTATTAAACATAACAACAGCTCCAGATTGGATTGGAAATCTATGCTTTTGGCTGTGAGGCATTAAGAAATCTCCAGTCAAGAAAATAAATATCTCACACACATATGGTCTAATGGGCCAGATCAGCTTCTCTCTGCGCTCTAGCGCAGCTTCGATCTACTCCCTCGCTGTAGTTTTCTCAGCTGGCTCAGGATGACAGATACATCTTAAAGGAGGATGCAAACACATTGCCAGTTGCTGCACAGAAAAGAAAAAGTGGCAAAAGTTTCCAGCTGTAAATTATTTGAAAGCATCCAAACTATTGTTATACAGGTACATTCCCTTTACCTGTACCTGTACTAGTGCCTAGGAATGCTGAAAAGATCAGCTTCATTGTTTAAAAAACGTTATCCAAGTATCACAAATGAATCTGAACAAATTCTTACAACTAGTTACCAGTAACTAATGTGAGTTTGTAGAACTTTAAATTTGACTACAGTACTCAATAGAGAGTGTGTGCGTATAGAACAGTGATGGCGAACCTTTTAGAAACCAAGTGCCCAAACTGAAACCCAAACCCCTGTCTTTATCTCAAAGTGCCTGCATGGCAATATAACCTGAATTACACACACAACTCATATAAACACACACACAACTCATATACACACACACAAATCATACACTAACATACAAATCATATACAAACACACACACACAAATCATATACACACACAAAACATGTAAACACACAACTACTTTCTTTAAAGATAGAATAGGGGAGGGTATGGGGCACTGTGTGCAATCAGATGAGAGGGGAAGAGAAATGACAAATAGGCTGCAGTTCTCTCCTCTGTGCTGACTGACAGCTTGCATGCCCACAGAGAGTGCCACCTTTGGCATGCGTGCCACAGGTTCGCCATCACTGGTAAATATAACAAGCTGCCATAGAGATTGTCACAGCAGTTCAGGCTGTGACATTTAACCTCCCTAGCGGTTGAGACGAGCCTAGCTCGTCCGAGCTTTAGGCTCGCCTCAACCGCCCGGGAAGCCGCCGATGGGGAGACTTTATGCCTCCCCCGAAAGCTGCGATGATTGTTTACATCGCCGCAGCATTTCCGGGTTGGCGGCTCCGCCCCGATCGCGTTACGGTGACGCGGAAGGGGGTGGGGGGGGGGCCGGCGCCATAGACCTCCATGTTAATGGAGGAGTGCCGGCTTTCTCTCCCGCGCAGCTGTTGTCAGTAATGACAACAGCTGCGCGTAGAGCTCCAGCGGGATGCCGGAAACGGCGGGCAGTGTACTATGTACACTGCCTTGATCGCCCATATCGTGCCGTTGTAAACGGCGCGATATGGGCGGTGCGCTAGGGAGGTTAAAGATTGGTACAGAGATTTACACCTTAACCAGTTCCCCAAAAAAGTTGCTGGAAAACCCATGGAGAAACACATGTACTTCTATTTGGTATGATGATCATTTAATCATGTTTATGTTTCACCTCGGCTTCCTGTGTAGCTTCAAACAGGACCAGCCAATCAGAAAAGTACTAACTTCTTAGCTGATCAAATTGATTATGTGTTCTCTATTAGTTCTCTTCCAGTAGAATTTGTCATCCCTTTTATAATTTTCACATTTATATAGCACGGACATATAATGCAGCACTTTACAAACTACACTGTTATATCACTAACTGTATATAGGCCCTCATACACCTTACAATATTACCATACAATTTCTGTACAATAAACTTTTCTTCTACCAAAACCATGTAATATGAGGACCTTTCTAAACCTTCCAATCACTATGTATTTTATTAGGGAGGACCCGGCACTACATAGTTGTTGATCTAATGGAAATTGTATGGAGTGATCCAAAAGTGTATGGGGGCTTATCAGAGGAGCTTACAATCTATGGCTAAAATCTCTCTCTCTCTCTCTCTCTCTCTCTCTCGACATTGCTGGAGATGTAGGAGGGGTTGTAAAATTTCAACTTGATTTTGAACTTAATTCATGCAAAGCCTATTTGAGCTAGAGCCATGCTTTCTGCTTTGTATTATTCCCGCAACCTTTCTCTACATCTACAACAAGTATATTGATGATACCATATTCAGGGGCTTTGTAATCACCTCCAAGTGACCATCTGTAGTAACTAACACAGTGTATATCATTTGTCACAGTCATAGGTAACTAACTTGGACAGTTTCTTTGGGGGGGGGGGCAATTAATCTACCATTATTTTATTGGAGTGTGGCAGGACTATAAGGCGCACTTTTTCACTCCCAAAATTGGGGGGGGGGGGGGACTCCATCTTATGGTCCAAATGCTTGACCACAATGCTTTTTTCTGGTTTCCTAACCATATGGCAATTATAAGTTGTCACAAATGGCACATGCCACACATTTTCTTTTGCCATAAAAGGAGGATGCTATACTTTCCACATATACATAAGGTGATGAATGTGCACTGAATGTCTAAAGCTGTAACTCAAATCAATAATCAAATGTTGACATCATATGACAAAAAAATTACACCCATTAGCTGTTAGATATTGTAACAGACATAGCACATTTAATATTGCTACTATTGTTCCCAGTAACTGCCTACTTCAGGGTATTAACATTATGTATAACATTATGTATAATGTATCTATTTGGCTACTTTATAGTTCACATATTGTAAAAATAGCCTTTTTGTTGCCCGCATATTGACAGAACTCACATTTACTGTTTGGTTAGAGGGTTTTTTTAAAGGTGAGGTGATGGAATACAATTTTAAACATGCTTCTGTCCCAAAATGTATAGATCTAACTTATATTTGCATTTTTTTTTCTACATTTACAACGCATATATTGTTAATGTATTAATTCCAATTAAGTTTCCTGTTTAAATTATTTGCAACACAGTTTTTACATTTTAAACAAACTTTTTAATTTCAGGCCTATTAGTTCACTTGTGTTTGTGATGACATACAGTAAATAAACTGCAATAAACTATTGATCAAGAAAGGACAAGTTTGGTGATGTCAGGAGATCTTGAAGTTTCTTGTAGCTTCTATAGTATTAATAGTTATAATATATTTGACAAATAAGTTATCTACAGTTCAAACACATCAACAGCCTGTTACCTTATGAAGGAATGAGTGTTCAGGAAATGTAGAAACAATATGTTGTGCTACAGAAACTTGGGGAGTTTTCCTGCTCCCTAGTTAAACTTGTTCTAGCTTTCTGTAGATGGCTCACCCTTGCTCTGCCCTTGCAGAACGGCCCCACGGGGAGAGCAGGCGGAGAGAAGTGGGCATATAAAATCCAAGACAGAAAAATGACTCCCCAACCGCACCTGAAATTACTCAGGTAAAAAGGAATGGAGCAGCGAGAGAGATAAAATCGAGAACGAGTTTTTCTGTCTGACAAAGAGGCCTTGATCACACTGTAATAAACCTTGAGCACACGAAGAACAGCAATGAATGTCTTTACTTCATTGCTTCACAGGGTTAAACTAAGTCATTTTTCTACAGCTCATAACGGGAAAATAGTCAATCCATTTAGCTAATAGCTCTGTTTTTGCTAAACAATACATCAAATGATATGCTTTATAGTTTGTCTGGAAATATTGAATTAAGGAAGTGTTGAGAAAACTCTCTATGGAAATGGTACGATTCGGGAGCAGGGTCTTTATTAAATGCTTCCTGGTCAAAGTATCAGTCAGGATCAGAGGCAAGGTCACTGCTATTTATTTGGAACAAAATAATGGTCAGGGTCCACCAGGAAGTGCAGGCAGATTGGCCAGGTACCCAATTTAAAGGACTAATAAAGGTTAAGTAATACAATTTAATTAACATGGAAAAGTTGCTCTACATGCAACAAAGTCTAATGCAGGGATGGTAAAAACTTGGGCAACGTCATAGGCCAGCCTGGGTATTTTTCGGAAAAATTTCTACAATTGAGGCAGTTTTGTCCATCTCATCAGACATAACGAGGAATCATCTGGAAGCAAACTTAAGTTTTGCTTAATCCCTCTAGCAGTTAGCCCAAGGGAGAAAAAAACTTGCCAAAACCCACCATACACCAAGTCACAAATCAAGTTGGCTGAAAATTGACGCATCTTACCTGGTAAGGCTGGAGTCCTCTGTAGCCATCATCCTATCCCGGCAGCATGCTCCAGTGGTGGATGCCGGTCTTCTCTGTAGGTTCCCCTTCTTCTTCATCCCAGTATTCTTGTAGGCATTCCTGATGTTCCTGGTGAGTGCGTTCGTGTGGCTGTGGCTAAATAATAGAAAATTAAAATATGTCTTGGATGCAGTTTTTTTTGTAACCAATCCAATACAAAATACACATTTTATTATATTTTGTATTAGATTGATTACAAAAAACTGTATCCAGTCTAATATAAAACTAAATTATTTATTTAGTTTTGTGTTGGACACAGGTTTTTGTATTCAACCCAATACAAAATATTAGAATTTTCCCTTATGGCACTTTGTGTTCCGGATGAACACAACCTTCGGATCCTGTCAGAGTTTTCCACCGTCAGATGCTGGAGGCTAGTGATGGCCGAACTGCCCGCAAGGCGGACAGTTCGGCCGTGAACAAGCATGTTCGCCCTCCTTCTCGCTGGCGGACAGTACGGGTGTTCGACCCGCCGTGTTTGCCAGCGAGAAGGATCCCTCTATTCTGGGTAGAGAACCCGGTCTATCACTGAAAATCCGGCTCGTAAACCCGGATGTGACGTCAGTGACGTCACATCCGGTTAGAACAAGCAGGAACTATGCGTTCCAGGTGCCGGATGTGACGTCAATGATGTCACATCTGGGTTTTCCGATTCAAATTCCCCGCCTAGAGGCGGGGAATTTGAATCTGTCCGCGAACGGGCGGACAGCGGACTTTTTTAAAAGTCCGCTCCGCCCGTTCGCGGACGGACACGGCCGAAGTTCGGCCATCACTACTGGAGGGATGCCTGTCTTCTTCTTTGCCCTGGGCTTGGCGTAGACGTTACTGATGAAGTGGGTGCATGCGAGGGACATGACATGACCTTTAAATACAAAAAGCTGTATTCAATCCAGTACAAATGAAATACAAAGTAAATACAGTTTTTCATGAAATGTTGTAGGCCTGTACTTTACCGAAATGTGTCCAAACAAGGTTCTAGGAGACATTCTGAATATATTAACATTTGAAACACACAAGAAATAAAGAAGTACCACTAAAAATATGTATTGCTGTTCTTAAACAAAGTAAGGGTAAATGGAGAGATGTGAATAACCTGATCTACCGAATCCACCACATCAAGGTAATGTGGCAGTCCTTTAATTAAATACATATGTAAATAAGATAGTGTCAGGAAACATTTTTGAAACCTAAAACATTACAGTTGTTTGAAGAAAACACTTTCAGCATTGTTTCCTGCTCCTGAAAATCTGCAGGCATACAGCACAAATAACTATAATTAAGAATGTTAAATGTTTGAAATATGTTGAAACAAATCCAAAATCCTAACCAGTAAATCATTACTCAAACACCTATGCTTCTGATATTGTTTGTACAAACAACAGCTCTGTTACTGTTACTGTTCTCTACAATTACAAGTTTTCATTTTAAAAGAAAAACTTTCTTTTTTGAGGTATTGATAGAATATTGATTTTGTTAAGAGAGGTTAACACTTTTATAGTCTTGATCACCAACATTCCTATTGAGGGTAAACAAAATTAAACACTAGAAGTAAAAATTGATTTGCAGGGAAGAAAATAGGTAAACTGATGAATATTATTATGAGGATCAACATACTTTCTCCCCTAGCTCCAAGAGACACCTGACCATTCACAAGGATTAGATCAAAACGACTTCTTTATTTGTTAGTAGAAATGTAGAGTGTTGTACCGTGTTAGCCATCGATAAATATAGAGAGTTTGGAGTTCAAGTGATACCGTTTATTGGCTAACTGAAGGAAGGAAGAAAGCTTTCCGGATGTCACAGATCCCTTAGCCTGTGATATCCCGAAAGCTTGTTTCTCTAATGACTTCAGTTAGCCAATAAACGGTATCACCTGAACTCCAAACTCTCTATATTAGTAGAAATGTATAAACAAACCAAAAACAGAAAAAAAATTCAAGATAATAGTATTAGAATAAAGAAAACAAGATCATAATCACAATTACATGATCAGTAAATGAGTACCTAAAACAACTGCTTTCATTGACAATGCCATATTGGAAATACATTTTCAATTACTGTAGTTACAGCACAGTATGTGAGGGGAGATCGTCCTAATGAAACAGATCGCCCTAACAAAACAATTGTTTAACCCTCCCCAAAATTAAAAGTAAATTACTGATTTTAAGATGCACTCTAAATTAGTAAATTCCATATACCTGAACTTGTGTAAAAATTTCCCATTAACTGCTATAGTAAGGTTACAGGATGGAAGTCCCACCTCAAGAATAACATGAGTGGAAAACAAGAAATTCAGGGCCACTTCTAAACTGGGGTGTGGGCCCCTTTGGGGGGGGGGGGCACGAAGGTATTCCAGTGGGGTGCAGGCTCTCATTCTTAACATGTGTACATGCTACATATATACCTAAACCAATTGGCCATAAGGTTCCAGGAACATTCATCTCCAGGAGTAATTCTGGTCACAGGATGGAAATAAGTTCATCAGTGACTAGCATATATGAATGGGAAATGGAAAGAACGGTGAAGAAAGTAGAAGGAAATCGGAATATTTCCCATGCCATAACATAATATCTGTACTTCTTTAAAAACATACTGGGCTTCTCTCACATGGTTATGCTGACTAAGTAATATTACTATGTTCATTTTTCCCATTGCAAGGCAGAGAAGCATTGGAAGGCTGATGTGTCTGCATTCCTATCTGGTCACTTACCACCAAAGTCTGCTTCTCCAATACTAGGACTGGACCCTAAATTTAGTTGCAACACAGTTTCCCTTCTGTGCGGAAAGGAGCCCTCCCTCAGGTCTCTCCAGCCATGATGTAAATAAAGGTTGTTTTTTATGTTTTTATTATGTTATTTGCATCTTTTTATTTGTTTCCTATAGAAAATACACATTCTAAACAGTGCTTTATATGACAGATGTATTTTGGCTGAACTCAGTCTTAGAATCTATTTATACAATCATCCATCAGGAGGCAGGAGCACTTAAACACTTGGCTCAGACACCCTGCTCTTGGTAATTTGTCTGATCATATTTTTGGGGGTCACCTTGTAAAATATAACGAAACAGCATTATGTAGATTTGAATTACAGTACACTATATATACAGTCACAATGCTAGAAACATGTTTACAATATTTAAAAATATACTATACATACATATATATATATATACAGTGCGTCCTCCACAGAGGACATCTTGAGCTCTGGCAGAGTGACCATCAGATTCTTGGTCACCTACCTGATAAAAAAGCCCTTCTCCCCCAATTGCTCAGTTTAAATGGTCGGCTAGCTCTAGGAAGAGTCCTTAAAGACTAAATTTGGCCGAAAATCGGTGGGGAAATCGATCTAAAAATTTACGGACATGTCCGTTTGGGGCCTCTAGACAATCTTGTCTCTGAGGTCTACAAAGGAATCTAATTCATGCTTGGTTTGTGCTCTGACATGAACTGTGGGACCTTATATAAACAGGTGTGTGCCTTTGCAAATCATGAGAAGGGCCTTAGTCAGGTAGGTGACCAAGAATCTGTTGGTCACTCTGTCAGAGCTCAAGAGGTCCTCTGTGGAGAGAGGAGAACCTTCCAGAAGGACATCCATCTCTGCAACAAAAAGCCCAATCCTACCAGTCCACACTGTACCTTTACCTGCTAAGAAGCTATAGCACAGAGGAGTACAAGAAAAACAGCGAAAGTTAAATTGCAGTGGGCAAGGTGTCCCTGCCCTTATAGTACTTTATGCCTCTCCAGATGGCAGCCTGGTGCTCCACATGTTCACATGAATGTGGTCCGCAAATTGCCATGGTGACAATGCAACGATGTGATCATATTCCCATGGTGTCGCGCGGATGATATTGCAGTGAACAATTGAAAGGGGCCATCTTGTCCACAGGTGACCACACAGGCCAGATTAAAAGCCTAAATATCTGGCCCAAGGGCCGTAGTTTGTCCATTTCTACCCTTTTTAGTTATAGTGACTGACCCCAAATAATTTGAGAAATTATACATCTCACTTGTCTTAAGTACTGCAGAATATATATCAATGTCTACTTATGACATTAAATCTGTGCAAAAATGATTCTATTTATAATGTGCTGCTTGGTTTAAAATATTAATCCTTGCAAGACCAGACACCTGAATCTGACTGATGGCTCCAGTTACTGGCTCCAGCTTTGTTAGGCTTTGTTTCCATTGTACGTCGGGAGCCCTCCGCTAAGCGTATACGCTAAGCAGGGGTTCCGACGTATCCCATAGACTCAGCCTGCCGGCGGATGGTCTGTTTAGACATCCGCCGGTGTACAGGCTGAACGTACTCGACTACGTTCAGCCTGACACCGGCGGATCGGGTCGGCGCAATGAAGACAGACCCGTCCGCCGAGCAGGTAAGTCTATCTGCTACGTCGGGGACCCCCGCTAAGCGTGTACGCTTAGCGGAGGGCTCCCGACGTAATGGAAACAAGCCCTAAGAGACTTGAGAGTATACCTAAACAATCAGGTCAGGTAAACATTTAAAAGGGGGCTGAACTACAGCCTTCCTGGTTGCTTTATGGGTAATTATCATCTTCCCAAAATTTCCTGAACATTTTTATAAAAAGATTACTCTTAACTTATGCATGCTTTCCATTTAAAATAACATAGATACAAGTTGAGCTGCAAGCATGTGGAAAAACCAGAATGCCAAAATGCCTGTCTAACTTAAATATTTGCTTCTCACATTTAAATAATACTGAACATGAATGGCTCCTACTATAGATTTTTGGCATTTAATATAATTGCTGTTACTCAGAGACAGATTTTAGTAGAAAGCTTTCTATGCAATCCATTTGCTTAACACATTATTTTCCACTCTTCTACTTTTAAAAAGCATCAGCTTCCTTGCGAGTTAGATGTCTGCTGACACCTTTGTGATCTATATAAGCAGATTTTTGTATACTGGCATGTACTGAAAGGGTCATTCCACCAAAAATGTCCCTTTGATTACATGCCAGTAGGTAGATGATATTTTGTATAATTATCATATGTATTCTATAGATTTTCTGTCTACAAAATCATTTACACAGTCTTTGTGAAAGAGAAGAGAATTAAAATGTTTTCTGCTTCAGACGGCAGAGCATTTTAAGTACTTCAACGTAGGTCCACTGGTAAAATAAAGGAAAGGTTAACCAAAGCAAGAGCAGATGTGTACAAAAAATGATTCATTCCCATTCTTTAATTCTTTAAATAAAAAAGCTAGTAGTGTACTTTACCTGAGGTCTGTTCAGGGGATCAGTAAGTAGGAATAGGGTGTGGAAATACCCACTGCATTCTTATAAAACGTAAGCTTTTACTTTAATCCAATGTTTCCAACTTACCGACATATATAGTGCTGTATGACTCGGCAGAACTAATGCTTAACCTTCTGAGCGTTTGGCCCGAGTTAACTGGGGCTGGGTTTCATGCATCATGAAACTCAGCCCCAGTTAACAAGAGCAACGATCTAGAAACCGCCCTATGCCGATGCTTCCGGGTCTGCCCCCGATCGCGTCACCGATGTCGCAAAGGGTGGGGGGGTAGGCGGCACCATAGACCGTGTAAATGGAGGGGCGTCGCCTTTTTTCAGCATAAGTCCGGCGTCTCGGTTATAAAAGAACTGTGCCACGTGCGCAATGCCCAGAAGGTTCAGAAAAGGTTATATGGCAAAGTAACCCCCACGAGCAAAACTCTCAGGAGTTTAAAGTATATATACAGGCCAAAAGTTTGGACACCTTCTCATTCAATGTGTTTTCTTTATTTCATGACCATTTACATTGGTAGGTTCTCACTGAAGGCATCAGAACTATGAATGAACACATGTGGAGTTATGTACTTAACAAAAAAAGGTGAAATAACTGAAAACATGTTTTATATTCTAGTTTCTTCAAAATATCCACCATTTGCTCAGATTACTGCTTGGCACACTCTTGGCATTCTCTTGATGAACTTCAACAGGTAGTCACCTGAAATGGTTTTCACTTCACAGGTGTGTCCAAACTTTTGGCCTGTACTATATATATATAGATATATATAGATATTTTCGCAAACCCATATTGATCCATATTGCCAATTAAGGTATGCTTGACTGTAAGCAAAATATACAAGTAAGTAAAATTGAAAACCCCAAAAAACAACAAAAAAAGATCGATTTGGAAATTATTCAAGCTTGGTCTAATGTTTTCAACTGGGATGACAGATGTTTTCAGATATACAGTGGCTTGCAAAAGTATTCAGCCCACTTTTCCACATTTTGTCACAATACAGCCACAAACATCAATCAATTTTATTGGAATTCCACGTGAAAGACCAATACAAAGTGGTGTACACGTAAGAAGTGGAACTAAAATCATACATGATTACAAATTTTTTTACAAAAAAATAACTGCAAAGTGGAGTGTGCGTAATTATTCAGCCCCCTTTGGTCTGAGTGCAGTCAGTTGCCCATAGACATTGCCTGATGAATGATAATGACTAAATAGAGTGCACCTCTGTATAATCTAATGTCAGTACAAATATAGCTGCTCTGTGACGGCCTCAGAGGTTGTCTAAAAGAATATTGGGAGCAACAACACCATTGTTGTTAACAGAAAAGCATAAGAAGTCCCGTTTGCATTTTGCCACAAGAAGGAAGGTGCTCTGGTCAGATGAGACCAAAATAGAACTTTTTGGCCAAAATGCAAAATGCTATGTGTGGCGGAAAACTAACACTACACATCACTCTGAACACACCATCCCCACTGTCAAATATGGTGGTGGCAGCTTCATGCTCTGGTGGTGCTTCTCTTCAGCAGGGACAGGGAAGCTGGTCAGAGTTGATGGGAAGATGGATGGAGCCAAATACAGGGCAATCTTGCAAGAAAACCTCTTGGAGTCTGCGAAAGACTTAAGATTGGGGTGGAGGTTCACCTTCCAGCAGGACAACAACCCTAAACATAAAACCAGGGCAACAATGGAAT
>CM070035.1:62101399-62114961 GCA_036250615.1 Ptychadena robeensis | reverse complement strand
AAATATATGCCTTCTTCCTTTTTTGAGCATTTGACACTCTATAGAAAGATGAGAGCATTGAGTATATGGGATAAACTGCCTGTAATTTCTCAGAACAAGAAAACTTTTGTCCAGAAAGACAAAACACCAACAGGCTGCTAAGTGAACTTACTGGCAGCTTGACAGACTACTCCTTACAATGATACAGCTCCAGCTGGTTCTGGAGACCCATACATTGATTATTTAATATACTTGGCATGAAGGGCTTCAGGTGGTCCAGCAAAACTTAAGGCAATCCACAGGATAACTTGGAGGAATATTAACTGTTTTTGTTAATAAAATATTGTGAACTCTTTGTTCTGCTTGTTTCTTGGTTCCTCAATAGACTGCTTGAATTTGAGTCTTTAGTGTATATCTCATCCTGGAAGCTGTTTTACTTACTAGCGTTTTATACAGAAGACGCATAAAGAAAAATGCATAAATATCTGCCATATACATTTAATATGTAATTGTAGAATTGTATATCTCATTGGGATTGATTTATGACTTATACAGCAAGCCTCACATAATATGATGTACCTCGCTCGTGTTCCAGCAGCACTAAAGATCAGTATGCAGTGCTTTGCCCACTGCTCTTCTTATTGCTCTTCCAAAATCTAATGGTTCTGCTGCCAGCTAGGTAAATGTGCTTTTTACAGTGTCTGGGCAGGAATATGAAAAAATAAAGTATAAAGTACAAACCCAATTTAAGCTACATATGTCTAAAGATTCAGTATAGTAATGCATTCATATTCTGGGCCATTAAAATCTGACTTATTGGAATTTTCAATGAGTGGGATAGCTTGTGATTGGTTAATATAACAAGCCAAAAAATTGCTGAAGAAATTTATCATTCTGTAGATTTATCAAATTAGTTCACAGATGAAATCTGATTGGTTGCATCAAGTAACTGCATTTTATACTTTGTCAGTCAGTCCTACACTGCCCTGTTTGTGTGTTAATTTATTCATAGAGCGGCCAAAGGTAGCATAGCAAGCTGTCATTGACTTTAGGACACTGTTCCAGATTAAGAAACCCAAATAATAATATGACGTTTTATTTATAAAGTGCCAACATATTATGCAGCTTTCATTATTGAAGGGTTGGAGGGAAAAATAAGCCAACCAACAGGTGCAAACTATGACACAGGAGGAGAAGAGGACCCTGCTTACAAATACATTTAACTTTGTATTGTTATTTATTCTAAAATACATCACCTACTGTTCTTTAAAAGAATGAAGGACATCCAAGTGCATTACTATTGTACAATGTCTCATCATCGTGCATGCCAAGTTTAATATTTCCAAGGGCTGAGCCAGGTTTGGTGCCTGAAAAGGAGTGGTCTAAAAAATCAATATTGGGAATTTTAATACAAAGAATACATCTCCTGTGATATTGGTTCCTGGCTTCATGTAAATAAAGACTTCCACCAATGTATGTGTACAAGTGCTTCAGTTTTTGTTTATTTGATAAACCACAATTTACTGATACACTTTAAAAAGGATATATGGTGTATTCACCTTTCATACAGACGAATGTCAATTGGAGTCAATTGAATGAGTTTTTCGTAAATGGAATTTTGGCGATTTTTGTGTGAAGGAATTTTTTTTGGGGATTATCTCTATGATCCCCTTTGGGTTTCAGTCACAGTGTATACAACACCTACTTTCAGATACCCTGTTATGCATCTCAGCCCCCATAAGGGTTATAATAGCTAATATAGCAATAGTAGAGCGTTGTACCGTGTTAGCCATCGATGAATACAGAAAGTTTGGAGTTCAAGTGATACCGTTTATTGGCTAACTGAAGTCTTTGAAAAAGCAAGCTTTTGGGATGTCTCAGACCCCTTCTTCAGGCTAATATAGTAATATCAGGATTAATGAATGACAGAATGAAAGAACAAAAGAGCCTCTAGGCTAGAGCTGCTCAAAGATTTAAGCAGCACCAAGGTCTGCTTATCAGGTTAGGTGGCTGAATAACGTGGTCAAGAACATCAGCCAGGATCATATATTGATTTCTGACAAATGGATAGCTGTTATTACCAGTTCTATTAAAAAGCTAAAAGGTACCAAATCTTGTAACTACAATAGCAGCATTTAATGAACTTGAGTTCAGAACATATGTGTAACAGTATAAAAGTTACATCAGAATACCAGACATAAGAAAGCCATGTTAGACAAGACCACAGACAAGAACAATACCAAAAGTAAGGTCAGAATCCATTTCCTAGCTACTCATTGTTTGCTTACAGATACTTAAATCTCTCTGAGTGTAGTCAATCAAATAGTATTCCCCAGAACATGATACAGCTCTTTGGTACCTGACATGTCTTTAGGTGTTTGGTGTCACATGTGGTTCTTTACTTAATGTAAGTGGCTTGTAAGAGAACTCCTGGACCCCTATTCCTGAAGTTTGTCTGAAAATGCTTTTAGACAGTTAGCTGTCTTTTTTTATATTTTGTTTAGCTTTGGATAGAGATAGCACATGTTTCAAGGTGGACAGACTCAACAGGCATTGGATATCTCTACATCATATATGAGAACAGGCCAAAACATAGTTTTTGTTTGTTTTAAAAAAAAAAGAAAACAATCTAAAGCTGGCCATACACCTTCAGATTTCTCTGTCAGATTTCCTTCAGATCAGATCAGATCTACCAACAACCATGTAGTATAGTGTCCTCCCTGATAGAATACATAGTGATTGGAAGGTGTAGAAAGGTCCTCATATTACATGGTTTTGGTAAAACAAAATCTGATCTGAAGGAAATCTGACAGAGAAATCTGAAGGTGTATGGCCAGCTTAAGGTTCTTTGTACCACTCTGGTATGAAGCAAAACATATGTTTCACTTACTAATTCATATGTTGATACAGCTCTGTCCTTGCCCTTGCGTATCTTTTATGTTAAGATGACACAACCTTTCTATTGATGAATGAGCACAATGGGGCTTCTCTTACTCACATATACATTCTTTTATAACCCCTAAAGGTGGCCATGCACAGGTCGATACCTGTTCGATTGGCGAACAAATGATCGCTGCGTGATGATGAAACGGATCTCAGAATGATCGCTGGACGATTGTTCAGCGAATCACTGCGCACCATATTGCACAATCGATTCTCGGTCCATACTTTGGATGGAGGCCTGGTCCCCATCCAAAGTAAGGGCGATCAAACAGGGCTTTTCCAACGCATGTTTGGTAAAGACACGTCACCTTGATTATTAAAACTCAATAAATGAAATATCTCAAATAACAGACATCAGTGAAAATCGTACATGTATAGGTGAGTAACTTTCAACATCTCTCATTACTCTTTGAATTTATATATTGCTGTGTCACTGTTCCAACTAAAGTCCCATGAGAGAATTCAATTTGGCTATAGCTATTTGAATTTATATAGAACAACCATAAAGGTTATGGTGAGATAGGATTGAAAGACCCACAAGCCCTGTATTTAAGCAGTGCATAGCACAGTAAAGCCTGCCTAAAACCGAAGGCAGTGCATGGAATTCATGGCTTTATGGAGTAGAGCTTGGGAGACTCAGAAGAAAAGCAGGTTTTCAAAGCTGTATGGAGGCAAAGCCCCATATTGAAATCAAAGGAGCATTGAATGCAATGAGCAAGACAATCCTGCAAACTTATAATAGGAACATTAGGCCTGGATACCTCATAAAGTTTATTTCCAACTATTTGCTCTCATAAACAGTACTTACAGTGATGCCAGCATATCCTATGAAAGTGTTTATGTTTAAATGCTTCATTTCAGTTATATGTTCGTTGGAAACGTATAGTCACCTATTCTTCCAAACTTTAATATCTCATATATATGTATTATGTTTACAGCTTTGCAATGCATTTTTGATTGAATTTACCATAAACAGGGATTTACAACATTTTGGGTGGCATATACATAATCGTAAAAGATATTTTTTGATTATTTGATAGAGCTCAGCTTTACCTAAAATATCAAATGAATAATATTATTTGTAAAAATCTATATTCTTGCCAGGAAATCTTGGTGAGAACGTTCCCCTAGTTATTTGTGATGTATGTTACATCTGTTTTCACTCCTTGCCTTTTATTGATTTTCTTTTGTATTCCCACAGAGGTACATTAAAAGAAATTCAAATTATTATTGCCAATAAAACACCTACTACTGTTAGGAAAGGGAAAATTGAATTAAGTGACATTTGTACCCAATTCATCTCTAGTGACTAGATAGATAAAACCATGCAGATACTTTTTTTGTTCTGTTTGGCATTGAGACAGATACAAAAAATGTGCATGTCATACATATAAATGATCAAATGGGGAAACATACAGGCAGATAGCCAATGATGAACAAATAAAGTGGAATTTTATATTATTTATTATAATTGAATAAGATGAATTTTCATTAACCCTGCAGCTCCATTGAGACCTTTCTTAGAGCATGGCTGTTCTGGCATTTGTCCACAACTAAGTCTTCTTGGGAAGGGCTATGAGGTTATTCTATTTCTGAGCGAGCGCCCGGGAACGTTACATATTTATAGGAGGAACAGCATAAAGTGAAATTATGTTGGAGTATTATTACTGAAATAAATCAGGGATATGCACAGTTCCAGTCAGCTCTGGCATCCTCCCCCTGACCGAGTGTGAGTATACAGAACAAGCTGGGGCTGTGGGATACAATTGAGAACAGTGATGTATGACCTCAAATTATATGCTTCTGTGAATTGGGGGCTGGCAGCAACTGGGTTAAATGATACAGAGACATATGTTGGCAAATTGTTTTTCGGCAGCCAACATCATTTTAGCCTCCATAAGCCAGAGATCATAGGAACCTGCCCTTTTCTTTGTTATTGTAAAAGGAATATGGTAGTGTTTAATAAAATAGTCCATAGAGGAGGACACAAAAGCCTAAAATACACAATTTCATCTTTTATGAGTTTAAGAAGTACAAACAATGCAGGATTTCTAATTGGTTGGCATGTTTTTTTATCTGCATGAGCTTCAAAGTCTGTAATACACAACATGTATTGGTGACTGTAATGATCTATAGATCTATAGAATGATCTATTAAAATCTTCACTTTTTCCTCGCTTATTTATTTTCTCCCTTTTATCTGATGACTTTACCAGCTAACCATTTGACGGTTTCTTTAATTGACCAACCTGTAGATAAAATGGAAAAAGGGGGGCCTAGACAAACCATTTTATACTGACACCTTAATTTAAAATAAAAAAAGTTTTTCCAGAAGTAAGTCACTAATAATCAACATTTTCAATATCCCTTTCCTGCTGTCCAGATGAGGACATATTACATTCCCATGATCACAAAGGGAGTAAGAGTATCCACCCTAAACCTAGCCATATACGCATTGATCCCTGAATGATTGTTGCACAATCAATCGCAGCGTGCTTTCAGAAAACTGTTGAATGATCGTCCAATGATCGTTTGGCGAATCGATGAGCACCACTTTGTAATGGCGAATAAACAGGGATTTACCAACATATCGGGTCCTTTTTGACCTGTATTTTAAACTTGCATGGAGATTGATCATGTGAGGAATCAAAGCTGTGTATGGGCTGCAAAATGGTCTATAACCTAGCTTAGCGTACCTCTCTTTTCTTTGCTTAGTGCATCTGCGGACTAAAGGAGGAGAGCTTCACAGAGCTTCCCCCCTCCTCCCCCCCCCCCTCTCTGATGAGTAGGAATGTGCTTGTGTTGTGCTCTGACGGCAAGTGCTCTCTAGTGACACCCGGTGGCTGAAGCTGATATTGCAGATTGAGTTGAGATTACAATCTGCAATATACAGGAGCAATTTATGTCACTTGGATAACCGCAGGAAACTTTAATAAATATAAACGGTTGCAGTTAGGAGTGTCAAATTGGTAATGTAATTTACTTATTTAAAAAAAAAGATTGGACTTAAGGGTGTTGGAAATCTTGGGGCCAAAAATCTAGGCATATGTAGGGTAAAATCTGACAAAGGAAAAGTTGCACTACTGAGGTATGATACTAGATATTTATACTGAGATCTTGGTGTTCAAAGGGTGTTGTACTGTGAGAGTTACATTTGACCCAAAGCTAGCTGTTGATCAGCTAAACTGAGGCTCAATCAGGAACAGGTACGACAGTGAGGTAGACCACCCTACATATGGGGTGAGTACCAAACACCATCTCCAGGTACTCATCTGAGTAGCTCACTAAAAAAATTATGTGCACTTCTGTGTATGAGTACCTTAAGGCTTGTAGAGGCATTGGATAATAGACATGGATAAATGTGAGCTATCATGATCATTATGGTTGATTATTTGGCATATGTACATCTATTGGGCTAGCTTGTTCAGTGATCTAGCAGGACAGACCATACTGCCTATCATATGGGGATGGATGCAGCAAGGTTCCACATGGTTGTCTTCCCCACCCTCTCTACATAGAACAGAGTGAGTGCTCATTTCTTACCCGGTCACTAGAAATAACCACAAACGGTTGTTCCTCAGAAGTTTGTATACAGCTCAAGGACACTACGGATGGGTCGGCTGATGTTATTTTTTTCCTTTTTTAAGCTATGCTGTAATATATAGGATTACAAGTTTATTAGAATGTAACTGGATCTTGTTGAGATGTTGTTATCCATATTTTCACCCATTTCAGCACCAGTTATTGTGAGATATGTAAAAACATATGTGTAACATTATACATGGGCATTTGTTATCACACAAAAGCATACTTGTTGACTAGATTAGTAGAAATGTTTCATGAATAAACAGATGGAATGTTGTTATGCAGTAATAGTTATGTATACTCATGGTTATCTCTATGTATTTGTTGTAGGTTCCTATTACTGGATTCTGGAATAATATAAAAACAGCTACAGCTCCATTTTTATCTCTATAGTTTCCAACTTACCTTCCAAACACATGTTAAGTTTAGCAGACATGGAGAAAACCTACTCTCTCACGGCTCACTATGATGAATTTCAGGAAGTCAGGTATGTCAGCAAATACAACAGTAGTAGCACTCTATCCAATGGATTCAACATCCAAGTGAACTCCAAAAAGCAGTCAAAAGGAATCCCACGCTGGAGCCGGAGAGAGACCTGCCTTCTTTCAGGGCTGGTCTTTGCGGTAGGTCTGTGTATCATTTTGGGGTGTATGCTAGTGTTAAAATATATATCCATGGAACAAGAAGGACAGTGTTTAGAGGAATGCCAAGAGAAAAAAGCTTTTATGAGGGCTTCCAAATTTATCAGCAGCAACATAGATCCAACTATACCACCTTGCAATGACTTTTACTCATTTGCTTGTGGCGGGTGGCTTAGGAAGCATAGAATACCAGAAGACAAACTCATCTATGGCACCATTGCAGCTATAGGAGAACAGAATGAAGACAAACTGCAACATCTTCTCCTGCAACCTGTGCAGAGAAAGCACAGAGGATCTTCTGAAAGGAAGGTGAAAGAATTCTTCCGGTCTTGTCTCAACATGGAGGAGATTGACCGTTTAGGGATTCGCCCAATGCTACAGGTCTTGGAGGACTGTGGAGGATGGGATTTCCCAGCTCAGGCCAAAACCAAATGGAGCTTTAATGAGCTTCTTTACAAGACACAAGGAGTGTACAGCACTGCAGTCTTCTTCTCACTGACGGTCAACTTAGATGATAAAAACTCTTCCAGATACGTGATCAGAGTAAGTGCCATTTCATAGATTCTCTGCCTAATGTGCAAAGTTGCCATTTTGTTCTATCTTTTATAGTAGATTATAAGGACATCACACTGAGAACTTATGTAATATCAATAGGGGAATGTCAGGTTAGCCTTTTCTCTAAATCCATGATACTGTCACACAACAAGAATTCAGTTATGACTACCAATGCAGTATGGTTCAAGCTTTGAATATTTTCATCCACTGCAACAAGCCTAAATCATTAAATGGCAAACAATGTACAGTTCAAAATATACATAGGAGACACAAAATACATGCAATTTTTTTACAGTATTTGTTAATTGCATAAATTATTTTGACATAAGATTTGCACAAATTTTACCTGTTTCACCTATTGTTCCCATAATTAGAGGGGTACACCAAAAAATAAAAAAGGAGAGAAGGGAAAAAGAGGAAATACACAAAAAAAATGAGGACCTTATATGAGGAGCCACTGAGGACAATCAAGACAATATTGATATGGTATAAGCCCCTATGTAGTGACTCAATAAAATTAATAGTGGATCTTTTGTAAAAAATGCCATTTATCACTACCTGGAACCAAGCCACCCAAAGATGAAGCGATCATCATGGCTCTTATGGTGATGCACGGATGCCAAGACGCAAAAGCTGGGGGCCGATGCCAGGAGATGGATTATGCCCAACCCCCCCCACCCACTGACACGCATGTTCCCCACTGGCCTTGCCTCACAAGAGCCCCATCCATCTGCCCCTCCCCCCGCCACATCCCACCTCAATGGTCACAACCACAGGCACAGGAGGGGGGCCCCCAGGCGGAGCAGAGAGAGCCTGGGCGGTTGCATACTGATGTACTCGCAGCATAGCTTAGTATTTACTAACTCCGTGACACCGATCCCCGCCCAGTCTAAGGGCAGGGGGAGACCCCCAACCATCAGACAAACCTCAATACACAACACTGCAGAGGGACCCCGCCACCCCAACGGGATCCAATCCATATAAGAAAATGTAAAAAACAGTGTTCTTATATGTATGGACACATTTTTTTTAAAAGAATATCGTGCACCATGGTATAAATTTTTGAGTTATGCCCCATCAGCTATGCATATAGAAAAGACTCACCCCAATCTCTGAAGAGTTTCTAATTAGCGTGTAGGGCTGTGGAGAGGTATAGCCTCCTACTCCTGGTGAAGTGGAAACCTGTGAAATGCGTATTATGTTTAAAACTTTTTTGTAACAGCTTAGGGACTTTATTGTGCTTTTGTAGTCCTATTGTTTGAATTGTGTATTTTAACCTCCTGGGCATTTTGTCCGAGTTATCTCGGGGGTAGTTTCTCAGCTGATAACACTCACCCCAAAATAACTGCAATAAAACTCACCTGGCTGCCAAATTTCCCTGGTGATTCAGCGCATCACCATACCCACCAATGCTTCCGTGCCCGCCCTGATGATGTCAGATATGACACTGGAGGGGCAGGCCGCGCCACTGACCTCCATGTAATGGAGGAGGTGATGTTTTTTCAGAGCATATGTCCCCTTCAACTTAACCACCAAAAGTCACTTGGCCTCACAAAGCATGATCTGTCACTCCAGAAAACAGATCTCCTCTGCTTTAGAATAATATGCCTGTAGCCATTAAGGTGTGTTGCTACCTCTGTGTGTTGTGACTGGGGTAAATTAAGTTCCCTGCCCATTCAGGAGTCAGTAGGACAGAAAGTTTTGGGAATAGAGAGTCGTAATAGGTAGGTTTGAAAACTCTGTGAAGCTTTAAATGCTGTCTACTTCCTATCCTGTCCTCTAGGTCTGGAGTAAAATGTTCAGCGACTGGGAAATCTTTTTTCATTTGAAGACACATAACACTAAAACACATTTTGGCTGAAGTTAAGTTTTAACAACTTTCTATAAATCATTATGAAACACCAGAAAATGGTGGCTATTACACATTCAGCTCTGTACTCTTTCAGTTGGTATCTTGGCAGTTAAGATTAAATAATGCACTATGAGTTCTCAGCTCTTTTTCTTTTAAGGGGCAGAACTTGTTTTCCACTTTCTTTAAATCTCTTGCTCAGATATTGAATTGAATTCCCTGAATTGTTTGCCTGAACATGTTATGTGATTGATAAACAAATACATTGCATAGTGCTGTGCCGCATTCTAACAGATAATTTCTGATCATCTGAAAGCTAGAATTATTTATTCTGCCTTGAGCTTGAGAGGCTGAGAACGGTATAAATGTTGGAAACAGTATGAATGTAGATCTAGTGACCATCTAGTGGCTACAAGCAGTACTGAGCAATTTATATAAGTAGACAGTTTGTCACAGTATTTTCAAACGAATTCATTTAGTGACTAAGACTGGGGTGATTGAACAATAGATCTCCACAAATCACAAATCAAAAAAAGGGGATTTTTCTGACCTCGTAAATACTCACATTCTTAAAAAGATTTTTTTTTATTTACATTTCTCCTAATTTCTTGTCTGCTCCTGAGAGATTCAGCCCCATTTCCAAGTTGGAACACTTTAAAATGTAAGTAGAAATAAAAAAGAAATGATTTGTAAAGCCCCTATGCACCTTTAGATCACTCCATACACATCTACCAACGACTATGTAGTGCCGGATTCTCCCTGATAGTATTCATAGTGATTGGAACGTTTAGAAAGGCCCTCATATTACATGGTTCTGGTAAAACAAAAGTGGATTGTATAGAAATCTAAAATTCTTCATATGTTGTTACAATACACATATGACACTTGTGGAGCCATAGCAAGTATAATAATGAGATAATCAGTTTAGAGTCCTCAGGGATAAGATCAGTATCACAGTAAACCACTCAGAAACATATCCACAAGGACACAATAAATATACCAGTGAAAAAAAGCATTCCCACAAATAAACAATTAGTATACCATAGTAGTAAAACAGACTGGGCCTTAATGTTCTTTGAGTAAATATATGTAATGTAGATTGAATGAACACACATACTAAAAAACAGTAACACGCACAATTTCTTCCTTAATCACATGCTAACACACATACACACTTTAACACGAATGTCAATACACACCAGAAGTTCTGTTAATAGGGCAGAGTTGGGTTTGAAAAGAATACCACCTGGAAGGTAAAAAGGCTGTGAACCCAGGGGAGATCTGTGGCTCACTCTGGGCACAAGGGGTCTTGGGAAGGTAGAACTCACATTTCCCAGTCCCCTTTCGCCCAGCCATCCATCACAGCATCACCTGGAGGGGCAGAGCAGGGTGGTGTCTAGATAAAGATTCCTAGTCTCTGCTCCGCTCTGCCTCCCCAGTATGCGATGGCCACTATAGGGCGGTGGTGAGGGGATAGTTGAGGAAAGTACTTTCCTCTAATTCCTGCTCTGCACACCATCCCTTCAGTCTGTCAGAATCCAGATTGATCAATTTGACATAATTGTTTTATCAACAGTTTTCTGTATTCTTATAGGAACTGAGGTTAGAGACACAAAAGGTTCCATCACACGCATTCCATGAATCAGCCCCTATACATGTCCCAGGCTTATATGGAGGGAATTTTCAATAGTGAGGAAGATTACTTTCATATTTCATCTTATCCTCAGCTTTTCATTTTTGTATTATAAATAAGAGCTCTTCTGGTATTTGCGATCCTGCCGTGTTTTTCAATCACCCAGCTTCATGCTCCCACTCATTAGATGTGAATGTTCCACTGTATTTACATTTTAAGTTGAGAAGATTTCACACGCCGCATGTATCAAGCAGATTTCTATGAAGTGTAGAAAGCATATCTTCTCCAAATGAAAGCATTTAATGTGAGCTTATTTGGGTTACTTTTCATGAGTACTTGTCTGAAACTACCTGTGTATATTATAATGAACCTGTATATTTCCAGAAGCTGTTATTTTGCAGCAGATTGTATTCTTTATTTTAGAGATGAATAGAAGAAGCCCCCCGACTGTCTTTATTTCTTTGGTATTATACCAAACTTAAATATATCAAGAGAAAGGAAATGATCTAAATAAACATTCAAAGAAATATCAATTATGATAGTTATGAAGTTTAGTTGCCTATGAAGATATAAAAGATCAGGCTATGTCCCCTTGATATTATATGTATTGTAGATAGGGCATATTTCTAATTTCAGATGATTGCAAAACAGTGTGGTCAAGCAGTGGACAAAATGGTAGCACAATTTCGACTAGTTCATTTGGAGTTAATTGCAAAGCCCCTCAACATGGTAACATCATCATAATTGCTGGAGATAAAGAAAAGGGTTTAATATTTGACCAAAAAAGAATTGTTCTAGCATATGTAGTTCATAACTAAGTAAAAAATTGTAATATATTGTTAGAACAATATTTAATTCTTTTGTAATGTTCCCACAACTCTTCTCTACAACTCTAGCAATTTTGGTGATGATAGAATGTTCAGGGGCTTTGCAATTAACTCACAAAGTCAGCTAGTTTCAAAAATAATGTGACTATCTCTAATTGAAACCTTTTAATCCATTTGAATTATAAATAAAATGAGCACCTTGGCATCCATTGATACGTTAATTCTCCTGCCACGTGAGGTACCACGTTGTCATTGCACCAACACCAGGGGTTGTCGTGAATGACAAGGAATGTGTCCATTGAATACTAATGGACATATCAGTGGGGCACCACACCGGTATGACAATGCTGCCCTATGGAAATATACCCCAACTGTCCTATGGAAGGGTTGTGCCCTCAGGTTACATGAGTTGTGTGGAAAGCTATCTGGAAGGTGGAAGGCTTGAGCATGCAGTAAGCTACAGAATTTTGAGATCACATTTATTTTATGTGATTACAGTAAATAGAGATGGTCAAAAATGTTTAAGTAATTTTGACTAGATTTTCTGAGTTAATTTTTAAACCCCCTGAACTTGGTATCATCCCCAAAATTGCTAGAGATGCAAAGAATGATTGCTCTACCATGTGCAGTTTTTTTCATAATGTAATTTCAAAAATTTCAGGTCAAAATTTGGATTTCAATTTAAACTTAATTTATACAAAAACTACATATGGTAGAACAATATTTTTTGTTATGCACCCACAACTCCTCTTCAGGGGCTTTGCAATGATCTCCCAAATAAACTAGTCGACATTTTGCGACCACCTCTCACAGTTAAGTGAAATCCTGAGTTAAGCCCCCCCCCCATACACCTTTAGATCACTCCATAAAATTTCCTTTAGATCTACCAACAAAAATGTAGTATAGTGTCCTCCCTGATAGAATACATAGTGAATGAAAGGATTAGAAAGGTCCTCGTATTACATGGTTTTGGTAGGAGAAAAGTGGATTGTACAGAAATTGTATGGTAAGGGGAGGTATGGGGGAGGTTTTACTTGAAAAACATCCTATATTAGAATGCCCATGTTCACCTTTTCACCCCACCAATGTGCTTAGGGTCCTAAAACAAAACTGAGACATACATTATGGGAAATAGAAGTCTACTTATACAATAGATCCTTATCTGCTATTTAATTCCCCCCCCCCCCTTATAGGTAAAATGGGAGTGATGATCCATTACATTTCAGTACAGTTTGGCCAGCCTATAAAATATTTTAAAAAGAATGAGCCTGTCAGATGCTGTAAAATATGTGATTGCCCATTCTCATTGTGAAACTTCCCAAGTAGTAAATATTGGATTTGAAATGTTACTGCAACAACCACTTGTGACATTTCCATGGATCATAAATGCCCAGGTAGGTCGAGACAGAGTCAGTGAGAATTTATTGCTGTCAAGCAATTGAAGAAAGTGTTTATGTATATTTACCACATTTTCTGCTTGAATTGCAAGCTGCATGTTAAGCTAGCCATACACGTGTCGGATTCCATGTCCGATCGATTCATCATCCGATC
>CM070035.1:62075827-62101299 GCA_036250615.1 Ptychadena robeensis | reverse complement strand
TGGGAGTACATCGATTAATGTTCGATCGACGATTTTCTCGATCGAAAATCGTCAATCGAAAATCGTCGATCGAACGCTAAAATTGTACCATGTGTGGCTAGCTTAACCCGTGTATGGGGGCCTTAAGACCTTCCTATTCAACAGATGACTATAGAATAGGAGCAGATCAGTACAGGTTACGTTTACATTTCCTGATAAATATTTCATCAAGTGTGACTGATTAGTATATTAACTCCTGCCCTGCCATGATGGACAATGAGTTACGTCCGTTAGAGAACCACGTACGTTTATGTTTATCTGAATATTTAGCACTAATTGCCTCTTCAAGCTAAAGTGACATTACAGCCGATGGCAGTATATTTCCATAGCAAATGGTGGATCCATCAGGGACCTGGAAATAGCTCTTAATGTGCAAATTTACATTACTGATACTGGGTGGAAGTAAGAAAAAAATGTTTTGATCTGTGTAATTGTGCAATTTTAGCACAGAAAGCAGAGTACGTTATTGCAAGCTAAAGGCTGAAAAATGGCAGGAAATCGGCTAAAGGAAATAGATAATGAAGTACACTGCCTAGGTGAGGGAACACATTACAATCAATCAAGTCTTCCTGTCAGAATGTTAAAGGGAAAACTATTGTTTTTTACAGTCTTGTATATGAACATGTACCTTCATTTTGAATATCTTAGATTCACAAAACAAATATTGAATATGCCCTTCTTGGAAATTTACATTGGGTCTAGAGCCCCACTGAAGCTGTCATTCACTATTAGGGTGAGGATGTTCCCACTTAGGCGATTTATCACCTGCAGAATCGCCTCCATAGAGAATGAATGGACTCGATTTTTAATCGCCTGCACACGTGATCACAAATCGCCTCCATTGATGTCTATGGGTGAGATTAGAGCAAAATAATCGCGGCCGACGGCTGTCAGAATGTGGAGAGAGGAGATTTGATCACGGCCACAATTGCAATCGCGCGCAATCCTATAAATGGGGACAAGCCTTTCGAAAGTAGTGTAGGAGATTCTGCTGGCGATTGGAAATCGCGAGCGCAGGCGATTAATCGCCTAAGTGGGAACATAGCTTTAGCTAGGGTTAGGTTACCTTTCTGTTATGGCTATCTTGGGTAAACCATACCACACTAACCTTTAAATGTAGGCTTCAGTGGAAAGCTAGCCGACTTCTGCTTTCATATTGCTATGAGGAAAGGCCTTGCCATCGTAACCGTTCCCCGTTCCTTTAGGGGAAACCCAGAAGAACCTTTCAAAATGACTGCCAAAGGCAATGATCTGGAAAGGTAACCATACATGATGGGTGAACAAACAGAACATCAAGCCTAAGTGGAACATTTGAACTCCTGTTAAGGGGGACTTACCCCACTACTGGGTAAATATAAAGTCACTGACCTAGATTAACAAACTGCACAGATTCAGTGCAATGTTCTTGTTTATGATAGAATCAGTAAGCTGAAATATGATTAGAATTTTGCATTGAAGGGGACCAATACTGACCCTTAGTATATCATGTTATTTGCCGATAAAATAGGGAAAATATGTCATATAAAACAAAAAAAACTTTACCTGTAAAAAGCAAGTACTGATTATATATATATATTTCTCAGCCTTCTCATGTTCCCACTTAATCTGGATTTTCACCTGCAATTTTTTTTTAAATGCCCCTATTATAAAAAAATAAATTGCCTCCATAGAGAATGAATGGGCATGATCTGATCACAGCCTCCATCAGACGGACTATCTGGTAGGATCAACAGAATGTACTACCTGTTACTGGTTAAAGGAGGACTTAGAAAAAGAAGAACTACTGTGTTATTTAAGACTGCATTATATATGTTTTTTTCTGCCTCATGTTTGGCTTTAAGAAGGGTTTTCAATTTTGAAATGGTTACTGACATATATCAGTTTGCTGTATTTCTTTTCCATGTATGTCTATAAGCAAATTAAAAAGACAAACTTCAGGGTAACACAAAGCACTATTGGGGCCCGTTTGTGGGACAAGCTGCAGTAAACAGCCCTCTAGAAGTTAGCTTTGCCACTGGCTGAACATAATTAGAAGTAAATGAGCTGAACAGAAAATGAACTGAACATTGAAGACTCACAGCTGTTCAGAGATGCATAAGTGGAACATAAAGATTCGAAGGACATGTGGCCACCCAGAGTCCCAGGACACCTTTATACAGCTTGAGATGTGCACTGAGTATTGATCAATAGTCTAACACCACTGACACATACTATGCATACTTTATGCATCTTAATATGGTAGCCAGTCATATACATATGTTGCAGTTAGTTTATGAAGAGAGTGATTGTGGTTTGTATCTGACTAGCAGCACAGAACTACGCCGTAGCAGCAGAAAAGAGTATGTGCCCCATATAAATATTAGGGTTCCAAAGATCTGATGCAAGGACAAAAGTCACAGGGGAATATGCTTTCCCGCCGGTTATTACAGCGTGCACGGAAGGATTTGCCATATGGACAAGCAGCCGTATGACTATCAATTAAACCGGCATTAAAATGCCACTGGCTTGGCCTTCTGCCCCAAAATAATGTATCGCAGTGTCTAGGACTGCCAAGGGAGCAAGGTTATCCACTTGGCTGGAAAAAAAAACGCTATTTGTTATCTTGAATCCATAGTTTCCAAATGAAATGATTACAAACAAGTGATTAAGATAATACTCCAGAACTAGGCCAGTGCTTATTAGACAAATCTAATTAACAGGATGCAATCAAGTTTAAGGAATTATTTTAACAATCAAGATGATTGCAGAGCCAGATTTTCAAGTTAGCTGCCATTGTTTAAAAATAAAAAAAACTTTTCATATCTTTGTTCCCTCTCACCAAGTGACCATTTTATGACAGAGATTGGTAAATTGTGTTCCATAGCTGCTGAATTATCCATTTTTTTAACTTGGTCATAAAGTGATATCCGTCTCATACAAGTCTCCCCATCATATGACATTCTTGAGTGCAGACTCTTGCAAATGTATTGTCTACATCTTTTTTAGTATACAGTATCTCCTTCCGAAGCGATGACATTGTTTACATCTCTTAATAAGTTTCCTTATACCACATACTGTGACACTACAATATATTCATTGCAATGGGCAGATCATTAAAGCGTAGTCTGCACTGTGTGTTACAGTGCATTTCACAGCTTAACTTTAACCTCTTCATTATGTACATGTGGTAGGTGAGTATCTGTGATATGTATGTATAATTCATCACTTCTGCCACACAGGTATGTGATGCCTCCTTCATTGATACTTTGCGGTTACTTTCTTTGTAACAGTCGGCAGGGAGTGATAATCTGCATGTCACTAAGCTTAACTATGCTGAACTTGAACAATACAAAATGATGCTGTGCAGATGATACCCAGCCATGTGTCGTGGAGTTGGCACCTTAAGTGAAATACTTTGGGTGGCATCCAGGCTTGCTCTGCAGAGCATACAAAGTACTGAGTGATACTCTGGAGCCATATTCTGTGTATGAAGATGTTTCCTATCTGGAAGTGATGCTCTCAAGGTGTCAGGAAGACTAAGGCCTGGTGTCACTAGAAGAGTTTTGCTTTTAAAGTGTTAGATCCATACATGCAGGCTGTGTGCCACCTGCAGACTATCACTTAAGCTGGGCATAGATGGGCCAATTCCTGCCTGATTTGACAGCCAATCGGATGCCGTACGCGTTCTAATAAAAGATCGGCCTTCCGGTTGGCAGGTAATTGGGTGGGCCGACTGGTCATAGTGACCAAAAATCTGCCGCATGTCAGATCGCAAAGTGATCTGAAATGACGGATAATTCAGATCACATTCCATTCGTTCGGATGGGGATGGTAGTCCCCAGCTGAAGTAATGGCCGGCACACAAAGGGTGCCCGGCCTATTCTCGGCACTAGCAGCCGTGCGTGATGACATCATCACGCCCGTTAGGTCGGCTCGGCAGTCGACGGTAAAACGTCCCGTCTATGCTCAGCTTTACCTTTGTCACCTGAAGTTAAAAATATATATTTTTCATCCTGAGTGACACCAAACCTGGTGATGCCATTGTTTCTGCCTATAGCTTTAGTTACATACTGGCATCTCAAGTTGATAACAAGTGCCAGTCAAGAAAGTTGGCATACTCTGTTGATCGATCCATAATGGAGTGGTTAGGGCATAATCTCAGATGAGTCTCCCAGGGGTAGGACCCTGGTAAGTACGTGACTCGGAACACCAGGTGCAGTTTGACCTCTGTCTTCTTGGAGCGCTTTTCCCTTCTCTATCCTGTCCAGACAGCCATCTTGGATAAAGTTAGGGAAAGGGGTACTTTAGTGTGGTATAGGTGTAAAGACAGCAACACAGTCCCCTGGTATAATAAATCAATGTCCGCACACTATGTATGCTTCAAACTGGGGTCACTCTGTGCTAGAAATTAGGATACATACAGGCTTGGCACTATCTGCCCGATTTTTCGGCCAATCGACCATCGTGCACATTCCTGCCTTTTGCCCAGTGGACGCTCGGCCGAAAATTGGGTGCACCTGGTCAGATCAACCAATTCTGTTTTAGCCCAGTTTACCTGATCCAGTGATGGACATGTTCATAAGAACAAATGATATACAGTATATAAT
This sequence comes from Ptychadena robeensis, assembly GCA_036250615.1. Lineage (NCBI taxonomy): Eukaryota > Metazoa > Chordata > Amphibia > Anura > Ptychadenidae > Ptychadena > Ptychadena robeensis. The sequence continues at coordinate 62,096,674 of CM070035.1, read as the reverse complement.
GTTCTGCTTTTCATACTATTGTTTTGTTCATACTGAACAGATGGAAAACATCAGGTGGCCTTCTGTGTTCCGCACCCTTGCCTCACACAGCTTGAATTGTGCTTGCTTATTGCATGTACATTGATAAATAGGGTTCTTCATTGACTTTAGGAAAAGCGTACACAAACTTCTAAATATTTGTTTTGTTACACAACACATACACACATTAGCATAGCATTATTTACATTTTGGGACTTCTTTACTATACTGACAAGTATGAAAATATTAAGTTATGTCAAGTAGGTAATTAGGTGGACCTGTGATTAGAGGTGTTTGAATTTTCAGAACTTGTCTGAAAGACTCGGTATGCTATAGATTTATGTTATTTAGGTATTTGTAATCTAGAATCTGTGGTATTAAAGCGGTATTTAAACTAAAACTAAAACAACACACATACAAAAAGGCACATTACTTATCTGTCAGCAGTTCAGATTCTGGAAAACCGATACACAAAAACAAATAAAACTTACTTACCTTCTTCATGTTTTATCTGATAAGGGCAGAGAATCCATTTCCGTATCAATTCTTCTCAGGGCAGCTGACACCAACCTGCCCACCCCCTCTCCCCCTCACTCCTACACAGACAGAGAATCGCTCCAGTTTTGGGGGGGGGGGGGGGGGGGGGGAGACGGTCAGCTGGAAACATGACGCTGTTGGCTGTGTGAAGAGAGCCTTACCTCTCCCCTATTCACAAAGTCTCACAGATGTGACGCCCCACAGTGCATTTTGGAGAGAATTTCCAGAAACCTTTGTGGCTTGTTATGTCTTGCCTCGGCGATATGTAACACAGTGGGAGGGGCTGTCTCCACAAAGAAACCCATCCTGATGTCAGAAATAGTTTTTTTTTTAGTTGGGGATCTCTGCAGTATTTTGGTGAGCTGCAGCTGATACTGCAGAGTGACCTAACAGGTGGTAGGTCTGCTTTAAGTGCCTTTACAATGCTTATATATAAAACAATTACTGAATTTTTCGGACTATAAGATGAACCCAAAGTTTTGGAGAGAAAAATAGGGAAAAGACAGAAACAGAGCCATTCAGATATCAAGTGAATATGAATGTTCCAGCAAATTAGGCAGGACTGGACCATGCAATACTCCCTCTATATTCCTCCAGCCAAAAGGCCAGTGCCAGAAGGGAGGTCTTTGCTGCAGGGCTGAAACTTTAGGATCAGGCTATACACTAGCAGTACCCATTCTCTGAACACACTGACCAACTTATGGAGAGACACATTTTACAATCTGGCACTGAACAACCTAATCATGTCATCATATATTAGAGGAGATATGAGTCTTTGTTAAATGTATTTATTACAATGCAGAATGTTAATGTAAATACACAGCTAATGGTATCTTATTGTAAAATGTGAATCTCCATAAATTCGTCAGTGTTTTCAGAGAATGGGTACTGCTAGTGCTAATACAGATAGGATCTCTTCTTGGCAGTGTGGGGTGCTTGGCTGTAGGGAATGGGACACACTTCTGCCTCCTGGGATGCAGAGCTATTGTTCCCAGGATAGTTGGGACTAAAAAATAGATAGAATACATAGTGATTGGAAGGTTTAGAAAGGTTCTCATTTTACATGGTTTTGGTAAAACAAACATTGATTTCAAGTCATTAAAGCTAGCCATACACATGCCGATAAGCGGCCGATTTTTAATCTGACCGACGGGCGTGTGCGCTCGCGCCGTCGGTCAGGTTAAAAATCGGCCGCTAATCGGCATGTGCCCACATGGGGCGACAGATCCCTGTCGCCCCACTGCTCGGCCGGCCAGACAATGGACATGTCCAATCTTCTCTGGCCGATGCAAGCCGAGGCAAGCCGATGCCATAAGCTGCAATGGAGACGGCGTCTTCATTGCAGCTTATGTCCGGCACACAAAGGGTGCCCAGCCGACTGAAGGGGCCCCAGAATGCAACGGGGTGCTAACGTGATGACGTCATCACGTTAGCATTCCGGAAAGATATCGGGACTAGTCTGCTACACACATCGGCGTGTGTATGGCAGGCTTAAGGGATGGACATGATCAGCAACAATTCTTAGATAAGCTGTGACATTTAAACAAAGCTCAGTGGATACCAAGGAGACCAAGGTGAATTAGATTTGAATTGTATGGTTAGTTGGTTAGTCTCAGCTAACTGAGTTGGCACCCAGGGTGTTCTTCTTTGGCTGTTTGCCCATTTTGCCTGAACACTTGAACATGCTGAGTGAGCATGAGTGATTACTGTAACTTTCTATTAGCTCTAACTAGTCTGGCCATTCTCCTCTGACCGTTGAAATCATCAAGGCTTTTTTTTTACCAGAAATCATCTATTCAAAGGATATCTTCCCTTTTTTGACAATTTCTGTTAACCCTAGAGGTGGTTACATATGAAAATCATTGTAGATCATCAGTTTAAGTCAGACATGGACATCTGGCACCAACAACCATGCAACGTTAAAGTCACTTAAATTGCCTTTATTACATATTCTGATGTTCAGTTTGAACTTCAGAAGGCCATCTTGACAATGTCTACATGCCGAAATGTATTGAGTTGCTGCCATGTGATTGGTCAATTTAAAGCGGAAGTAAACTCAAAAAAAAATCCCCCACATACATTACATGGACATATTACACACCTGTCAGCAGTATACATCTGTAAAAACTGCTACACAGAGAAAAAAAAGGTACTTACAATCTTCACTTCCTCATTACCTAAGGCACCATCTTAAGTACTGGCGCCTGAAGCTACTTCCGCCCATTCTGTTGAACATTACTAAGGTGCCCCTCCCCTGCAGACATATTTACCAATCCCAAAGGGTTTGGTATGGGAGAACAGTTCTGGTCGTTCCAGAGATCTATGTGCTGCAGTTTGCATAGGAGACAGGAGTGAAGCTGAAGGAGGAGACAAGAGAGATTGAGACTGAAGTGGTGGTGAAGGGGTTCAGTGCGCAGGTGATATGGGGGTGACATGGATTTGGGGGGCACACAGGTAGGCTGAGGTTATAAAATATCTTATTACCTCCTCTGCTGCCAGTCCCAGCAATGTCTCCTCTACACTTCACCCACAATCACCTCACAGATAACACTTTCATGTCTGGGAAGGTTCTCATTCATGCAGAGACATGAACTCCGAGACAGAGAAGGGGAGGGAGCACACAGGACACAGGGCTGAATCGCTGTGATAGTGACGTCACAGAGCAGAAGCAGAGCATTATGGGGCCCCACACACATCTGATGTTTTCCCGGCAGCCCTTTCAGCTCTAACAAGCGACCTCGGTGCCGCGGCGCAACGTCACAGCATGGGAGGTGCTACCTCGGAAAAACTCGTCTTTCATGCTTTAAGATTTATTTATTTTTCTTTTTGGACAGTGATTGCTCTATCTATTGGCAGCCTGATGCCGATAGTGCAAAGTGACCTACAACATGGTAGGTCCGCTTTAATATTGCATTATTAAGCAGTCAATGTGTACCTACTAAAGTGTCCAATATGTTTATAGTATTCACATTATGATTAGTATTTCATTGTTTTTCATTGTACAAATAGTAGTACTGTCACATGGCTGGAACTCTGGGTTGCTGATACAGACAACCTTAATACTGACTGTATAAAAACTGCTAGAATTAGCTTCAGTAGATCAGAAGTAGTCAGGAGAGGGTCCATTCCAGATTCTGTTCTTTTGCCAGTGCATAGAAACCCTAGTAGGATAATTTCTCTGAAACAGCATATATATAACCACTGCCTACACTATTCCTGATGAGCTTGAGGGCTCACGTAGGAGAGAAAGGGGTCATCTACTGCTATGGGACAAAGGAATAAGGAAAGTATTTGTCTATATTATATCGTTAGACACAAAACCTTAATATAGATGAATAGTTTTTCTGTTAGGCAAACATTTATTACTCTAGCTATTCTTTTACAAAACTGCTAAATAATATTGCCCTTTGCTAATAAAAGAAGTAATACATTGTCTCTTCATCAATATTGAGCTTCTTTTGTAGAAAGAATCTGGTTTATTGCGTATGAATTCTGTAGGTTTTGTTTTAGCCCTGTAATGTATTTTAAAAGGGACATGTTCTAAGGGTTAACTCTAGAAAAGATGTGACAGTCATGGCCATGATATATTGATTTTCACTGATTTCATTTGTGAGGTCAGTTTTCTATCCCGAGAATGAGGTTAAAGATGATGTCCCTTCCAATCATCATAAATGTCACATAGTGGGTTTACTGGAATCAGCAGAAGGGAAGTACTTCCCGGGTGGAAGCTGCTCTTTCTGAAATGCATGATGATATAAACTCACAGGCCTATACGCTTTGCAGTGACCAGAAGATATATCTGTTATATTTCTAACAGTAATTCCACCAACTGCAACCATGTATCAATGATTTTTAGCAAAATGTATCTCATGCAGTAAGCAGTAAAGCTTCATGTAACAGGTAAAGGGCGTTTATATTAGCATATTATTGGTTGTAGAAGCCAAGCCTCTTTAATTTAAAAATGCTAGATAAAAGCTGATAAGACATTAAGAAAAACACAGATATTTCTTGTTTCCAACCAACCAAAAAATTAGACTTACTCCCATTTTGAAAGGCATATTACAATAATTATGGTAAATGCTAAATTCTATGAAGTGAATTTTTCCTTATGACCTCCTCATATGACTGTCAGAAGTGGATGAAAATATCTGCCAATTTAATAGACTTCCCAGAAAGCTCTAATTTTCTAATGCAGCATAAAATGAAAATGGAATTTGTGCGGTGCGTTGGTAGGTCACACAAGCCTAACCTGCGGTTGGTGCCCGCATCGCTTTGCTCATATTTGACTAAGTAGCGTGTAAAGGAAGGTGAAGTGAAGTTTGGGCTCTGGCTCATCTCTGCTGGGTCCAGGAAGGAAGAAGGGAGAGAGATAGAAAGAGCCAACTGAGAGGGGGATTCTGGCAAGCTCCGCGAAGGTCATAGCGACCTTCAGAATCACTTTATAGATTATCTTTTTTCATACTGTATAATTTGTTCTAATGTCTTGGCTGGATTCCCTCATAACACAGGGCAACAGATAGAAAAGTAGAAGCAGAGAAGAATTTTGAGAGAAATGACAAAGATAGACAAAGACTGCAATACCTGAAAAACATATATGTCAGAACACTGCACTATACAGCGACATTTGACTAAGAGGAAAAAGAGGAAATAAAGAAATGTGCATCAGTGGTTAAATTATTATCATAATAAAAACAGACTAAACAGATACTGTATTTATTGCACTATAAGACACAGTTTTGCATTTTGAAGACTCCTTCAGCAAATGTTAAAATGTTTCCTGTAAGCAATAGCACAATATCCCAGGAGGCTAGGATTAGTTCCATTCCCTCCAGCCAAGCCAAAACTGTTGCTATAGCTGATAATAATATGTAAATAGCCTTGCTATGACCATGTGAGTTAAGACTATATTGATCGCATGTGAAATATTATTTAATATAGACCCATCCCCCTCCCATATGTAAATAGATTCTCATGGGTAAGTTGTTAGTGCCAAATTGTAAAATATGTCTTTCCATAAGTTTGTCAGTTGGTTTGAAGACAGTGGGATTGTGTACTGCTTATGTTTGCTCATGCTAAAGTTTCAGCCCTGAACACTTTTGGAACTAAGCTCCGCCTCCTGGCACTGGCCTTTTGGCTTGGCTGGAGGAATGTAGGTTAAATACTGTACAGTCCAGCCCTGCTCACTTTGTGGCATGCTGTAAATTCATTTTATATATGTATGCCTCTGTCTCTGGGGTCCACTGCGAAAAATACGGTAATTGGTAAATCATCCAACTGCGCTATATCTTTTATACTGACAGACAGTGGTTTCCAACCTTTTTTTTCTTAAGGTCCCCCTTGCCTGTGTCCAAGACAAGCCAGGCCCCCCAACTCCTGCCGCATACATGCATTAAAACTATATTTCTGAAAGTTATTTTACAACACTCCCATCCTGAGTTAACGCCCCTCCTTCCTAACTGGTGATGCGCAGCAATGTAGCAGGCAATAGTCGTATTCACAAAATATCAAAAATGTTTTGCCTAATATTTTACAATAAATTCAAAAATTCCTGATCTCCAGGCATTATTACCTTCATTGCACAAATTGCACTTGTACATGCACATATTGCGAACCCACTGCAAGGTATTTATGTACTGATTAAAAAGATACGGCACTATATGCGAGATTTTTGTAAATTCTCAAAGTGGTATAGTCGCCAAAAAAATTTGCCATTAGACTATCGCAATCCACTCTACTCCTTACTTGGTTGCACACAAATCTTAATATCTCCAGCAATTAAGGGGATGATGTCATGTTCAGGGACTATGTAAATAACTCTAATGGTCAGATCGTTCTAAAACAAATTCCACCATTTCAAGTAAAAATGAGTAAATGTTTTTTAGCCTGAGCTGGACCCTTTTTGTAGAGAGAGGACAAGAAAAGCCCAGAGCTGAGCTTGCAGCCTCTCTCTGTCAGAGGCTGCAGAACCCCCTCCCCCCCTCTGGCGCCAGATCTCTAGCGCTGCTCACTGGTTTAGAAGATACGCTCCTTCTGAATTGATTTTGCATGGGAAAATTCTTACCATACAAAGGTGAATTGGTAAAAATCCATACAAACAGAGATTTTATGAAAGTTCCTGTTGGTGCAATGGTCAATACTTTAGGTACTTATACTGTATTTCTACAGTTTTTTCATATTTCTTATTATTATGTTTATGTATTATTTTGTATCACTCTATCAGTATATTCAAGGAAGTGGCATTAACCCTGCATTAACAGGTTGGTATTCTGGTCAATATGAATTGGCTAATATTACATCTTTTGGTCCCTAGAAAGCTAATCATTCATGACCAACATGAAGTTGTTTACTTTGTGGTCTGTTTAGAAAAGGTCAAGTTAATATTATGTTGTGCTTTGGGTGAATTATTGATCTCTATGTTTCTTATTTATAATGTTGGTCTTGTTAATGTCTGCGCTATTTGTTAGAACAATAGCTTGTTAGGAAACGCAGTTCAAAATTCTGTGTAGGAATGATGATCTGGCCAATATCACCAAGTTATGTTTTCCATGAAAATAGTATTTTAGCAAATGAGGGAATGCATTCAGGAAGTGGCTATTGGCAATTTAGCATTTTCTATCCTATAAAATTCTACCAATGTGTCCTCCCAACATACAGAGCAAGAGTTGCTAAGGAAATCAAGTTTAAAACTTGCATGGTCAATTAAAAAACAATAAAAATTTTAGATCTGCATTTCCTCACATCATGTGAACATAGACATAGACATAGGGGCAGAGCCTACACAACATATAAATCATGGGTTGACCCTTCTTTTTTAACCCCATAGGACCATAACTTTATAAAGACGCCTGGCACAGCACTGTTTTAAAAAAATGGGTTGACTAGTTATTTCCCAATGTCTATGCTGACATGGAGCGATCAGGAAAATGTAATTCATACTTTTCCTTACCTGTCAGCTCTATGTCAGCATATTTTACTTTCTAGTTAGAACAAATCATTTTACAGTGTCCTGTGCCAGGTGTCTTTAATTGATAGAGTTATGCGTCAATGGGAATAAAGAGGCGGAGCCAACCCAACTTGGATATGTTGCGTTGGCCCAGCCTCTTAAACCCCAACATAAATGTTGACATGAAGCGGGTCACAAAAGTAAAATTATAATTTTGGTATAATATATTTTTATTGAAAGTTTTTACAATAAAATATTACAAAAACAACAACAACACAAAACCAGGGAAAAAATAAATAGTCCAGTGTCATAAACAATACAATGGTAAAAATGGTAACAATGGAAAAAATAAATAGTCCAGTGTCATAAACAATACAATGGTACAACCAAAGGGGGGGGGGGCATAAGAATGTGGATGGCATAGTTAAAATCGGTAAGGCATAAGGAACATCAAATTTCTGAGGTATATATCTTGACAAAAATTACAAGCTGTAGCTATATGGGTGCTCTGCCCAGCCACCACCCTCCGTGTCCAGACACGATCAAATATACATTAAAATAACAATATAGAACACCCTTGAACAAAAGAAAGAAAAGGAAAAAAAAGAAGAAAAGAAAGGAGATAGGAAAAAGAAGAAAGTTAAAACAATAACAACACATTATAACAAAAGCATGGTGTCTCCACTCACAACTGAAAACCTACAGCATTAAGCTGGCCATACACCTTCAGATTTCTTTGTCAGATTTCCATCAGATCAGATTTTGTTTTACCAAAACCATGTAATATGAGGACCTTTCTACACCTTCCAATCACTATGTATTCTATCAGGGAGGACACTATACTACATGGTTGTTGGTAGATCTGATCTGAAGGAAATCTGACAGAGAAATCTGAAGGTGTATGGCCAGCTTTAAAGAAGAGGACAAAGATAGGGAGGTTAATAGGCAAAATGGCATCTCAGGCACGGAGCCTTAAGAGTCGTGTGTAACCCTCTACAGGATTACTGTAGTAAAATTATCATTTTAAGTTAGTATGAATTACATTTTCTTGTTTTGTACTATAGCTTTAAAAAAGTTGCTTGTTTACATGTTAGCATATGAAAAATTGATGATTTGGGCTTCCCTAACAATCCAATGGAATTAAAATTGTATTGCAATATTGTAATATTTAGTTTTCTTGTCACTGGTCATCATGCATTTCACCCTAGAACTCATAACTTCATAAATCCAAGTGTAATGTAACAACATCATGACAACTATGCATATCACTATGCCAACCTAAAATGAGGCAACACTAGGCACCTTGAGAAGCCTGGCTGGTATATTATAAATAATGTATTTTTCTTTGTTTTGTCCATTGTAAAAATCCTTTCCCACAGAAGTGGTATAGCTGGATATACATGTGTAGCATTCAAATAGCGTGTTGAACATTCTCTGGACAAGTGCTTTCCTTTCCTGTGGTTTTTCTATAAGACTTTCTGTCTGGACACTAACTTTAATATCTTAGCTTCTTTTTAAGGTTGCATTTTTTTTTATCGCTGCCGGTAATTTCTTTTTCAAACCGCTGCTGTTCCTGACTCCCTGCTGGTTGCAAAGCATTCTGGGTCAATTAGGCAGCAGCAGGAAAATATGAGAAGTAGCAGCAGGAAAAGGAAATGAACATCCCAAATTTCAATCACCAACTATTTGTTCTGAGAAAGTTTTGAGGTAGAATGTGTGATATTTCAAGTATAGTCATCAAATGACGATTTTGTGTGGGTATGTCAAAAGTAAAGAAGTCACTGGTCCCTGTCAAATGTTTGTTGTTGCTTCTGTTCACTTTCAGGTACTTTCCCATTACTTTTTGTTTATATTTTCCACTTTCAGTAGTTGTTGCCACTGAATGTCTACTGTGTAGATTTCACCTTCTCTTCATGCACAATATTTTTGGCTTACTGACTTATTAGGGATCAGGATATGGAGTTACACTATGATACATTGTTCATTTTCCATACTCAAAGCTTGACGCTCATCGTACAGCTTTCATTCTCTCTATAAAATTTTCTTTAGCTCTACCAACAATGTAAGGGCCTCTGTAACAGAACCATTCTGTCCACCTGGAGAGATGTGTGATGTAGACAGTCTCTGGCCTAATCCTCTCCCAGACGGTGGGGCATGGTGTGGACTGTACAGGCACAAGTCACAGTCACAAACAATGGGGTGTTACTATCTTTGTTGATTGTATTACAGATGGAGTGTCTGAGCTAATTATCTCCGAGGGAGAACTGGTGGGAGTGGTTCCAGTGGTCTGTGTATTGTCCCACAGTTCTCCATCAGGTCCCCAGGGGAGGTCCTCTGGCATGGGGAATATGTATATAAAGCCTAGAAGTTTACCTAAACTAAACTAAAATAAAGCAGTTCTACTTCTTACCATGAACTTGAAGCCTCGTCTCATGTTGTAGGGAACGGCTATAATACCACTAGCTCTTGTAAGAGCTGCTCAGAAGCTTGGAACCCCAGCTTGGCTTGGAGGTCACGGGAGAAGGACGTCGCTGACGGTTGATACCGTTACAGCCTCTATAATTGCATATTATATATATTATCATATATGATTAGATCGTTTAGGGTTTTTTTACATAGTTTTTTTAGTTATGGTAAAATATTGTATTATAAATATCAGTGTATAAGCTGTATGGTGACCTTATGGTGAGCTATTTCCACATATCAGATAGTTGTCACTAAGATCCCCGTGCAACCAATGGCCAGCAAAGGGCAGCAGGTTGACATTACATGCACTCGATGCACCTGCTGTTCCCATCCAAAGTAGTGGAAATCGAACAGGGTTTCTCAACATGTTGGAAACCTGTTCGGCTGCCGAGGGATCAGTTAATCCCACTCAAAGGAGGCCTGGATGGCTCATATTTTGTAATAGATCTGAGCAAAATCTGGCACAGTGAATGTGCACGGCGCTAGATTGTGCTTGAATTTATTACAAAATCGAGCAGTGTATACCTAGCTTAAGATCTCATTGAAACTACACAGCACATAGCAGTATACATCTATAAGAGCTACTTAATAGCCAGGGGCTGAGAAGACAGGTCCTTTCTTCAAGACAAGGGCTATATGCATGATTTACATTTTGTGTTGATGTATATTCCGTCTAACCTGAACCTATGATCACTTGAAGTTTACTAGTATATATCTAGAATTACCCTCAAAACAAAGCAACCTCTTAAGGTACCCATACACACGTCGATAAATATAGCAAATCCACTTAAAGCAATACATTTGCACGTTGATTGTAACTTTATCGATAATGCCTTCAGTATTAAGATTCATAAAAAATTATCGATATCGGACTAAATCTCGATCAGAACTGTATTGGACATGTCCGTAAATTTTTATCGATTGCACTCTAATTAAGACATTAATTTTTACCAACCGATCAAAAAAACATTCAAGGCATGCCTACCACTACAGCACTTCCGCTCGAATTCGATGATTAACAGAGATCGATTGATTACTCATCGTGTACATTTATAAAAAGATCGAGGTTCAACAAATCGGTTTTCGATATAAAAATTGAGCTATTCAATCTAATCGAATATCGATTCTCTTGAAATCTGAAAGTATAAATAACACACAACATTTCTTCATATCTCCTGATCAGCGTTAGTGTTCTGCTTATCTGCAGGTTTCCATTACACACCATCAGTTTATGGACCTCTCCAGCAATTTACAGAACGCTGGTTGATGTAAGTAAAAAATGTTCTACAAGTAGGCAGGGAGTAAAAGTGATGTTGCCTATAAAATCTTATAACTACTAGAACAGCTTAGAAATGTAAAGCATGTGACAGACTTTTCTTCACGTTTATCTCTGTAAGAGCTTTCATAAATCCCCAAAGGAAAGACTTGCTCAGGTTATCTCCTGAAAGAAATGTAACGATAAGCACCTGTGAAAATAATTAAAAGCATATTTTTCATTCATGCATTTACTCAGTTGCTAGAAATAACCCCTTCCTGGGATCTGTATCCTATACAACACAGTCACCACATCTTCCTATATGTAACAGTTCCTTTTTTTTCCTTTGTAGATCGATCAAGATGGCCTAACTCTGCCCGAGAGAACTCTTTACTTAGGACAAGATGAAGACAGCGAAAAGGTATAATAGCCAATATCACCGTTCAGGTTTTAATTAAACAATCCAGTCTTATTTGAAATAATTATGAAAATACATTTTATCTAAGTTTAATTATTGAGTAAACTTGTAAAAATAATGTAATTTGTGTCAGTTTGTAGGAAGACATTTCCACTGGGGAATGGCGTTGTAAGGATTTGGCTAAGACTGGAATTTTATTCATTAGAAAAGTAAATTCAGAAATATCATCAAAATGTTAGCTTTTACAGTGAATGGGTTTTACTTAATTAGATTTAATATGTTTTTTGTTATTCACAATATATATTTTGTTTGAATTGTTACTGATATTATTTTAGGCATAAATCCCATTACATTGTTATTCTAAATGTCATAGATATTAGCGGCTTACAAGGTTTTCATGCAGAAGACACTCAGCCTATTAGGCGTGGAGGATATAGAGACAAAAACACAAGAAATCCTACAACTGGAGCAAGATCTGGCCAATGTAAGTCACTTGTTTCATTTACCATATTTTTAGAACTATAAGCATTTTTTCCACAGCAAATTGGGTGGAGATAATCATCTAACAGCCTGAGTTTTCCCCCAGATTTACCAGGGGCGAGGGGACTTTCAGGCCACATTTGTGATCGTCATTCTAAGTACAGTTACAGAGTAACATGAAAATCATCATATTAAATCAGTAGCAAGAATTCCATAAGCAAATAAACATAAACATACAATAATTACATAAACTATGTGCACAATCTTAAAAACAAACACAGTGTAGTATGCATGAATATGGATAAGGATTCCAATAGCATGGAATCCAGCCCAACACGCATTTTGTTTGATACTTCTTCAGGGGGTGCCTTAGTCCAGTTGTTAACCTCCCTAGCGCACTGCTAAGGTACAGATTTCTGCACCACAAGCGCACCATAGATTTTAATGGAAAAAAGGTTTTTTACATTGTAAGCCTGTAATTTCCCAAAGTATGTCCATACAGGAGTCTGGTAGAAATCCTCAATATAATAACATGTTCAGATGCTTTGTTAATAACTCATAAAATCAGTTTATGAATATTTCAAAAAGAAACTGTATCAGGTAAATTAGCAGTGCAACCACTAGATGGCGCTGCAGATGTGCCAGGTTACATAGGATATCATTGTAATACATTGAAGTCAATGTACATACAGTTGTACACTTGGTGTTCCCGCCCCCAGAACAGAACGTCTGTCACACTGGGAGAGAGCAGCAAGTAGAGGATATGGGGACACCGGATCATTTATTCAGGTGAGTATTTTACATAGGCAGAAAACACTATTCAATGCTCAATATTCAATGCAGAAAACACTATTCAACATGATTTTTATTTAAAACTCCCGCCCGCCCCAATGTGACATCATCACATGGGGGGGAGTGATCCGTTCCACTGCAGCTGCCTCTTCAATAGATTGGAGCCACACGGATCAGTGAGTTTGCGCTCCTGTGGCTCCGATCTCTGCCTGACATACCCAGCTTGTCCAGTGCAATTCTAACAGGTCAGAGCTGGACGAGCTGGGACCGTCAGCAACGGCAGGGGGGTTAATGGAAAGTGGTAGGGTTTGCAGATCCAGACTATGCTGAAAAGTCCTCATGTGCGCCTGAGCCGAGCACACATGAACTTTTGAGCATACTCTGGATCTGCAAACCCTACCACTTTCCATTAACAACTCTTAACTTTCTACACTGAACCTATTGAGCACCATTGAATACCTATATGAATGAAGGAAATATACAGGTGGCCACGGTGTTCCTCGCGGCTTGGAATTGGCTCCTCGTTCCCTACTGGAGTTTGCTCCATGGGGGCCCTGTATGCTTTATACAAATTTTACCATTTTGACCCACAATAAACTGGTTTGGATTAAGGCACCCCCTGAAGAAGTCTCAAACAAAAAGCATGTTGGGGTGGATTCCATGCTATTGAAATCCTTATCCATATTCATGCATACTACACTGTGTTTTTAAGATTGTGTATATAGCACATGTCATAATTGTATGTTTTATGTTAAATATGATGATTTACATATTACTGAAACTGTACTTAGAATGACGATCACAGATGTGGCCCGGAAACTCTGGGTGTTAGATGATCATCTCCACCCCATTTGCTGTCTAATGTTTTGGGGATGTTGGCCACTTCACATAAGAGAGTGCATCTCTAATTGTCTTATAAGCATGTTTTCCCTGAACCCTCTCTGCCGATTAGAGCACAGGTATTTTTCTAGGATCAGACGCTCTGCTGTACTGGGTGCATCCTATAAAGTAGAGCATCTAACTGTAACATAATAATATCTCTTTTTATCTTGCATTAGATCACCATTTCAGAATTTGATGACATCAGGCGTGACATCAGCACCATGTACAGCAAGGTTACAATATCTCAGCTTCAACAAATTGCACCAGATGTAAGAAATTTGAATATTTAATATAAACACATATACATACCTAATATGATAAAATAAATTAAGAATAGTATATTTATAGAGTCAAAGGCCAAAATAATTTTATTTATAAAGCATTTTATGCAGGGCTGCACAATTAGAGTTGAGATGAAGCAGAAGACAACACACAGGTATAGCTTATGACAACAGAGGAGTTGAGGACCCTGCCCTAACGGGCTTACAATCTAAATTAAATGTGCACATACCTCTGAGCTGTTCCAAAGGTCCAAAATCCCCCCGAAAAATACTTGGTTGCTCTGCTCTCGTCTGTGGAAGTAGCCATGTTGACTCTTGTGTAGCTTCCAGTCTCCTAGGCGTGTAGTGACATGCAACTGCAAAATCAGGGCAGTGTCCCCTTTAAGATTCTTGCCCATGATTCTCATGGGCTCCAGGCAGATATAAGGGAAGGATCTGCCCCCAGAAAGTTGTTCTGTGAGGAAGAGTCACCACTGTCTAGTCTGGTGTGCAGGCAACCGGGGGGCACAAAGACATGCAATCTGTTTATAAGACCAATTTACGAGGAGTTGCTGCCTTTCCAGCCACAGACCTGTGGCAGGTCTCCAATAGGGTGGTGATTGGCCCAGACCGCGTGGAGCAGATCTGAACGCTACAGGGGGTACTGCCGATGCCGTGATAATGCCATCTGGACGCACAAATACCGCCCAGTGCTGGCCCTACTTTCCCTGGCCCCATTTAGGCATTGTGGTGTGAGCAGTTTGGGTTCCCTAGTGTAAACGGGATTACCCTGCCTCTGTACTCCTCTCTGAACTCTATTCAGTTACAAATTTGATGTGTTTGTATTGAGACCCTATTGAGCCTTATTTAGAAAAAAGTTTATTGCAATATAAGTCACCTCTTGTCATCGGTTGATTCCTGAACCTCTACAGGGGTTAATAGCTGCAGTAACACATATGCCCACCGGCATAGATACAATGGCTTTCAATAATTGGGGGGTTGGCAGTGAGGGACACAAAGTAACTCAGGTGAGGCACCTTGCAGTGTCCCAACCCATTGGAAACAATTAAAGGCCATTGCTTGTGGTTAGGGCAACAGTGACTGACATGAAGGGACAGCTGTACAGATGTTAGGCGATTGTTCATGATATCTTGAAGAAACTCATATCTTGTGTCTGCATATTTTAACCTACAAACCACAATCCAAAAGGTGACATTTAATTCTAAAACTAACTCAATACTCAATAATACCTGACTTCAGTGCACCAAAAACAAGAGCCAGACTAGGCCTCAGTCTTATGTGTTGGTAATTTGACTTTAGTTTTTGGTTATAAGTCTTCATTTTGTGCAATTTGTAAATCAGTCAAATTTGCAATTTTAATGCTTAATTGAATAATCATGTTTCATGTTTGGCTCTAGTAAATAAGTAGGCTCACACTTGGCATATTATCTATTAGCTTACAGTAAACATTTTATGCATTCAGTAATGATTTTGTAAGCAATTATATATCATCATAAAAATGTACATTTGTCAACTGAGGATAGTGCAGCTCAGTTTAGAAATGTTGCGCAACAGTAATTTTTAAATATAAACTCAATAACTATGACACTCAGCACCCCCAAAAAAACCTCTTCTGCACAAGTGGGTGATGCCCTATTTAAGAAAAATAATTACTTTTTTACAGCTCTTTATTCACCTCACCCTAGTCTTAATCAAGGCACTCTTTGGAGTAGTAGACAGGGTACAGTTCTTTGTTTTAAGAAAGTTTGGGATAAATATCTTGTAGGGTGGCCATTGTTATTTCTCTAAACAAGTAGAAAAAAATCCTTTTCCTTTCACACTGTAAACAAGTTCACATGCAGAAACTATAAGATTTTACTGAGAGATGACCATCACCAACTATGAGACAATGAATGGGGAGGCTCAGCAGCTGCTGGTGAGAGGTGACATGCAATGTCTAATGGTCAATGGTCATTTTTTGGGAGATCACTTGAAATGACCAGAATGCCCTTATACTTACCCAATCAGCACTTTCTTGCTACTACTTCTGTTACCACAGTTGGGGAATAATCATCCCTTCCAGGTATGGAGGGCATACAACCTCAAACATATATTATATTTGGTAATTGCTAGGATTAAGCACTGTTACCTGACTGTGGGAGTGGATAGGTCCAACACCAACCGATATCTATGCTGGGCAATATATTCCCGTGCAATTTGAGGAGCCACTGAGCGCCATCGTGCTGCTCTCGAGCACCTGCCGATTGGATGGGAATCGAGGCGCACTACTTTAGGTGCTCAATTCTCATCCAATCCTTTGAGAGATCCTTTCATTAGGATTAATGAACATATCTGTTACCTGTTCGGCCGGCCAGGGGTGGCCATGAGGCATGATGTGTATAGGCACCTGGCACCTAATGGCAATTGAAAAGAAGGAGGAGGAAGGGGCATGGGGCTGGGGGAAAGGTCTTTGAACAGAATTGGTAGAATGGATGGGTAAAAGTAACGGTATAGTGAAAAGAAACATCAGATTCAGATGGGCTGTAATGTTAAGCCTATCTTCACTGCAAGAAAGACTTATTGTTTGTAACTAAGGCTGCCAATAAATATCCACCCTCTATAGAATATAAGTATGTCCTGCCTGGTTTCTTAGATTTATTTCCAGCCTTAGAACATCCCCATAATCTTTGCCAGAATACAGAGCTGTTACTTCATGGATTCGTAATGTAAAATATTAAGACTTTGACAGATTTAACAGACATAATCGTGACAGCTACTACTCATCAGAAAAATGTCTCCCATTAACCTTGTGGAAGCACAAATGTTTTTTGTGATATAAGTACTGTCCGGATAACAACCCAACCACATTTGTTTCTTTCATCAATATTTGCTATTTAACCTCCCTAGCGCACTGCTGAGGTCCAGATTTCTATACCAAAAGCACACCATAGACTTCAATTGTACATTTTTCTTTATGTTATAGGCATGTAACTTCCAAAAATCTGTCCGTACAAGCGTCAAATAGACATCCTGAATCTAATAATGTTTGAAACAAACAATTATGTAAAATAAAAACATTTTTTTAAATAAATGTAATGAGAAAACACAAACATCAGGGCACAAAGCTATGCTGCTATGTACTAAATCTCACCCACATAAAGTCTCTGGTGCCCCTGATGTGCCCATTTGCAGTTAACCCTCTCTAATCTGGTGTGATGGATGTGGTAAAATCACACCAGAGGGTTACTGCATATGGGCACATCTGGGGCACCAGAGACTTTTTATTCTGGAGAGATTTAGTACATAGAAGCACATAGAAATCAGTTTTCTACATAGAAAACTTATTTCATGTACTGTACTTTTGAATTTCCCGCCGCCTCCCCGATGTGACATCATCACGTCACTCGGAGGGGGGGGGGGGAAGAGACAGAGGATATGCTGCCAGCCAGCATGTCACATCGGGGACACCGGGACAGCGCAGAACTGTGAGTATGCACTCCCGGTGCCCCGATGTGTGCTGGACGGCAGCATCTCTCCCAGTGCTATAGTAGCAGAAGCAGCGCTGGACGATATGCTGCCATCCTGGCTGCCATGGCAGGTTAAAATAATTGTATTTCTACATTAGATGCACAAAAAAAACATTCACTAAACTAACAGTGTTCATGACATGAAAAACACAGTATAGATAAGAGATGTGCTTGTCAAGAAACCTGTCAAATTAACACATTCTGTGTAAAACATTCAGCCTATACCTTAATGATAATCCCTAAATGTAGACTTTAAACAATAACTGTGACCCACTAAATCCTCATACAAATGTCAGAAAGCCCAAAAGTCCTATTGTTATTGTCTCTGTCAGATAGCTAACTGCTCTACAGTTGACTGGTAAGGTCCTTTAATGATCTCTAACCAACCAATCTGGCTGATGTCCGCAGTTTCCTATAGTGTGGATTCCGCTTACACTTCCCCATACCCCTCTCCATAGGCGTGTAGAGTATTTGTTCATTTTCTAGTCAGTCCAGAACAATCTGGAAAGATCCACCAAAGCACTACATGTGTACGTAGCTCTAATGAAATTCTAACTTTCTATTTACATAGTGAGCTTTAAGATTAAATCTTTTCCTTTTTTTTTTTATTTCCTCAGCAGTACTGTCTTTTAAAATTATTTGTGGTAATTTTCTCAAAATTTTAAACTGGCTAAAGCTGGGCATAGACGGGTTGTTTTTCTGTCAACTGCTCAGCAGACTGACTGGCACCCTTTGTGTGCTGGCCATTACTTTGGATGGGAACTAATAGGATCGGCCGGGAATCACCGTGCAGAAGATTCCTGGTCAATCTGACCAGGTGGAAACACCCGATTTTCCGCCAACCGATCGACAGAAGAATCAGGCAGGAATTTGCCCGTCAATGCCCAGCTTTACAATTGAAAATACTGGTTAAATTATTTAGTGTTATTTCTCTAAAATAATTCCACTGATACAAAAAGTTAGGAAAGTAAGCACATTTAAATAAGTACTAAAACTAAGTATTATCAGGAAGGGTGATAATGGGTAGTTGCGCACAACCTTTAGCAGTGATTACACAGCTATAGTGATAGCAGTGGCCAGAAAGGCCCTCAGTTGGTGTATGGGGCCTGAGCAAGGATCACAGAGCAAAATGGAGTCAGTATGAGGGATGGGTGTTTAAGTTGTGTGTAGGTGTGCAGCTCTCAAAATGGAGGAGTGTGGGCCCCAATAACAGACAAATAAGTTCCCTTTCTGATAATTAAGAACAAGGACAGAGTGCGCCTCTGTCCTTGTTCTTAGTTATCAGGAAGGGAACTGTGGTGGTTGTTATTTGCTTGTAGATGGGAAATACTTGGGTCATTCTCAAATAAATGATAATTGAAGAGTCATATTCTCACATTTCCCCTTTGTTAATAAATTACATAGTAACATTGAATTAATTAACTATAACTGACTGTCAACTGTACTGTGCAAGTATAGTAATATTATCCTAGGTTAATCACATTCCCTCCAAAAAATTGTCTCACAAGATAAAAGACAGTATAAGATCTGTATAATTATTTTCACTATGTATCAGAATCACATTGTTGTCACAGGCTGGGATGTATATCACATACACGCCTTAATACATGCATTATTATAGACATGAGTTGTATCAGCTAAAAACAAATATGTTAATTAGAAGGATTAAGATGAATCTAAAAAGCAGCTCAAGTTGTGTATTAAAAGAGCTTGCCAAACTTTGATACCCTGTTTTCCCAAAAATAAGGCATCCCCTGAAAATAAAGCACCCTTACATCTTTGCCTTACTATGGATAGAATAGGATAGGTCCCCTCAAGTAGGACTTTAACTGGAATGTGGGGATACTCGTGATACTTCAGGGCGTATAGACTCTAACAATATAGATCAAGATAAATTCTATAAAAGAAAATCATTTATTAAGGACACATGGTCCATACATATACAGACTTCGGACCCGTGGTCCACACATATATAAATGCCGTGGGGTATAACCAAGCCCCTGTACATACAACAAAAAACAATAAAAGCTATAGCAGGACACGCGTGTGTAAAGATGGTAACAGCAACATGTTTCGCCCCCTTTAGAGGCTTTATCAAGCTGCACACAGAGTCCTTGTAAGTAAACAGATGACAGGAGACCTGTTGCAGAGCTGACGAGCGGAGTGTCCCTCTAGAAAATGCCTAGTCCTAAGAGATGGGGGCCGCTTCCTATGGGCACTAATCTGTCCTTGCCCCCCGATGGGGGGTGGTCAGAGAATCTGGTCAAGCCAGGAAATGTGACTCCTTGTTGAAGACAGGGTGTCAATTGGTGGAAAATAGGGATGCAGGTATGGATATTGTCAGGCTGCAGCAGGCAGTCCTCTGGGTGCCCAGGCGCACGTACTAGCCGTATCTGTGTAGCACTCCAGGTCTCAAATTTTTTTGCCTTACTCTGAAATATAAGGCATCCCCCGAAAATAAGGCACCCCCTGAAGATACAGTACTGTAACTCTGGACAGGGTGGATCAAAATGACACAGAAGGGGTTACTAAAATGGTAATTCCCCCTCTGAGTCTCCTGTGCCATTTTGATTCCCCCCTCTGATCTTCCCTGTGTCATTTTAAGTGATAATACCCCCACCGTGATACCCCAGTGCCATATTTTCTGGCAAACATTGTAAAATTTATGGCTCCATAATCAACAATTTATTTCTTATAAATGTATAATTTATTTAATTATGTTTGGACGCTTCCAAGATTGCTAGCTGTTCTGTTTCTAGAGTGTACTATTGTTGGTGTTGTTGGTACCATATCTTTGAGTTCTCCTATATCTTATTTTCTGGTGGCATGCGTGTAAGTTTATTGTACCAAATAAGAGTAAATATATACGAACATACAAAGCTATTTTTTAATACAGCTTTATTTTGGTCTTATATAGCTGAAATGGAAACGTCTTCTAGACAGAATATTCCATGACAACTTTTCAGAGGATGAAGAAGTGGTTGTATTGGCCACAGATTATATGCAGAAAGTATCTGATATGATACGAAATACACCAGCAAGGTAAGCAGTGGAAACGGAAAATTGCTTGCTGTTTATAAACTACTGCAACAATTCTGCAGGGGGAAGGACATGGTTCACTGTAAACCTAGGTGGAGTGATTCTAATGCAACAGAGAGGATGTTGCATGTACTATGAGACTGTGATCTTCTCATGTGCTGCTGCGCTTGGACAATTATTATTATTATTATTATTAACATTTATTTATATAGCGCCAGCATATTACGCAG
>CM070035.1:62038978-62075727 GCA_036250615.1 Ptychadena robeensis | reverse complement strand
AGGTTGTAGTACAGAGTAGGTGCAGCGAGGAGAGAGAAGGAGACCTACACCACCACCTGGTTGTCAGGTCTGGGGGTGTGAGTGAAGTGCAGGCCTCCATAGGATAGATCAGCAGCAGATGCAGATTCAGAGGAAGAGAGCCAGGTTTCAGTGAGAGCAAGGAGGGTGAGAGACTTAGAAAGGAAGAGATTGTGAATGGAAGACAGTTTGTTACCAACAGATCTGGCGTTCCAGAGTCCATATGAAAGAGGGGGTAAGCTTCTATGGGAAGGGCGGACAGGTATCAGGTTAGGAGAGGGTTGTTTCCTGGAGAGAGCAGAGAAGGGGGTAGACAGGCAATGAGGAGGGCCAGGGTTGGGGGAGATGTCCCCAGAAAGAAGGAGCAGAGAAAGCAAGTGGAGAAGAACAGAAATGGACAGCATGTGGAGGTGTAACAGGGAAGAAGATAAGAAGGCAGACTGGAGAGGAGGAGAGTGTTTAGCAGCAGGGGAGGCAGGAAGGATGGGATACATAATAAAAAGTTACAGAGATAGCACAACAAGGGATGATGATGGTGGAGGAGTAGTAGTAGCTGATAATCCAATATGGAGCAGAGTTTGAGGTGTGCATTAGTCCAAGGATCTGGCAGGTTGAAGGGGTCAGTCCATGGTGTTCCTTTGTGTGGTTTCGGGAAGCAGCAGGCTGTTGTTGCTGGCCATCCTGGTCCAATCCCTGGGTCAATTCCCTGGTTAATTCCTTAGTTGCACTTAAAAAAGGCGACTAAAGTCAGGGGCGACTTTGTGAGTTAGTGAAATATATGTGTGCAGTCTGGCCTAGTGAGATGAGATGTGATTCCAAATTATCACAAACAGCTGAATCTGATTAAGGACAGAGAAATTGACCCGTGTGTGGCTTTATTAAAGCTAGTCAGATGAATGGGGGAGTAATGTCAAGATTTCAATGCCAGCAAGAACCTTTGAGGCAGTACAAGTAAAGTGGATTTTAAGCAGTGGGGAAATTATCTTTGAGACTATTTACCCTGTGTGTTCTAATTGAACGTGTTTCTTAATAATAACTCACATCTACTTGTTTTAAATGTTGTATCTTCTCTCAGTTTCACAAAAACATTTTTGTTACAAAGAGCTCAATAGTAGAACAGGATTTGCTGATATGAATTGGTGGTAGCCCAGTAAGGGCTTTTTCTTGGGACCCTAACGTTCCAGACATGAACGTTCCAACTTATGAATCCAATATCTGTGCATTATTTGAATCATGGAGACATTAAAGCTGGCCATACATGGGTCCATTTTTGTATACAAAAATGTCTTGTTTTATTGGATTGTTTTCTGAATTTTATTGACCAAGTGCTGAAAATTTAGCTTAACATTGACAGAGCTGTAATCAGTTAGGATGGAAAATTCATGAAGCAAAAGTTAACAAGTGTTTTAAGAAGCAAACCGAATTTTAATGAAAATTAATTAAGGTAAAGCTTGGATACCTGGTCATATAAAAGACAGGAATTTTTACTGACCCTAAATACCCACAATCAGTCAGGCTTAATCCAGACTAACCATGAACATTGACCATGAACCAAGGTTAACATGGGGTAGTTGGTGGTTGGATTTTATGCAACACTGTCACCTCATGATAAAACACATTCTCTTCATTCTAGACCTCAAACTGTACACACGTTTTCTTAGTTTGATTGGCAGGTTTCTTTTTAAAAAGTTTCGCCCTTTTACCATTATATTCTCTGACTGGCTTCAATATTTCCTGTCCCTTTTTTATGTCAAAGCTTTGCACAATATTTACCTATTTTGGATGGTTTTTGTTTCTATTTAGGTATAGAATGCCCATTCATGGAGCAAAAAACAACCAGTGAATTGTAATTCTACAAAAAAAATCCTTCCTTGGTATACTACTACATGCTACTATGCTCATATCTAGAACTATCAAGCAGTGTTAGAAAATGTAAGACTTCTCCTGCAGCCAGAACTCAGGTAGAGCAATTTTACATTCATACCTTTCGGTGTTTTATCCTGCTGCCAGACAAATTTATAGCCACGCATAGAAATATAGATGCAGGCAAGTGTTGAGTGCTATAATTCCTTTTCCTACCCCAAGACAGCTTCGTAGCTCCTACTTGATGTAAACATGTGTTCAGGCATTTTCAAGGTAAAAGCCAAAGTATCAAGATGACTTACAGTGTAATGAAAAGTAACTAAAAGCCTTTCAATTCATTTGACAAAGAGATATGCTTTTAAATTGAAAATCAATGCCAGTGGCAGCAAAGGACCAAGTAACTTGTCTTTTCTATTAATTCATGATTTCTATGCAGAGACAACTGACGTTTATTACAAATTAAAAGCTGCCATACATGGGTCGATGCCCGTAAGATAGACGAGCCTTCGAGCTCAGTGCTATGACATCATGAGCTCAATATCGAAGGAGCTGGAGGAGCAGCACTGCTGTGTCATCCAGCTTAGCCATTGCTTTGAATGGGGACCCAGGGCCACCATCCAAAACAATGGACATTGACTGTGATTTACGGTCATGTACAATTATTTTATTTTTTTATCTACTTATCTACTAGGTTTTTTTTTTATCTACTTACGATGACTAAATGATCAATCATTTCATTACCAGTGCTACCTTCCCCTCTCCCTCTACATGTATAGGATATTACAATAGTATGAAATGGAGACACATTCACATTTCCAAAAAAAGAGGAAAAAGACATTCATGTTTACAATAGTTACAAATACAATACTGTAGTCACTCCTGATCTTATGGTGTGCTCCAGTTTTGTTGCGGTCAGTTTTCAAGGAAGGGGATTCATCTGTTTAAATTAATGGCAGATGGATTGATACCAAGATTTTAGCCATAGGGAGGATTCACCTGCCTGGTATAGCACTAATTGTGATGAAAAATGTGATGCTGGTCATGATAGAATGGTGTGAGAACACACAATGAAATCAGCTTGCTGGGTTTGGGGGTGCTTAGATGTGTTATATGTAAAAAATATATATATAAAATAATTGATAAAACACAATAGGCATAACTATTCCTGGCATTGAATTTAAAAGTGATATATATCTTGAATTGGCATTAAAACTGAAAGAATATACAAGAACCTTTACAAGAATCAAAATCTGATAAATGAGAGTTTTGTACCAACAGATGTATGCTCATAGCTCTTTTATTGGCAGTAATACAGAAGTCTGAGGTCTGGTACACTTTGTAACACCAGTCAAAATCAATAAAAGTCCATTCGTTTACACCATGTATCAAAAGTGACATCTGACATCTTCATTATGGCAATAGTGGGCCAGTTATTGGAACTGTCCAGGGGGAATTCAGGGGTGACTAATAAACAGTCAAGGTGTCAGGGTCACTTTACACTTTTTATTGTTTCTGCAGAGTTTAAAGTAATGTCAATTAATTGAATTCTTCTCAAGTATAACTTATTATGTAACTCTTTTTTACCATTACACTATCTCCAAGCTTGTGCTGCACGGCCTGTGTTACTTTAACAATTCCATTTTCTTTTGTTTCCTTCATTAAATTTTACTTCATGACTTTTTTACTAGCAAGGATTTCATCTTACCTTATAAAACAGAATAGCCACAGCTTTATTCTGCTGTTCTTGCTCCTATATCAGTCTTGTTTGGTTTCTGCTATGTCATCTGAATTTCTTATTTCTCTGTCTTCCTCTGTGTATCCATTAATGTGTTCAGCATTCTCCTTCTCTCTCTGCCAAACCTACATCTTTTGCTTTGTCTTTCCAGCCCCCTCCTCAATCATTATTCCTCTCTGTTTCTTCTTCCTTCCTTATAATGTCATACAAAGCCCTGGGCTGACTCACAGCTGACATGCCCCAACCTCTCCCAGACTGGACTCTATGGTTGGGACATTAAGCTAATGGCCATTGATCTGGTGAGAGTTTAGTGTGTTCTGAATGTCAATGTGTTGTGTTTGCAAAGTGATTACTTGAGCAGACCGGCATTGTGTTTGGAATCAGTTTTAGCCTGCAGTATTAGAATATAACATTACTTTATGTATGAAAAGCTGAGTGATTCTGGGAAGTATTCAGACCTGGAAATACAGAAAAGCAAAATTCAGTAACAGAATAAAAGATAAACAGTCATTTTACAGTTAGACAATGCTTTTAGGATGGGGATATAGTATAATATATGCTTCCCTTTTGACATATAATCAGGATTGCTGGCTCAGGGTGTGCTCAGGATAATACTTTCACTCTCTTCTTAAACCTGACTTCTTCATCTACTCTTCTGCATAGGGAGCAGTCTGTACTGCGGTGAACAAAGAGATTGTGTGACGAGTGCCCTGGAGGATGAGTTCATTAAAAGCCGGGAGATTACACAAGCTTCATTTCAATTACTAGGATTTAAAATGTAAAGAACAATTTGAGGATTAAACCTGCCAAATAGCTAGCTTTAAGAGAGGAGGAAAATAAATCTTCAAGTATGCCCAAAATCCCCCGCCTCCTACCACCCCTAGTGAAAACATAATTCCTTAGTTACTCAACATGCATTTCAACTTTAGTTATGATGACTTTAACCTTGCTACTGACAACAGGACAGACTGAAACTCATCTGCTTGAGAATTATTTGTGTAATGGACTAATTTTGCTTGTTCTAATTCTTTCTGCTTCAAAAAATTTTTGTACAGGCGCATTTCGGTAATATAGGTTGACGTCAGATTCATCAGTATACTATTTTTATGCTTTCCATAGTGTCCTTCACAATTACATGCTCTGGAGACTTGTGGTGGTATTGAGTGAACATCTCTCCACTCCTTTCCGAGATGCCCTTCATGAGTTGTCTAAGGAGATGGAGGGTTCAGAAAAACAGCTAGAACTGGGAAAAATTTGCCTCACTCAAGCCAACAAACATTTTGGTATGGCGCTTGGAGCCCTCTTTGTAGAAGAGTATTTCTCCTCCAACAGCAAGTCAAAGGTAGGGATTCACGATACTCCATTTGGTATATTATAATTATATAATTTTTTTACCAACCATTATTAATGCATGTAGTAACATGTAATGGATACATGATTCACTGTGAGTATGGTGATCTTCTAGTCATGTTCAGTATTGTATAGTACCCAAATAGATTTGAAATATTCATTAATATCAATGATATAAAAATCTAAACATCCCTGGTAAAATGTCAGGTTCCTGTGCTGTACAAAGATAAATCATTTCAGACCTTTTCCCACCTGTGTGTGACCTATAAACTGTACCACTTAAATGAAAACAAACTGAAATATTTTAGATAGAGGGAAGAAAACATATAAAAAAATAATAATGTGGTTGCATAAGAGTGCACACCCTTAAACTAATACTTTGTTGAAGCACCTTATTATGTTATTACAGCACTCAGTCTTTTTGGGCACTATACAATACTGAACATGACTAGAAGAACACCATACTCACAGTGAATCATGTATCCATTACATGTTACTACATGCATTAATAATTCAAATTCTATTTCTATGAAATAAGCAATGATGAGGGTTCCTTTTCAGAAAAATAATATTGTACAGCAGTAAATTGTTTACTTGGGACTCAAATAAAGTGTGCTATATACAATAAATATTCAGCACCTGACACAATAGGAGCTGTGAAGATTGTTTTGCAGTCCTGGGGTGTCTTGGCAGTAAATTCAACTTTAATCGGTTGTCTTACTACAACAAAAGTTAACATGTGTCGTGTGTATTAAGGGTATGTTAATGTGTGTTTTACAAATGTGTTTAACTATGATGTGGCCATAGTTCAATTATGAAAGCTTAGAGTACAGGAATAGTAGAGAATCTTCAATATAGATGAAAGATATTTTTAAGGAATTCCCCCAAAAAGTTATTCAAAAAGTATACATTTTAATTGGAGTACAACAAAGCCTTCTACATTTCTAACTTTACATTCCGTAACTTTTCTGTGCTTTCCGCAGGTGCAACAACTGGTTGAAGATATTAAACATATACTTGATCACAGGTTAGATGAATTAGACTGGATGGATAAAGAGACCAAAGAAGCTGCAAGAACAAAGGTGAGCTGATCCCTAAATATTTAACATTTATAGAATTTTGAACATTTATTTATTCTGTTTCACAGTTAATAACATTTTATTCAAGAGTGTAAAGCTGATATTTATATTCTATATAGTCTTAATGTCCATAGCTTTCTGCATTTGGTGGGATTGTGTGCATGAGTAGGCAAATAAACAGTGATCCTAAAGCAAAAATAAATTTTTTTTAGAATGCTTTCACAGAGAGTTCAAGAACTCAACAGTGTGTGAAGTATTTCTATTTTCCTCAATAAAAAACATTACTTCCATTAATATTGGTTTTAAGGAGCCCTCAAGAAGATTTATTTATTTACCTACCTACATAAGCTCTTTCGAGCTAAATGTTTTGTTTCCAGGCTATGTGACATGGATAGTTAAACAATGATGAATAATTTAAGCCTCAGCAACAAATTCTTTATCCACAGTGTACACAGTCCTACTTCAAAAATAATCCCTAGTTACAGTTATTAAAAATTGTACATTTAAAAATTGTCCAAGCATCTTTTTTACTATTAAGACAATATTTAACCATTGCCATGCAATAACTGGTCTTTTGAAATAAGGTCTATTGCATGAAAACATGGTATCTGAATTTAGTGCATAAAGAATGCACAAGTTTTCAGCAAGTTAATTTTGTTTCATATTGCACTCATTTAAATTCAATATAGGCTTTAAATGAAAATCAACACATTCCTCTTTTTTACATTTTGAAGTTCCGAACTTTTTGAGAATTGGCATTGCACTTACAAAGTTGTTAATGGATATGCCACTTAGAAGATAAAGTACTTGCCTTTATGCACTTCATTAAAAGCTGAAAACAATGGGGAGTATATTGAAAAACGAAATCCATGCGTAGAGGTTTGATTAAAAGTCTTCCGATGCACCTTGATGCATATTATGAAAAAAAAGGACATATCAGTAAATGCATTTTTGAGGCAAAGTCATGATGGGTGATTAATTGCGACTAGAATGATTATTGTTGTATTTCTTTACTCTAGAGTTGCATAGTGTAGTACAGCCACCTTGTAGTGACTGTGTAAGTAATCTGCTTTGGATTCATGGCCTAGGCTGTACAAGGAACTGTACATAATTGACAACTGGACAAGTAAAAATGAAGACTAAAATAAAAAATCTAAACCTTCTCACTCATTATGGGAAAACCTTTACTGACCATTATGTGGGCAGTTTATATGATAGCTTAGTTAAAGCGCACCTAAACCCACAAGACAAACTTTTTCCCCTAGCTAGCCAACCCCCCCATTACTGGAGCAATATGTAAATGAAATCTAAAAAATCCTTACCTGTGAAGAGATGTATGTGCATTCCCCCCTCACTCCAACCTATTTGTAGACCTTCATAATAATTGAGGCATGGTACTTAGTACTGGCCATGCCTGAGATCTAAGGTCATGAGCCTAGCATCAGGATAAAAGTGATGAACATTTCTACTTTTGTTTCCACAACTAGAATAGGTTTGGTTCACCATATGGATTTCTCTTTGACAGTTAAAACACATGATGGTGATGATTGGATACCCAGAATTTCTTTTGAAGGAAGAAGTCATGGAAAAGGAGTATGAGGTGAGCGTCACTATTAACAGTTTATAATTGCAGTGTTTCTTGAGACTTAAGAGATGGAACATGATTCCAATGCTGAATTATTGTTCATGTTAACAGTAATAAAATGTTGTGCCATGTCAGCTTTCAATGAATTCAGATTGGAAGATTGGAGGTCTTATATTTTTTCATCAGGTCTTTTATATTTCTAGTTCTGATACCGTTGTTTGTTCTTGACACACTTAACTGAAGAAGGCTAAAGTAATATGAACTAAGGCTTGGTCTCCAGATTGTCAAATCATTTGCTAAAAGCTTCAATTGGCATTTTCCCTTTGTGTTAACCCCACATTAGCAGTGATGAATGAATATGTATATCACAATACAACAGTCCATGTGTTAATAGGAACAAAAAAACACAGGGCTTTGTGATCTGCTCCCATTGCCTTTGGGATCTTATGGTAAATCACTTGTTGGGCACCCCTGATGTGCACCATTGGATCTACAGTATATGGGTGTGAAATGCAAGACCATCTTTCCTAATTTTGCTTTTTAATCATGATCACTAGGAAAAGTAGACAAAGGGTTTGACTATGCAGGATGCTTGCTTGTTCTGTGTCACTGATTCTTTCGTACACTTTGTGTGTAAAATGAAGAAAAATGGGTGATTATAACTAAATAAATGGGTAATCATAACAATGATGTTTAATTTATTGAGACACCTGTTATCAGCCAGTTATCAGCTATTGGCATTATAGTTTCTGAAAACAAATGAGGATTTCTCCCATCTACTATAGTTTTATCCTTAAAGGTTATTGTCTACAAATGCCCACACCTCTTATATGCATTAACAAAAATACTTAGGTATATTGTTGTAACAAGAGTTGTATAAACTATTATTACAACTGATGAAAGTGTACCAGTTGGTCTATACAGGAAAGATGATTAGGAACCCTACCCCCCCGTGACTTATTACTAAACTTAAAACTTGCAGATTGAGTTTTACTGCAATCCTGATTACTTACCCATTGATTGCCCCCAAGAAGACACAAGCACAAGCTTGGTGGTCGTCTACCCCTACTATAGCTTAGGTTAGTTAAAAGTACGATTTTGAAATACCTCGTCAATTAGAAATTTGCTACTACCTTACTTAACTCTCTGGAAAAATTGAAAAAGACATGGTCTCCCCTGCATTATATATTACTTCCCACCTAACTTCGATTATTCACTGATGTCTGTCTACACATACACACAATGGTATATATGTTATTCCCATTTCTCCCTGTTTTATACTTCTGAAATTTATATTGTGATTTGTTCTTTCTTTAGAAATATGAATAACTTATGCATAAAACAAAAATGTTCAGGTGATAGTATTTTAATATTGTGTGCCAAAACCTCTTTTTTAAGTTTCCCAAGTAAATAAAGAAAATATGTTTATGCTTCGGTAGTTCTGTCTGTTTGCTTTACTCTCATATGCTTATTTTTTTCCTAGTTTGATGTTCATGAAAAGACATATTTCCAGAATATCCTAAACAGTGTAAGGTTTAGTATCAAGCAGTCAGTGAAGAAGATCCGTCAAGAAGTCGATAAATCTGCGTATGTATAAATAATTTTTATGCCACTACTCCAAATTTGACATATGTCTGCTGCACAGCTAGTTTAGGGACTGTATTGTATTATGGTATTTTCTGGTTGTTCTTGATAAATTGAAACCTACCTATGTAATCCTACTTTATTCTTGGAGTTTCTTTTCTTTTTCGCTGATACTAAATCAAAGTAGCCCAGACAGAGACACCCATTACTAGAACATGGCTGATTGACTATGAGCAATGCACCTAAATATGGCGAATGGTTTATTGGGCACCTTTTATTTATATTATATTATTATATTTCATAGGTGGCTGCTTCCCCCTCAGGCCCTGAATGCCTACTATCTTCCCAATAAGAACCAAATGGGTGAGTTTCTGGCACTCTGAGCTCACAACTATTAAGAAAAGAACCTTGTTTTTCACACACATAGCCAATACCTTATCATGACCCTTATGAATGTCTTTTTTTCTTTTTTTAAGTGTTTCCTGCTGGGATCCTGCAACCCACACTGTATGATCCAGATTTCCCCCAGTAAGTAAGAAAGCAAAGATTCAAAGCATGAGATGGAATATTTAATATATGTAGTGTTCAGAGTATATTATTATCAACATTATTCAAATTTTTTCATTCAACCAGAATATATTTTGTAAACATAACATACATGCAGAATTTCAGATTAGGAATACAATGGTATAATAAAATAGGTAGTAAACTATGCAAGTAGCATGCCCTTCTTTTTGTAACATATTTTATATTTTTTGTTTATTTTTGTGTATGTATTGAAAACTTGGTTTGCATACATACTGTGGTTCAGGCAGAGGAAAGAGTGCTTTACGTTTGTGAGATACACATTTTGAAGGAAAGCCTACTACCAAGTGGTTATAAGTGGAAGTACAAAGTGATTATATATTAGTCTTGTAATAGATCCAAACACATTTAAAGCCATCATAAACACGTCATTTTATACATTAAAAAACATGATAGTGTGTTTATTATATACCTAACAAGCAACATACTTATTCTAGTACATTCTGTTATTGTCTACAATTTATTTTACATCCCTGCTAGGTTTAGATATATGCTAGGATAAACAATATTTTTAGAAATGCATATACAATTCTGCCATAGGGAAAGCACACCTTTAAAAATAACTTGTGGCCCTAGGGAGGAAAGATAGGCCAAAATTTTATTTAGAAGTAGTAATGAGCAAGCACCAAAGTGTTTGGTCCGAACACATCGCCATGTTCGTTGGTTCTACCGAGCACCCAAGTACAATGTAAGTCAATGGGAGACAACCAGGGACCCACTGCTCGGAACCATCAACCATAATTTTATAATCCTCTTGGTGGAAGTCCTGGACCTTAGTTATACGTTGTAAATATTTGACAGAGGCTTTAGGGTTCTTTCTAGGGTCGGGAGCACTTCCTATGATACAATGTACTTCCTGAATATGCTTCCTGAGATGTTAGCTTTTAGCAGACCACGCTCTGAGGAGTCGCCTACAGAACGGACAGGAATCCCGTGTGTTCCACTAACACACGCGATTCCTGTCAGATTGTAGCCAATTAACTCGGAGGGGGAGGAGACTTCCCCTCCGAGTTAACAGACTGCAGCACAGGATCGGAGCATGGGGCAGAAAAAGAACCAGCAGGATGGATCCGTGTGCGATCCCACCTGCCGACTCTTTTGGTTGGATCCTCAAGGTGGGTTCCCCTTTAGGCCACAACTATGGCCGGGAATCTGGTTTATGGGGGGTTTAAGAAAGGGCATGGTAAAATTTGGGTTATCATGGTGTTTTTGTTTAATTTTGGACCTGGTCATGATCGCGTCTCTATCGTAATCAGGAACTATGCGTTCCAGGTACCGGATGTGGCGTCACTGACGTCACATCCGGCTTTTCAGATTCAAATTTCCTGCCGAGATTGTAGACTCCACCACTGGTGATGGCCAAACATTGGCCAAATGTGCCCGCGAACATGTCGACGGTGGACTTCTTTAAAAGTCCGATCCGCCCATTCGTGGACGGATCTGGCCGATGTTTAGCCATCACTAGTGGTGGAGTCTACCATCTGAGAAGATCCGGAACCACCTTGCGCTCCCTTGATTCTTCCTCTGAATCCTCTTCATCAGAGATCTCAACTTGCCCAGATTATTGGACTAATTGTAATAAGGGTTGGGCTTGGACTGGAGGTGGTGGGGGTTGGGGTGGAGGAGGTATGGGATGTGGTGGGGGTGAATGTATAGCAGCAGCAACCAGGATGTTATCTATATCTGTTTCTAAGTTACGATATAACGACTGGTAACCTAGTGGTGAGGCTTTGTTCTGAGCCATAATTTTATATTGTAATGTTTTGGCTTTCTTCTCTACTTGTCCATCTACCTGTAACTTAAAAGGGCTCTAACCAGGAGCTACCTTTAGCCAGTTTTCTCCTGTCTGACTCTTATCCCAGTTTGGGCCTCCATCTGGTCCTAAACATGTCTTTAATTTTCACATGGTATTCATGATTAGCTCCTTCTCTTGGGAATGGGACAAGGACACTTATACAGTCTGTCCATCCTACCATATTATCTCATTCCAGTAGCGCCATGATAAGGCAGAGCATGCTCGCTCATCACTATCTAAAAGTATTAATTGTAGGAAAAAATTATAAAAAATTGCACCAAACCAAAGTAAAATTTTGAGATATTAAAGGATAATGATACATTGTGGAATGATGCCTTGTATGTACCATAACTGTATCCTGAATGAAATTAGCCCTTATACCTAGAGCTTCAGGAAAATGGCATACATCATTACTAAAGCCTTATAAACCTTGTGAGGCTTGTGAGATTTTTTATGTGTTTGCACAGCCTTGGTCGCTTCTTGGTCTTGGTCACATATTGACCTACACATTGACCTAGGAAATGGCATGTAATATAACATTCAGTAACATAGTTTTATTATGTGGAGGAGGATTCCCCACAAAATTCTTTTTATATCAGTGGGCAATGTATTTTTCCCTTTAGTGGGTGGTCAATGATGTGACCGCTTGCAGGAAAAGTCAATAACGAAAAGCCCCCTTGCAGACAGATAAACAATATTAACAATTACCTCCCTGAAGGTACATGGCCAGGGGTGCACATAAGTGGTACTCGGGTACTCAAAAGGGGCAAAAAACTAGCTATGCGTACCTGCATTATTGTTACAAAGCTCATATTCAGATAGTTGTTAGTATGCATATGAGCTTTCTAACCATAATGCAGGCTTTGCGTACCCGAGTACCACTTATGTGCACCCCTGTACATGGCTCAATGGTCCAGTGGTCCTTGCCATACAACCATGCAGGTCATGTTGTGCAGGAGTTTTTCCACTACTTACAGCACCCCTAGCATAATCCCTGGCTTCCATAGATAGAGAAAAGCTACTTATATTACTTATACTTCATGTGCATAAAGTAAATTTGTTACAGTGTTCTGATGTTAAGTATTATGGTGTGTATTTTTTACAGATCTTTAAACTATGGAGGCATAGGGACCATTATTGGACATGAACTCACTCATGGGTACGATGACTGGGGTGAGTATCACACTATTCCTAATACATAAGTATTGCATATTTTGCTACCATTTTTCCCCCACACTATAAGACGCACCGAACCATAAGACGCATTCTAAAGTTTTGGAGACACAGCCATTCCGATATCAAGTGAATATAAAGAATGTTCCAGCAAAGTAGACAGGACTGGACCGTGCAGTATTTACTCTATATTCCTCCAACCAAAAGGCCAGTGTCAGGAGGGAGGTGTTCACTTCAGCAGAGTTTGCAGGGCTGAAACTTTAGCATGTGTCTATACACTAGCAGTATCCATTCTCTGAACATGCTGATCAACTTGAGGCATGAAGAGGCACAATCTGGCACTGACCAACTTACCCATGAACAGCTATTTACATATGAGAGGAGATATGAGTCTTTTTCATAAAATTTATTTATTGCAATGCAGGATGAAAAACACAACTCATGTTCTCTAACTGTAAAATGTGACTCTCTATAAGTTGGCGAGTGTGTTAAGAGAATAGTTTTAATGCAGATAAGATCTTCCTCTTGGAAGTGGCTTTGTGGCTTTTCTGGAGGGAACGGAAAAAATATCAGCCTCCTGGGATGCATAGCTATTGCTCCCAGGATGGTTGGCACTATACAAAAAAAATTACATATACGGACACTTTTCCATTTTTTAATGGTTAAAAAGTGCGTCTTATAGTGTAAATATGGTATATGTTATATTTTATTAGTTATAGTATAAAGTTAAATTAGGTATTATAATTGAGAATGAAAAAGTCCTTAAATACTAAATATATTACATTTCCCTGCCCATTTATCTTGGTGATCTGAATATTTTCTATATTTGTGTGCTGATCATTGAAATATAGCTCCCAATATGTTTTTTTCCTCTTTTTGTTTAATGACAGGTGGCCAGTACGACTCATTTGGGAACCTTATTCACTGGTGGACAGAAGAATCATACAGCAAATTCCTAAAGAAAGCAGAATGCATTGTGGATTTGTATGAAAACTTCACTGTTTACAATCAGAGGGTAAGAGCCTTTATAAAACCCTAATTCCAGAAACGCCAGGACACCAAGTAGTATAATTTGTAAATTATGTCAGCCTCATATTATATGCTCAGTCTTTTTCTTTTTTTTGGGGGGGGGGATAAAAAGTTCTGACAGGAGCATATTTATTACTGCATGCCCTTCTTCTTTTATCAGCAATCTGACAGTGGGACTTCCCTTTGTTTGGACGTTTGATGAGTTGCTGTGGTTTTTATATTGTCAAATATTTTTGTGAGCAATGGACTGCCCATTTATGTACAGTTTATACACTTCAGTACTGTGGGAGTTCTGTGGTAACACACTCATTATTGCGTGTTGCATTACGTAATCCCATTAATTTGAATGCTTGCTTACTACTAACAACCAAACCTGTCCCAAAATGATTACTGCTGAAGCACTGTGCTGCTTATAAGTGATACAAAAACACACTGGGAAAATAAATAATTGAATATCACTGGATCACATGTTACATAGTTTTGCCATATATGTATAAAGACCTCTAAGCATAGGAAATTATAGTATTGTAAAATTATTCTGCAATTTGGTAGTGTAGCCTGGTATACACCTATCTATCTTATAAGCATTAACAAGCAATTTCAACAAATCTTTGTGTAAATTAGCGGCCATTACTTAAATGGCTTTGTATGTCTTAAAACTATATGATTACTATGGCCTAGGATTGGTAACCATCAACATTATCTTTAGGACTATATAACAAACCATGATAAGGTGCCTTCAGAACAAACCAGCATAATTGTAACCTCCCCGTGTTAAATGTAGCATAGCTTTGACTTCACCAGGAAGTATTAGATTTGGTGCTCTCACATATATTAAAAATTTTGTTATAACAAAAAAAAAGAGTGTTCAGTAGGAACAGTTGGTATCAAAAGTTGGAAAATTTTGATGGTATTGGGAAATGGCAAGACCTGCCCATCGCAAAAAGGTTTTGGATAATCTAGTGATCTAAATACCGTATTTTTCGGACCATAAGACGCACACAGTTTTTAGGGCAGGAAAATCAGGAAAAAAAAAGACTTAATAAGTTTTCACATCAATTGGGTTAATGCAATGAATTCAATGAATGCAATATCCAATTCAGCCAGCAGGGGTCACTCTCAGCAGTACAGACTCAGCATCATACTTTACACAGATCGGGAGGAGGAGGAGGGGGGCAGACATCTGCAGTCTTCTCCCTCTCCTCTGCTCTGATCAGCTGTGATTGTGTCCGCTGGAACTGCTGAGTTCCCACTGACACTGAGAGAGGGAAAAATGGCAGTTCATCTCTCTCTCTCTCCATTGCCTATGCCAGCAAAGCTCTGCTGACAAAGGCAATTATACAGTACAGCTGGGAGAGCCGACACCAGCCGGCATCTCTCAACTGATAGTTCCTCCAGCTGGCGGGAAGCCAAGATGCGACCACCAGCAGCCGAATGACCGCGGGGGTCGCACATTCAGACCATAAGATGCAGGCACTTTTTACCCCCAATTTTGGGGGTGAAAAAG
This sequence comes from Ptychadena robeensis, assembly GCA_036250615.1. Taxonomy (NCBI): domain Eukaryota; kingdom Metazoa; phylum Chordata; class Amphibia; order Anura; family Ptychadenidae; genus Ptychadena; species Ptychadena robeensis. The sequence goes on along the minus strand of CM070035.1, from coordinate 62,060,424 downwards.
AGCGTCTTATGTTCCCAGAAAATACAGTATATATAGATATGTGCTTTTTACCTGCAGCGGTTCTTCATTAAAGTCCAATGGTTGAATTTCTTACTAGAGTTAAGGCCCCCATACACGTGTCGGATTCGCTCCGGATTCCGGCACGATCGATTCCAGGCGCGTGCACGTGAAACGATCGTGGCGGAATCGCATGCAGCCCACCTGGTCTGATCGTTTGCGTCCGATTGATCAGGGGCTCAGAATCGGATCCGACGGAGAACCAACATGTTGGTCTTTCTCATGCGATTCTGTCCGGATCAGGGGGAGTTTGTGAGGTGGACAATCGGACACGGATCCGTCCCGGAATCCGTTGGACAAGGTGGTATGCTGCGATGGATACTCTTAATTGGCCGATTGATCACACCTGCGATTCCCGGCAGAATCGCCGGAATCGATCGGATGATGAATCGATTGGACATGGAATCCGACACGTGTATGGCTAGCTTTAGAATCAAATGTATGATATTTGCTTTAGTGGGATATCATAGCCAACATATTTGGCTTCCCTGTAGCCAAGAGGAATGTTTGGAAAATAAGGTATCAATATGTTACCCTCAGTAAACCTACACGTTTTTAGGGAATGTTCTAAATGTTCATACCTTAAGCTATGAAGAGATGTTTGAAGAGTATCATTAGACACTTAGATAAACAGAAAGAGGATTTTAGTTTTGTTCGACAGATCAAAAAAACAACACTGATGATTTAGTCATGTATAAAAGAGTATAAAAATTACATCATAATGTAATGCCCAAGAAGGCTGATCTATGGTCTCATGTGGGAATATTTGTGTAGCTATAATATGATTTCTCCCTTGCCTGTGTGTAGAAGACCTTTGAAATCCTTACATTTTAGCTAAATAAAGTCTGTTATGAATGCTTGCTGTTGGAGCCAGACAGCATGTATATTCATGTTTTACTTGTAAGGCAAAGTATATTACCACAAAGAGATAAGCACTCAGTACGTTATCATACTTACTCAGTATCTTTGTACGCATCATTTGGCAGCATATGAAATTTTTAGCTTGCCAAAATATGTCCAGCTTATCTTCTGGTTGCAATGCTACCAGATGTAACAATGAACATGAAGTGAACCTGTCATGTCCACCATGTGAATATTCTAACAAATGATAAAATGAAGCAACTCAAAGAACTTTCTGGGCTTGTCTTTAAATCCATATCATGTGTCACACAGGATTACCTAAGATTTAAGATAAATGGTGTACACAGTGCTTTTTTCCCCCTCAAATTCCATACTTTAGACCAGTGGTGGGCAACTGAGTTAATATGGAGGGCCACAAGTGCAGCCTTGAGCATCACTAAACATTTTCAATCTATACTGACTTGTAAAGGAATTTTAGAATGAATAAATGACAGCAGGTATAGCTAGAAGACAATTTTTTAAAATAACGATTATACTTTAAGCATATATCTGTGCCTTATAGATATAATGAAAGCCTCAAAGGCTATGTGCCCTATTCTCAGGTTAAGTTAAAACACTAGAGAAGAAGGGGAGAGGTGAGGGACTTGCTCAGGTACCATCTGTGTCCCTGATCGGCTTTTACGTACGCTTATCATGTAAGTTTATCACCTCTCCTCCTTTTCCCACTCTAAGAAGTTCCCGTGGAGGACCTGCAAGCAGGGGAACGGAGGACAGGTGAGTTCATATGCCCTGTGCAATAACAGGTTTTGGGGACTGCAAGTGGAGCACTTAAGGGGCCCCTGAAGAACGCCCTAAGGGGCACATGTGGCACCCAGGCAGCAGGTTGCGCACCTAGGCTTTAGACAGCTTTTTATCATTTGTGTTTACTTTCGACCCGAAGTTGTCACTAAAGCCATTAATATTGACCTGGAGGGTAGCATAATAGTTACATATTATTGGACTATAACAGATGCACTTGCATAGTTCTTTGTAGGGTGAGGAGGGTGATAGCTGTACATCTGTATTATAAGAATGGGATATGAGAGTTCAGATGCAGTATCTAAAATGCCCCAGGACAAGAGAGTACTTCTCCAGGAACAAGCTCTATAAATAGTAATTACACCATACAAATCCTTTGCTAAACTTAAATGACTGAAAAAGGCCTAAAAAACAATGGAGCAGATTGCCCAAAGAGCATTTCCAACTTTATTTATATAGATCCTGAAGTATAACTAATTAATAGAGGGGGTAAGCTGAAGTAAGGGTTTTTCTTTGTGGTAAGAGGGTCTTGTCTGATAAGGTAGAAGCCCTGGTTTCTAATTAGGGGATCTCATTCAGTGAATAGGATGCAGGGGAACACTAAAGCTGGCCATACGCATAAAGATTTCCAGAGAATCGATATTCGATTCGATTAGATATTAAATCGATTTGTTGAACCTCGATATTTTTATAAATGTACAACACAATGAGTAATCAATCGGTCTCTGTTAATCATCGAATTCGAGCGGAAGTGCTGTAGTGGTAGGCATGCCTTCAATGCTTCCTCAATCGGTTAGTAAAATTCAGTGCAATCGATTAAAATCTGTCCGATACAGTTCCAATCGAGATTCAGTCCAATATCAATTATTTTTCATCAATCTAAATACTGAAAGCATGTTCGATAAACTTACAATTGACGCGCAAATTGATGGCTTTAAGTCGATTTGTTATATTTATCGTCTTGTTTATGGGTACCTTAGCAGACTTTACTAGGAATAAACTAGCTGACCCTTTGGGCGATTATTCTGTCATCCATTTTAATTAACTCAATTGATTTTACCTAGATAAATCTGATGATGTTATGTACCGTATTGCATATCCACAGTCCTGACCAGCGTTACAGAAATCTTTTTGAGCACAGTACAGTAGTAAATATACAAATATATTTTAGTAATAACATAATCTCATCATTTCTGCTTCTCTCTTTCTTTAGGTAAATGGAAGGTTAACATTAGGTGAAAATATTGCAGACATGGGTGGTCTTAAATTGGCATATTATGTGAGTATTCTAAACATTTAACGTATTCATTACCTGTCATGTAGTGTTGCATTAAGGTGTCTGACAGCACAAAATATTGTGTGGGAACCCCCAACCAATTTGAACAAAGGGGAAAAAAAGAATAGAATGACAAGTCAGTGCTGACTGATCTGGTAATTAGTTGCTGCTGACACATAATTCTATTTTATTGCCATGGTTTATAAGTGCTGGTACATATTAACTTCTACAATGTGTGAACTCCTTAGTTTGCCTGAGATTGTGCAAGAGAAAATAGGTGTTGTGCTATGCAAAGCACTTAATTAAGGACATGACCAGATTATTTGTGAGTTTTGCATTTCGTATTTTGACGTATGTTTGGCACTATTAAGGGAGTTCACTGTTGGAAATTTGCCCTACACAAATGGCATTGGCATTGTAGCAGTAGGCTCAGGTAATTTGTGGGTATGTGTTGAGAAACAAAGGCTGAGAAGCAAAGGCAGAGCAGGAGGAAGGCTGCCTCCAGGGACTTTTAAGGTGTGGACATTAAGCAGTCTATTTAGAATGTATCGAGAAACAAAAACATTAAATGTATTAAACTTAAAATTCACACAGTAAAGACATCAATCACAGTAAAAACCACATGGGTCGAATAAGAATTTGGGCTTGATTTAGGGCTTGATTTGATCTTGCCCATTCGGTGAGTGCTCAATGTGTTTTCCACCAAGAGGGGCTTCTTCAGGAGTCTTAACCCATGAGCCCTTCTGTGTGGGTAAACATAATAAATTACGATACAGTCTTGCAATACATTGTACAATCATACAGTAGGTGGGGTGGTCTTAGGTGACTTGCCCTATTTAGGTTCAAAGGGCTACACTTTACTCACTGAAGCTGTGGAGCTAATCATTCCCTAGGCCGTGACACCCACCAACATGCACCCACGTGTGTGGGTATGTATTGTAATATGCAGTCAACACACAGCCTACAGACACAGTGTAGGTACTAAAGCAAGGATGAGGAAAAGGCGGAAAAGAGGGACATTACAAGGCTGTATGGTAGGATCAGAAGAAAGGTGCCAGCCTGTACTGAAGAGCAATGCGAAGAACAGTACCCTGAGGGAACTTATAAAATTCTTTACTCCCCCAAAGTACCACACTTGTGTTTACAAAATGATAAACCTATTTTTCTAGTATTAGTTGCTACTCAACCAGCCTGCTAAAAAAGGACAGTAGAGAGTGATCACTTCTTTGCTGGCCAACAAGTGATTTGTGGTACTAAATAGGGGCGGGGGCTATCTGCCACTAGCAAGGGGGGATGACAGCTCCCTAGTGTAATTCAGATCTTTTCACATAAACTATTCTCTTGACAAACACTTGCATTGTTCTTTCTCTTTACGCTAACTATTCTGTATATTTGTAGGCATACCAGAAGTGGGTAAGAGAAAATGGCCCAGAGCGCCCCCTGCCTCGCTTGAAATACACTCATGATCAGCTTTTCTTCATTGCTTTTGCACAGGTGGGAAACTATTATTGTTTTCTATGCATTATTGTAAAGCGGGAAGTCAGTATTCTACAAAATATTTACCACAGGTCTATCAATACCAATGCGCTGTGTCGCAGCATGACTGAAAGATACATAGATCATGTCATCTAGGCATTTAGCGTTTACATGTACTGCCTGTTTACAAAGAAGATTTCCTTCAGTAAAGGAAGCCATACACGGGCCGATTTCCACACGTTTTTTGGCCGATTAACCGCTGTGCATGTTCCAGACGGTTGCACACCTGGACAGATTACATGGTCGGATCCCATGGTGATCCAACATGTTGGTAAATTCCTGGCTGATCCCATTTTTTTGCATGGGAACATCAGTCCCCATCTAAAGTAATGTCCAGCACACAAAGGGTGCCCACTGATCAGTAATCACGCTGCAGACGATTCCTCATCTATCAAGGCAGAATCACCTTGTCTATGGCTGCCTTTAATCTGCATGTATTTTCAGAATAAAGTTAGCCACTTATACAACAGTGACCGCATTCCTAAAAAAAATTCAGTTATTTTTTGATCAATTTGCTGCAAATTTTTAATAGTAGAACATGCTGTTAAATTATCTAAGGAACTAGCAATCTAAAAATTGCCTTGACTGTTATAGTTTAGATTGTGATGGCAGTAATATAACGATATGTAATTTATGCAGACTTTTCTATTATAAATACACAATATACAGAGCCCAGGCAATTAGGTACCTTTCCCAGCAGGGTGTGCTAATGATTGGGAAATCCATTCAGCACACACACCCTGCATAATCGTGGCTGAATCCTTCAAGTAAAACATTCAGTAACATGCTGGGCACCATGTCATAAAACATAGCGTTCTCCAAAAAGTACCTTTCTACACAAAATCTCTACAGCACGGGCATAGCCTGATTGCTACTCATCCGTAGTTTTATATCCTTTATGACAATGTGAAATGGTTTACTAGAAATGTCTTGTATCATAAAAAGAGCTTCCCATATTTGCAGAGAATTCATAGAATACAAGGAAACAGCACTATGGAGCATTTCTCTCAAATAGCTGTTAGGTGTGCATATGTGGCTTTAGCTTATGACCAAAAAGAATGTGTTCAATACATTAACTGATCATGTTACTGGATGGTGCTTGTAGTCACACAGATGTGCACTCTGGCACACACAGATATCTCACAAGTAAACAAAAACCTCTGGCCGCTACAAACTAGGTCTCATATACACTCCTGGGGCATTAGCACCACCTTCTGCATGGTCAATACCAATACAAATCCAGGGGTAAACTTTATTGCATTTTCACCTCACCACAGTCAAAGAACAGGGTAACTAATAGGCAGCTCCCAGATAGGACTTATTTAGCATTGTGTAACAACGTTTTTATATCATGTTCACAAGGCAATACAGACAGGTGCCAGTAGAGTAAGATCAGCAGAATAAGTAATGAAGTAAGGTCAGAGTAGTCATTGTTCCTTGTACTTTGAGTTTAAATAATGTCTTGTTGTTACTTAGATTTTTTTCTCACTGCTTCTATATGGCACTGTAAAGCTAGGAACACACGGTTCGATTTAAGCATACAATCGATGTAAATCAATGAAAATTTACATAGATATTACCAAAATCGTAGCGCGGACACATGGTACAAAAAGTTTCATTTTCATCGTACAATTGTATTCGATGAAGTGATAGTTTACTGTTTGTAGGGCATCAATGGCATCGACGACTTTAGTCAGTAATCGATGTTTTCTACATCAATATTGTACTACCATTGTATGACACTATAGCGCACACGGTACAATCGATATTATACCAAAATCGAGGTTCTTCATCTAATCTTACATCGATTGTATGCTTAAATTAAGCCGTGTGTTCCTAGCTTAAGGTTCTTTTTTGTGAAAAGATTGTGTGCTGTGCCCCTCATCCTTGGAACAGAACAGTCTCAGGTTCAAGGTGGTTGAGCTAAAGACATTCATATAGAGTAGCAACTGTGGTGTTTGTACACCTGCAACTATAGTTTTTCAAATGTTTGTGTATTTCTTCCATGTGCCCCAGTTTTCTCTAACAATCCAAAATATTTCCATGGAAATATTTCACGTGGATTAGCTTTACCAGATATTGGGCCATTTAAAAAAGATGGCATAAATAAGTCCACCTTGTAGCCTGAAAGTGTCCCATATGCCACACACATACTTATAAGAAACCATGTACTTTGCCTCTTTCTTTTCATTTCTATATATCTTATCGAACACGTAGTAGAAACACCTAATACAGAAGGGTGTGCACTGCCTAGCTGTCAACAGTCTATAACACAAAGGGACACTGCAGTGCTCAAGGTTGTAAACAATGTCAAGGTCTCATGGAAACAGTAAAACCCTCCACTCATTTCTCTCTAAACCCTATATATATATATATATATATATATATTTATATATATATATATATGAGTTAAACATCACACTGGTTTATGGATAAAAGTTCACTTGCTCAAATATTATTCAACCCTTTATAGCCTGAAATGTAATTGTCAGTTTATATGTGTGCAGAAACGTATTTTTGATGGAAGTGCCTCAGCTAAATTAGTTTATAAATCATACAAAATAATGAACAAGTCATTTGTTTTTCATTATTTAGAACTGGTGTATAAAGAGGAGATCTCAGTCTATTTATCTTCAGGTCCTTACGGATAAGCATGCTCCTGAACATTACCGGTAGGTCTAACACATGAAAACTAATATTCTACCAAATTTTTCTGATTCAAATTTTTCTGACTTAAAGAAAATGATCACCTTTTAACCCTTGCATATGTTTGTTACTAAATGCATCCTTCACCACCATGACCAAACTGGCATAGATACTCACTTGTCCGCTGATGCCCCACTGGCACGTCTTCACCTGGGATCTTCTTGCAGTAGGAACAGGAGGAGAGGCGCAGGACTTGCTAAGGCTCCGGATGAGCACTTTGAGCACTCACCTCTCCTCCTCTTCCTGCTCTAAGAAGATCCCAGAAGAGGAAGCATTGGTGGGGGGACAGCAGATAGCTGAGCACCTATTCTCCCACTTAACCTCACCAACTTCTATATCTACTACACATTTGAAAAATATGGGCATGCCATGTCACATAACATGGGCAAAGGTGACATGGCACAACTGACATGTGCAAAAGTGACATGGGGAAAAATAATGCCTTCTAGCTATCTCTTCTGTAATTTTCTCATTAAAAAACGCTTATACAAGTCAGTATAGATTGAAAATGTTATGTGCAGCACTTAAGTGATGCCGAGAGCTGCACTCGTGGCCCTCCATATCAACTCAGGTGCCTGGAGGCAATCTATTTGACAGATAGTATAGGGATAGTATACAGATTATACAGATAGTATATAGCAACTGCAGGCAGTCAGGGACACTGTCCCCTTTAAGATTCCAGACCATGATCCCCCTGGGCTCTAGGAGTATATCAGGCACGGCTCTGCCCCCAGGAAGTTGCTCCGTAAGGTCAGTTGTAATAGAGTAGCTGGGGATGTTGTCCACTCTAAAATCAGTGACCCACATCAGTCTAGTCCTGCATGCGGGCAGCAGGGGAGCACAGTAGCAGGCAATCTGTTTATAAGCCCCAGCTACGAGCAGTTGCTGCCTTTGCAGCCACGTACCTCTGACCGGTTTCCAGTAGGGTAGCGTGTGGCCCGGGCCACGTGGTGCAAATTTGATCATTACTTGGTGGTACTGGCGGTGCTTTAAGACTGCTTTACTTACTTTTTGAGACCTTACTTTCTCTGGCCCCCACTACACATTCTGGTTTAAGCAGTGTTGAATTCCTCAGTATTAATAGGTTACACTGCTGTTATATTCATCCACCCATGCTGCCTGTATGTAAAACCGATCATCTTCTCCATGCGATCCGACTCCCGACACCTCCTCAGTCAAAGGGGGGTCGATTTGGTTGGAGGTTGTGTAGCTTGCATTCTGCTGAGCACTGCTCCCCCCGGAGTGAGGTGTGGGGGGGAGCAGGTGTCAAAGAGAGTGCTCGCCCGGGGTGCTGATCTCCCAAAGACCGCCCCTGCTCATATAAAATACAGCAAGTAGTGGTGGTGGGGGAAAGAACGAAGAGGGGTGACCTACCAGGGCAGGAAATATAGGTCTAGTTTCTCTAGTCTGGTTAAGGATTTTTTTGTATAATGGTAATATTTTATTTTCCCATTATGGGTTTTCTTGTTCTATTTGAACTTGGGCCCTAATTTAAATTTAGGTATAATCCACATTTCATGGTATTCTTCATGCTAGGTATGTATCTTATTGCGTATGAAAGTATGATGAGTTTGCTTCAAATCCTGTAATGCCATGTTTTGTTGAATTGATAGTAATAGTCTGTGGTCTATATTAATCTGTATTCTGTTTTGTCTTGTTATGTTTAAGGGTTATGGGAAGTGTCTCCCAGTTTGAAGAATTTGGACGGGTGTTCCATTGCCCTAAAAGTTCCCCAATGAACCCAGTTCAGAAATGTTCTGTGTGGTAATCCACAGCTTTGCTGATGCCAGCTTTACATTGTCCACAGCACAACTATCCTTGTGTCTACATCAGGAGAAGAGTGTCTAAGCGTGCCTTTCCTTCCACTGACACCGGATTACTGAGCCTCTTCATCTATACCTTCACGGGTCAGTGCGTCATTAAAGTGACAAGACACCCTTAGTAAAGCGGAAAATAATCCAAGGTGATTTTGACATTTGTTTACTACTGGACTTTTCCTAAACCCACTATCATCCCGAGGATGAGTAACTGAGCCAATATTACTCAACCACAAAGATGAACAGACCCGTTGGCACTTTGTGGATTGCCAGCACTTGATATTCATAAATAGTAGCCTACTGGGTACTTTACAAACTAGTTTCTGTTGAGCGATTTTTTTCTGGTCCTCTTGAGATGGCATAAATCAGTTGTCAACATTTACAGAAAAACCCACAGATGATTAGAGGAAGGGACATTGGCACCTACTTATTTGGTTTCTTGAGAATTTTGATATCGATAGAGAAGAGCTTGCCAAGCACCTTATACCAAGAGGCTAAAAATCTTTTTATGCCGATTGCCAAGTAGTAATGCAGTTATCATATCTGTAAAGGAAAGACTGCAATGCTTAAAGAGTGAATGAGCCTTACATATCACAGAATGTTTTGGTGAATATGTTGTTGTTTCCATACAGAATAAATATATTGTTTCTTAAATCTTTTCTTTTGGCTACCAGATTAATATAGATCATTCTATCACAGCCACCTCATGTACTTTTTTGTGTGTAAACTAGTAGCTACACAATCACTATTATCGTAAAGCTGGCCATACACTTTTCCATTCAATCAAAAAAAATGTATCATTTAGACTAATGAAAATCCATTCCTTTTTACCTGAACTGGTCGTCCAAAGGTAATATAAATTGAGTGGTCTAAAACTAGACAATTAAGGTATACTCTAATATATTTTGTAGATCAATCAATCCTTTTTTGTTCGATTGTATATTAGTTTATAAACTACTGTTCAAAATGAAGGCAACATCAAAAGCAAAAGTCAACTGCAAACCATTTAGGGTGGCAAAATAGCAAACCATAGCGCAACAAGCATATTCAATAACAAGATGCATACCAAAAAAGTGTCGGTCCCAGACTGTGATGTGACCCCCTCATGATGCACAGGTATTGCAGAGGATGTCAAGAGCTTGGGGACAGAGAACTGGGCAGTGTACACAAGATCTATGAGTAACTTTTTTTGTTCACTATAGACATGAGCATGCACTTTACTCTTGCAATGTGGTTTGGGGACACACATCAAGGGTTAACATAATTATAGTAACAAGAAATGGAAAAGGTAAAATCATCGAAATGTAGCTGTAAAGGCTATGTAACTTGCCTCTCAGTCTTGTGAGCATCTCTTATCATAAAATATCTACAATATATTATTATCATATGGTGAACTTTCAACAATTCCAAGCCAAAACAGTATTCATATTCTTTGGTAAATGATTTACTATGCAATATAAAATACCAGGTGCAGTTGAGTGACACATTTACAGATATATGTTGCGCAGGGTTCTTCATACATTGTCCTTTCATACTTAGGGCCCTTCTGGTGTATTTCAGGACTGTTGAAAGTAATGTTTGCACAATATGCTATACCAGGCTGAGAATTTGCAGGATTTTTCAGACTGTATCTTAATTAATTAAATTAAAAGCAATTAAAAAAAGCAATACAATTTGTCAAATGGGAAAACAAAAATAAACTTTAGGTAGGCCATATACAGGTTTTTTTTTTAACATTAAACAGTAAAAGTTTTGATAAGCAGCATACAATAAAAAGAGCCATGATCAGCCAAGTTGGAAAATTTCAGTTACACAAGTATATTTATAACTTGAAAGGAATCCAATTTAAGGAATCTGTTAGTTATTGATTATACTCTGTGGTAGTACCATCAATCAATGTTAGCCAGACAATATTAAAATTGCACAGCTGGAGAGATGCATGAGTTAGAAAGAACTCCACATTTTATGTAGATTTGGGTTTTAAATAAAGCTCACATCATACCAAAACATATAGACACAAATCCTCTGTACATTTGAAACATTGAACAAAAGGACTCCTATCAATTACTTATGTTTTCAACTATGTATGAAAATCTAACTGCATAAGCATATTCTTTGTATCTCTGGATTTGGCACCCAGTTGGTAGCTCTTACTGCTTATTCTCATTGCCCCTTTGTAAGGGTCCCCACACACCTTTAGATTTTTCTGTCAAATTAACTTTCGATCTCCTTTTGTTTTACCAAAACCATGTAATATGATTGACTCTTTGAACCATCAAGTCTACCTGTGTTTAATTGGAAAGGACCCTATACTACATAGTTGTTGGTAGATCTAAAGGAAATCTGACAGAGAGATCTAAAGGCTGTATGGCCAGCTTAAGACAGTTCTGTCAGGTTGACCAGTGTGTGAGATTCTTCCTTTGTATATATATATATATATATATATATATATATATATTACTATATTCTGGAAGGTTCCTAGTCCTTAATGTAGAAGAGTGAAGCCTTCTTTTTCCAATTTATATATTTTGTTCTTCCAATACTTTTTTTTGGACAAAAACATTGTATTATCAGATCCAAAATTGTATCTTCCGTGAAAACTGTTCCATGTGTACAAAGTCTTCTGGTATTAATCTAATTGATTGTATTACATTTCAATCGTTTTTGCCACCTCATTATGTTAGAGATTCAAAACCGATCCATTCCTTTCCTAAGCTCGATAGCATCATAAAATTCATTGGAATACCTAGAAACTCTGCCAGTGCGATTTCATTCAAATTTTTTCGACTTAATAAAAAGTCATTGATTTTTTTGCAACAATCAACTAAATACAATTTAAAGTCAATGGATGGAAAAATTTAACTGTGTATGCCCACCTTAAGAGCCAGCTTACATTCTAGCCTGGACAATACCATATATACAGTACAACTAGAGATAGTCAATAAGATGCCAAGATTGCAACATCTCAACATTGGTATGCCACTCATGCCAGTACAAGAGCTGTTGTGCTTGTGATTGGTTCAGGTTCTGTCTGCATACAATTTACATATGTTTGCATGCTAATATCAATATTAATATTTCAGCATCTCATTGACCATTTTTATATACAGCCCTAGTGTACAGTTGAACAACATGAAAATTCAAGTGTATATAAACTTTGGCAAAAAATGATTGACAGGCTGATCAATAGCTTGATATAGCAAGAGAAAAGGGATTATGAAGAGGTGATTTTAAACACACCAACATCTACACCTCCCATTGTGAAGACTAGGGACTTCGGGACTTTAAAGGCACCAAGTATACACAATGTTATCATTGAGATAACATTTGGTAAAATTTATTTGCAGTGTTATGATCAGTACGTACAACAGTTGTAAATAGGTACAGTATAGTCAGCAACAACAGTATAACATAATTGCATTGAGTAAACAGAATGTAAAACATATTTGCAGACTCAAAACCAAACTCATTATGTACATAGAATACAGATTTGAGCAAGCTTGGGGACAACAATGTTCTGGACGCGTTTCGCCGTTAGGCTTCTTCAGGAGAATTTTTCAAGTGTTCCCATCTAACAAGTAAAATGTGTTATCAGTTTCACGATATTAATAGTACACAAGTATATATATAGCACGTTATTTGGCTCAATACGAGCAGATGACTGTATGTACTCACAACCTGCATATATGGTATGGATCAACTGGAGTACGTTGAAGGCTCGTCTTGGATGGGGCGAGATCCTACAGGGAAGGATCAGAGGGGCCCCCAAACCGCACGCCGCCCGGCAGTTGGTGGTCTGCGGGATAACAGGGGACCACGGAGGGGGAGGAGGGATTTCGCTCGTTCACCTACGGATGGAGATGGTAAGGTGGGAAATAATAGCTGAAGGGGAGGCTTTGAAAGGCCTATTTACTTAAATAATCACCGTGGGATATCGAGTATACACACGTTGATTAGAGTGCTCGTACAGGACCACTCTAGAGCCACTACAATTCAAATGCCTATCCCTATACTTTTTGATTAACCAACTTCTGCATAATCCAAAGGATCAATATTAATAGTATTGATAATCATCCAGGCAGTCCTTTACTCTCTTTGACACTATAAATATTTAAATAACCAAACAAAATTGACACTTATTAGAATTAACCACATTATTATATTAATAACCAAATAATATAACAACCAGATTGTATATTATTTGATTGGTGCATTACTTTAATAAGATGATCTAATTAACTCATCTTTAATTCACTGAGATAGATGGATTAATACTGGGGCATGTTAGGGCTCTGTCAATCGGTGGGGGGAACTTGCCCTGGGGGGAGGGGGGTTTGGAGTGAGGTCTCTGTCCGCGGGTCGTCCGTGTTTGGGGGTGAGGTGCGGGATTCGCGGACGCCCGGCGGCCCCCTCCTTTTGGGACCGCTCATTTTGGTCATCTCCCAGTTGCCTGGACCCCCACCCGTGCCAATGCTTCCCCGATCGGGGTGAGAGGCGGTGCAGGTGGTTGTTTATGGCCCACGACCGGCCGGGCGTTTGTTTTGTTTTGGCTTTTGTTAGGTCTCCTTTTATTTCCACACACACTGACACTAGTATTTAGATGTGGGTCTGACACACAACACGTAGGGAATTTGTAATAGGCACATACACTTAGCTTCACATCATGATCACATACACTGTCCACACAAGGATCTCACATATGGACACTCATATAATTTTGAGTGACCTCTTTCCTACACATGGGTTGGACGGGCACACTTTGACACATCACAACTAATACACATAACAGCCCACAGACACATATTTGATTTGGTTAGCACACATCATTGGGTACACTCTCACTACCTAGGGTTAGGCACCAATAGGGTGAATGTGGCCCTGTCCACATCGCAGAACTGTTGCTTTATTTCTCACCTTACCATCTCCATCCGTAGGTGAACGAGCGAAATCCCTTCTCCCCCTCCGTGGTCCCCTGTTATCCCGCAGACCACCAACTGCCGGGCGGCGTGCGGTTTGGGGGCCCCTCCGATCCTTCCCTGTAGGGTCTCGCCCCATCCAAGACGAGCCTTCAACGTACTCCAGTTGATCCATACCATATATGCAGGTTGTGAGTACATACAGTCATCTGCTCGTATTGAGCCAAATAACGTGCTATATATATACTTGTGTACTATTAATATCGTGAAACTGATAACACATTTTACTTGTTAGATGGGAACACTTGAAAAATTCTCCTAAAGATGCCTAACGGCGAAACGCGTCCAGAACATTGTTGTCCCCAAGCTTGCTCAAATCTGTATTCTATGTACATTATGAACTTGGTTTTGAGTCTGCAAATATGTTTTACATTCTGTTTACTCAATGCAATTATGTTATACTGTTGTTGCTGACTATACTGTACCTATTTACAACTGTTGTACGTACTGATCATAACACTGCAAATAAATTTTAACAAATGTTATCTCAATGATAACATTGTGTATACTTGGTGCCTTTAAAGTCTCGAAGTCCCTAGTCTTCACAATGGGAGGTGTAGATGTTGGTGTGTTTAACATCACCTCTTCATAATCCCTTTTCTCTTGCTATATATATATTTATGGGATGTGGCACAAAATATAATGGGAATATGAAACTGGAATGCTTTCAATATTTGATTAATAGCTTGAGACAGGCTGCTGCACCTATGTAATTTTAATATTTTATGGCATAGGTCTACTTGAAACCATTAGACCAAATGTTATCAAGTCATTTGATATTTTTATTATTAAAGCAGAGCAGAGTTATGGACAGGATCATTTATTTATGAAATCTGAAATATTATACATATTTTTAATGAAAAAATACAAAATAGAAAAATGTCTGTTACAACAATTACGATATCATTTAGGATACTGAGTATCATAATTATCTAATTACAGACTGCTGTACTGTGGACTGTTAAACAAGATATTTTTTATCCATTTAAATTATCATAAATGTCAGACAGATAATACATTCGTTGATCTAAAGTACAAGATAGGAAGTAGCACCTTGAAAAAAGGGCCACAACCTCACTGCAAAAGAGCAGCACATACACTCATAAAAACAAGAATGATTGAAGGAGAAGTGAGGAAACCTGAATCACCATCAGGATCATCAGGATCATCAGGATCATCTGGATCATCAGGTTCAACAGGTTCAACAGGATCAACAGGTTTAACAGAATCATGAGGACAGTCTTTATATGGTTCCAAGCAAGCAGCATAAGCCATAACATGGGGAATATAGCTCTGCTCATGGATGGCATGGAATAGATGTGCATAGGGTCCTTTAGCCATGATAGCTACGTCTTCACCTCCGTGTGTCTCTGAAGCAAGTGGGACTGCAGTTTGCTGTCTATAACTTCCCTCTGTGAGAAAAATAATTAGAAATGATAAAAAATGTTGTAGCTATTCACTCTGAAATACTTTGAGTTCTCAACAATATAATAATAATAATAAAAATAATAATATTAATAATAATAATAATAAATGAAAAACAACTGCGATAGATAGCAAAGTTCATGGACACAAAAAGACAGTGCTGTATTTTAAACCCAGATCTGGTCAAATTAAGTCAGTCAGCTTTCTATTAGTGTCCATACAAATAATAGGGAGTATTGCCTTTATTTCCTGTCCTGACAGGAAGTGACAGCAAAACTTTCCATCAGGACAAAAAACATAAGTAGGTCAGTGGGCCAGAGAAAGCCTTTAAAGCTCCCCAGTTTTACAGTCCTTGCTTCATAATCCTATCATTAATTGAAGTATTGTATTGGAGTAAAGTAATAACATGTGACAGGGTTCTCCCCAAAAGGAATCACAAAAATACCAATAAAATAACTTTGGCTTGAACTAGGCACACATGAACTTATACAAACACCCTCACCTTTAAGCTAATTTCAACATAATTTATTTCTATTTCACAAATACTGAACAACGAAACAGGTGAGACCCATTGTCTTTGCATAAAGGCTCACCAATTATCATCTTAAGATGTGGTCTTGGCCCCCTATAGGTTTCAATAATCTATACAGAACAGTAAATATTGCAACAATATTGAGGTCTTTTACTAGATTGTTTAGTTTAACAAAATGTTAAAGGTGAACCCCTGGGGTAAGTAAATAATATCTAAATAGAGCAAGAATGTGTGTTCATAATTAAGTTGTATTTTGAGCTTAACATATAAATTGGAAACCTAAAAATTAACCTTCCATCCATCCATAAGTCACAGGGATATACAAAAATATATTTTTAATGAGTTTTAAATCAAGGTCACATGACTGGCTTCATTATTCAGGCACTGCACCAACCTGTGGGTGTGAGTCAGATGACCTGTTCAGTCGTTGCGATAGTCCCACCACACCCTATCAATTGTACTACACTAGAAGTTCAAGGTAAAGCTAGCCATACACGGCACGGATTCCCTGGCTGATCGATTCACCATCCGATCGATTCCGGCGATTCCGCCGGGATCCTCAGGTGTGATCGATCGGCCAATTAAGGAATCCGATCGCTGCATACCACCTTGTCCTGCCGGATCCGTGTCCGATTGATCACCTCCCGGAATGCAACTCCCGCTGATCTGGGCAGAATCGGACCCGAAAGACCAACATGTTGGTTCTCTGGCGGATCCGATTCTGAGCCCCCGATCGGTCGGACCCGATCGGACGGACAAGGTGGGCTGCACGGGATTCCGGCCCGATCGTTTCGCGTGCACGCGCCCGGAATCGATCGGGCCGGAATCCGGTGCAAATCCGACCCGTGTATGGCAGCCTTAAGACAATAGCTTGTGTTTTTGTACAGGTTCCATAGAAGTTCATCTGCCGCTTACTACTACATAGTCTTTGCTATTTGTTCACAGGTCTAGTGAAATAAAGCCTGTCAATAACAGCTAGTAATAGGTAGACGAGATCTGGAAAATAAATGCATTTTTACCTATGTCAACATTGGTGATATTCTCACGAGCTCCACCACTTAACTTGTAACCAGGTCCATTGCCGTACAATAAAGCTGTATAGGGCAAGCCATCAGTAGCTCTGCTGGGAGCCTTTCCTGCAAAAGTCAACATTTTTCAAACTTAATCTTTTCATAAAGGTAGAAATTGTATATAGTCTATGAACAGATCAAATCATATTTTCTCAGTCAATATAGTGGCACAACAATACAGGGCAGCATGATGGTCTTCCCCTAAAAATTGCTTAATTACATACAACTTAAAGCTAGCAACACACGGTTAAATACCATGCAATCGACCTCTGATCAATCACAACGTGGTGATGTCACCACGCTGTGATTGATTGGGGATCAATTGAAAGGAAATCAATGTGCACCACTTGAGCACATAAATTCCCATACAATGGGGACCCCGGGGGCCTTTGTCCCCAGATTGTAGCATGTGAATCAGAACATGGGCTACAAGCTGGGAAGAAATCCATCCATGCTGCCTCTCACACAGCAGCGTCTGCTTCAGTGTGAGGAGTGCTGGCTCCGCCCTCTTCACACTGAGCCTGACGGCTGTGGAGAGAGAAGTCAGGAGCCAGCTGTTCCTTTACTTTACATGAAGATTCATGTCTTCATGCAAACTGATGGAGATTGAACGGGGTTTTCCAACATGTTGGAACCCCGTTCAATTGGGTTTCTTTAAGTTGGCTCTATTGATCCCGCTCAAAGGTAAGCACACACAGGTAGGTTTGTAAACAGATTAGAGTACAATCAATCACAGAGACCGCGCACGTTGATCGATTGTACTTGAATCTTTTTACAGATCTACCCATGTGTGCCTAGCTTTAGGCTCCCATACAACTTACAATCTTACCATACAATTTCTGTACAATCAACTTTTGTTCCACCAAATCCATGTAATATGAGGACCTTTCTAAACCTTCCAATCACTATGTATTCTATCAGGGAGGACCCCGCACTACATTGTTGTGGGTAGATGTAAATGAAATAGTATGGAGTGATGTCAAGGTGTATGGGTGGCTTGAGATTGTATTATAAAAAAAACTATACATGGCATGGGTAAGAACATTAGATTGTAAGCTCCTCTGAGAGACAGTTGTGCAATATGTCGGTGCTATATAAATATGGGATAATAATACTCATCAATGCGAATATAGTACAACAATGATACATTATAGAAAACAAGCTGGCAGGTGTTTATTCAAAGATGCTTAATCTATCCAAGTAAGCATTGCCAACATTTAATTAGCTTACACAGTCCCTATGCCCCTGACTGTTTTATTGAGGCTTCACTGTGGCCTCCTAAAATATAGTTATTACAATGTTATTGGTGGAACTGTCTGCCAACAGTTTATGTCATTTACGTTAAAATTTTTTGGGAATAAACTTAGCTGAGCTACAATGTTCTAAAACTATTGGTTGTTAATATCATCAGATAACGATGGGCGTTGTTATTGAATATATGACATTTATTGTTTTTTTTTCATTCATTGTTTCTTTGCTTGCCAGCTCATCTATGCTAATTGTTCATTTACTGGGCGGTTAATAACTTCCCTTACTGTTTTAGATGCATTACATAGATCATATCCTATAACTCAAGGCTTACTTCTACTAGCCACCAAACCACTCCGATTAGCAAAAGACTTGTGACTGGTCCAAATGATACATTAACTTAGGAATATTATTAAATGTTTCTTGGTTAATAAGGCCAAATATTGAATTCTTACCTAAAATACTGTTACCACGATCGCCATATCCTCCAAAGGTAAAAACATGGGAATGATCAGCAGTTACTACAGTAAGTGTATCATTTTCAGATGTCATCTGTCCAGCCTTTTGGATAGCTTTATCAAATTCAACAGCCTCTGTCAATGAATTCTTGGCATTTGTATCATGGTGACCATGGTCAATTCTACCACGTAAACAAATCAAAGTATGTTAGTATCTTGATAAATGTTTCTTTAAAAAAAATTCAATTGAGACTCCTCACACAAAATCTTTACAACCAGTGTTCACTTATACCAGTGGTTCCCAAACTGGGAGGCACAGCTAGGGGGCTGAGGGAGGGACACACAGGAAACCAACCATGGAGGAACTAGCTGCAGTCAGTAAGTAGAGTGCATGTAATGTGTGTGTCTCTATGTTTCTCTGATTCTCTGTGTTTGTCTCTATGTGAATGATTCACGTCTCTGCGTAAGTGTAGTGCCTGTATGTGAATGATGAATGTGTCTGTGTAATTGGTATACAAACCAAATAAGTTGTAGGGTTGCATTTCAAATAAAGTTTGAGGGCTATTTCCTAGTACTAGTAAACGATACTGCAATACAAACACGGCTAGTGTGAAATGGCCCTCAATCTAAAACTGTGTCGTTTGAATTGCGTGGGGGGGGGGGTAGCATTGGGAGGCAAAAGGGAGGCCCTGCAGGAAAAATTTGGAAACCATTGACGAACATTTTGTGTCTGAGAAGGGTAACTTACTAGGTAATAGTTTCTTTGTGCTTTTTCCCAGTTATGCGAATCAATATCTTTATCGGAAATCAAATTTTAATTTACTCATATCAGCTGCTACTGATCAATATAAAACATTGATCATTCTAGTTTAATATAGTAGACTGTGGCTTTCAGTTCTTTTCATAATTAATAACTTCCGCCTTATGTATGTAAACTAATATATTGCTACTGCATAGCTACATCTTAATGAAATAAGATAACTATAAAGCCATATAAAGGAGATATATTCTCTTGAGTGACACTACCTTAAAGTATCCTTAGTCACTAGGAAATTGGATAATAATTGGGGTACCTAAAGTTTGTCATAAACTTTAGACCATCTAAAGACATGGAATGAATATCACCCAATCTGGGTAATTGCAAGGAGATTAAAAAAAACTATTGTACAAATTGATGGATAAACTGGGATTCGTAGGGTATTGTATATATAATCATACTTTCTCAGAAAAGATATCATTCATGTATAAAAAAGCTTTTACTTTATGTTTATGCTTACAAAATGTCCTTTAGTGATTATTCCATTGTTTGTTTTAAAGATCCATTAAAATGTTGTACGATTTTCATAAACCAGTCATGTTAGCAAAAAATCCCTGTTTTCACTTTATGTACTTATCTTCTACAAATAGGAAAAACCCTTTGGGGTTCTTGCTCAGGATCTTGATGGCCTTCTCAGTCATCTCAGCCAAGGAAGGGTCAGCTGAAGGATCACGACTCAGTTCGTACTTCATGTCTTTTGGCTCAAAAAGACCTGAAAATGTGCAAAACCTTGGGTAAACAGCAGTTCAACCATATTGCATCTCTATCACTTCCATAGCTCTTTGGTTGGGATATCAATTGTATTATTTTCATGCGAGAGATGCCCAAGGCATGGGAGGTCAATGCAAACCACACAGCAATCATAATGTACACAGTTCACCACATTTCAGTTCCTGGCCACATAAAGATGGAAAGTGAGATAGCTGGGAACAATAAATGTAAATACAAGTTACATGTTTCCCTATTACTGCTATCCAACAAGTGGGCTTCTTTGGGATTTTAAGTAAAGGGTCAGGTGCTCCATAGTGGCTTTTCAATGTTTCAACAACATCAGTAACATAATGTCTCTATGGCATCAGTGGTTCCCAACCTAGGATTGGGGGGGGAGGGGTGTTGACAGAGACAGTGGACCTGGACTCTGGCTGGTGAAATATAAACAAGCAACATTGTCATCTTGTGGACATAATTTTTTACCAAAAATGCTAAATTTTCACAGTAAATTTCACTATCTGGCTTTGTGAGTTAATTACAAGGAACATGGTATCATTTACACAATTGCTGGAGATTAGTGATGTCGCAAACACGGAATTTGCTGTTCGCAAGCGGTGAACGCGAACCAACGCAAATGTCCGCGAACCTGGTCAACCCGGCGAACCCCATAGACTTCAATGGGCAGGAGAACATTAAAAAACAAAGGGACCCTTTCTGGCCACAATAGTGTTGGGAAAGTTATTTCAAGGGGACTAACACCTAGACAATGACATGACAGAGGGGGATCCATGGCAAAACTCCCAAGAAATCTTTTTTTCACGCAATAAATCCGCACAACGGATTTCTACAATGATAGTCAATGGATAGTCACCCTGCTAACGGTTGAACTTAAGTTTGAGCTAGAGTCCTCAAATTTGATATGTAGCTACATGTGGATGAAATTTGTTCCACAGGTAGCCGAGATCATGCCCTGAATGTGGATGAATTTTGGTGTGTTTTGGTGCCTTGGTCCGGGCGTGAGATGATCACAAAGTCTGGCTTTTTTCCCATAGGGAATGAATGGCGATCATAATTCATGTTGTTCTCCCGCTCCCGTGTGATCCTAAACTTTGAAGACGTGAAATAAATACTTCGTACAGGTCAATTCGCCCCAATTTT
>CM070035.1:62003221-62024708 GCA_036250615.1 Ptychadena robeensis | reverse complement strand
CCAGCATCTGTAATTTACTGAGTCTCCCTCCAGTTACACTATTCATTTTACAAAAACGAAGCTACACCTCAACATTTAGGATCAAACCATTTGATGCCTTATGCTCCCTTTTCTCCTAATACTCTTCTTCTCCGCACATTTATCTGCAGGAGACTTTTTTACGTCGACTAAACTTTGGAGATAGGATCCAAAAGATAGACAACACAATTGAATAAATTAGTCTTGATCTTTTGTAATTTAGACATACTGGTAAGCAAAAATGTACCGCATCTCACTTTTCACCTCACATTGTGTCATCATGAAACAAACCAGAATCGGTGAAGATGACAGAGAGTATATTATACTTTGTGGAGTTTGTACCTCAATTTGAAGACAGAGATGGTTATTATGTGTCACCAGGTTCACATTTCTGGGTTGACAGTGTGAGCATCAATAGCTGCTTTATGTAGGTAAATGGTTGGATGCTGTACATATTATTTCATTATATTATGATATGATTGTAACAGGTACAGTTGTATACTATGGATGCTATTGAGGTCTGTTAATAATCTATATATTGCACATGGACATTAAAAAGTTTATAGGCAGAAGAGGATAATATTTATGAACAGAGAAATAGAACATTCCTGCACAGATTAAATACATAAATATTCTACATTTAAAAAAAAACTAAAGTTATATTCCGGCTAAGTGCATAAATGCAAACGAATCTGTTATTTACATAAATATTTTAAGGCTCCATTTTATAAAGGGGGAAACAGTTAATATTCATGTCTATGGGCGTGATCGGCCGCGATCGGGCACAACCACCCACAGCCCATGAGCCACGTTTTAGATCATGGGTCGCACTGAAACCACGCCCGATCGAGGCTGTGGGGATGGGCGCAATTGCCCACACTCGCTGCAACACGATTAAAATCATGGGTGATCACGGACAATCGCCAAAGTGGGGACGAGCCCTTTTAATGGGCATGAGCTGGCTGCATCTCATCAGGACTGTCACTTACCAATGATGCTTTTGGTAATAAAAGATGTCAATTGTCAATTTATTTTGTGATAAAGGCCTGGTTATCTTTAAAATTTGGGAACTCCACTGGCTACAACTTAATATCATACACGTCAAGCTTGGCCACGAAATTCACATTTGTCAAGGGAATTTCAATAAATCCCGGATGTTCTGAAAAGGATTTTAAAATCGGGCTAACTTAGGAGGGGGTGTTGTTATGCCTCCTGAGTCCGTCCCCCCCCCCCCCCCCCCCCCCCCCCCCCCCCCCCCCCCCACTTTCTAATGCAAGTACCTGTTACCTTTATACAGAACATTCCAGGTCTTCAGGTTCACGTCTGCGCCAGTTATGTAAGATATCAGAAAGGCATAAAATGTAACTAACGTCCACCTCCCTCCTACATTAGCCAGCTAATAGGAGGGAGGCAAACCTCCCAATACCGTGAGTGGCGCACGTTATGAACTTTACTTCCTGTATTTTTTCCTTATTTCATCAGGGAATAGTTGACAGGTATGCTTAATACCATGATCATACTTTTACCTCAAGTAATGTCCATTACTATGCCAGCTGTATAATAGAAATACATTATTTACTGCACAACAGGATTTTCAAATATGATATCATAGAACAAAGTTAAATGTGTGTACTTGTGCAGTTAATGTATTATTAAGTACAGATCACTTCTACAAGATTGTCAGATGTAGTAGAGAAGTGGGGATCCCTCTCAGGTCACTACAGAAGAGGTGCCCATCAAAGGGGAGGGGGAAGGGGGAGAGTCTGCTTCAGAGGCTGCAGTTTTGGGGTGCCCAGCGTAGAGAATATAAAAACCCTTCCAGCCAGAGAGTAGAGATGATATAGGTGAAAGGCTGCGCAATAACCTGACCTGGGTCTCCCCATGATCTGAATTCTGCCAGGAGTGTACAGGTGGCTCTGGAGCAGAACAACCCGTGTCCAGAGTACAGAACTGTGCTGATTACCTTTCGGTCACAGGCGCAGATGAGCAAGGAACAAGTGGGGTGGATTCCTCCCACTTAAGTGGAACGCCTCAAGAAAGCCCAGGAGTGGGAGACGTCTGGAGCTGAATGGAGCATCGGCGGTCCCCCGTGGGTGCCCTTAGGGACTGTCTGCTGTTGTGCCAGAGGTTTGGGTACTGGATTGTTGCAACACCCGAACTTGCCGCCGCTGCGCTGTAGTGCAGTGTGAAGCCTTAAAGACTACACTTCGTTTTAAGACTGAACAGTTGCAAATTGTTGTGCTGTACCTCAATTAAATACAAGTTGTACTATACTAGTTCTCTGAGTGATTCCTGGTTCACTGACACCTGCATGTTACACTAATCTTCTGTCACCCGGTTTACATTTCTGTGATAAGATGTCCTAAATGGTTTAGGTAATACAACTGGAAGTTTTGCATAAAGAGAATCCCCCTTTTTTTTAAACCAGTTTAGCAAATATCTCAGTTTAACTTTGGATGTTATATATCATTTTGGATGTTATATGTAATATGTAACAATGTTATATGCAATATAATAAAATAAAGTATACTTCTTTGCACTAACTAGTCTTGATCTTTTGTAATTTAGACATACTGGTAAGCAAAAATTTACCGCATCTCACTTTTCACCTCACATTGTGTCATCATGAAACAAACCAGAATCGGTGAAGATGACAGAGTTCACAGACATGTATATTATACTTTGTGGAATTTGTACCTCAATTTGAAGACAGAGATGGTTATTACGTGTCACGAGGGTCACGTTTCTGGGTTGACAGTCTGAGCATCAATAGATGCTTTATGTAGGTAAATGGTTGGATGCTGTACATATTATTTCATTATATTATGATATGATTGTAACAGGTATAGTTGTATACTATGGATGCTATTGAGGTCTGTCAATAATCTACATAATGTTTTGCATATGGACATTAAAAGTCATTCCAATGTACCGCATCTCACTTTTCACCTCACATTGTGTCATAATGGAACAAACCAGAATTGGTGAAGATGCCAGAGAGTTCACAGACATGTATATTATACTTTGTGGAGTTTGTACCTCAATTTGAAGACTTATATTGGCTGTCAGAGATGGTTATTACGTGTCACGAGGGTAGCATGTCTGGGCTGACAGTCTGAGCATCAATAGCTGCTTTTTGTAGGTAAATGGTTGTATGCTGTACATATTGTTTCATTATATTATGACATGATTGTAACAGGTATAGTGGTATACTATTGATGCTATTGGTCTATCAATAATCATAATGTTTTGCATATGGACATTAAAATGTTTATAGGCAAAAGAGGATAATATTTATGAACAGAGAAAGACATGTTGTTACATTTTATGCCTTTCTGATATCTTTCATAACTGGCGCAGACGTGAACCTGAAGACCTGGAATGTTCTGTATATAGGTAACAGGTACCTGCATTCAAAATTGCCAGACTTTAAACTCTGTGAGGCTACTGTTTTATTATCTTGTTCTGACCTTATGGTAACTCGTGTCATATACGATACATCAGCAATATTTGACACTAACTAATATTCACCAAATAGTCCTGAAAAGAACATTCCTGCACAGATAAAATACATAAATATTCTACATTAGAAAAAAACTATAAAATTATACCCCGGCTAAGTGCATCAATGCGAACTAATCTGTTATTTACATAAATATTTTAAGGCTCCTTTTTAAAGGGGGAAACAGACTGTAAAATAAACTTTTCTTTTACTAAAACCATGTAATATTATCAGGGGTGCGCATAAGTGGTACTCTGGTACTCAAAAGGGGCAAAAAAACGAACTATGCGTTCCTGCATTATTGTTACAAAGCTCATATGCATACTAACAACTTAGAGGCACTCGGTGTCTTGGACTTCCAAGGGTGTTGGAGATCTTGGGGACGAAAGTCAAAGTAGGCATATGTAAGGGTAAAATCTGACAAGAGAAAAGTACTGTGTGCTGGAATATGATTATGAAAGGGTAACATTTGGACTGCAGTAAATCTCAGGGGTTAGTTACTAAGTCAGAAAAATTCAGGGTTGTACTATTGAGGCATGAGATCTGGTGGTTCAAACGTGTTGTACTGTGAGTGTTACATTTGACCCAAAGCCAGCTGGTGACCTGTGGTCGGAGGCTCAATCAGGATCAGGGAGGTCCATCTGCAGCAGAATCTACCATGCAGGAGGCTGACGCAGAGGACAGTAAAAAAATTTCCATTAGATCTCCTTTTGTTTTACCAAAACCATGTAATATGAGGGACTTCCTTAGAGAGATCTAAAGGTGTATGGCAAGCTTTAGGGAGACAGTGAGGAAGACCACCCTACCAATGGGGTAAGTACCAAACACCATCTCCTGGTACTCATCTGAGGATCTCACTAAAAAAGTTCTGTGCACCCCTGAATATAAGGACCTTTCTAAACCTTCCAAACACTATGTATTCTATCAGGGAGGACCCGGCACTACATAGTTGTTGGTAGATCTAATAAAAAATGCATGGAGTGATCTCAAGGTGTATTGGGGGCTTAAG
Source organism: Ptychadena robeensis (assembly GCA_036250615.1). Classification (NCBI taxonomy): domain Eukaryota; kingdom Metazoa; phylum Chordata; class Amphibia; order Anura; family Ptychadenidae; genus Ptychadena; species Ptychadena robeensis. The sequence continues at coordinate 62,020,179 of CM070035.1, read as the reverse complement.
ACTACAAACGGTACAAGTGGTCTTTCAACCACCTTTATTATAACTTTTGCAGTGTGCATCACTTTTAGTATAGGAGATAAGAAGCAGGCTGATAGCACTACATTTGTGACTGGGCAATGTATCATTGTGCAATATGTCACTGTGCAATGTGTCAGTCATTCCAATGTATATTCTTATCTTTATTCACCAGAATGTATATTCTTATCACTTATTTACAAGAAATAAGCATGGAACAGACTGCTCGATATTGACGTCATCACGCTGCTGTCAGATATCAGTGGAGCTGGAGAGACAGCTCTGCCATCTCTCCAGCTCAGCCAATACTTTGCATGGACACCCTTGGTTTCCATGCAAAGCAATGGACATCGGCCATGATGGACATCGGCCATGAACGGTCATGTCCGATATGGCTGTTTTCCAGCGGAAAAACAGTGATGGCCGCATATGATATGGGCCAGATAGATGGCCGTGAGTGCGCACGACTCTCGAAGCAGCCATCGATCTGGCCCATATCTACATGTGTGTACCCTGCTATACGTACATATGTACATCAGTCAAAGCACTGAAATAAATCACACAAACAATTTTAGAAATACAGAGTTTGAAAAGTCATAATCAGATTTAAAATAATGGTGAATGAGAGAAATAGTGACCAACCTCTGATTGCTCTTACCTCCTGGTGTACCTGTTAACACCCATTTGTGGTAAAACAATATTTTAATGTGCCCATGTTGTGTCCCTAAACACTGCTTAGTGCAGAATATTCCTCTATAAGTCCTTCTAACTTTGGGGTTCAGCTGTGGGAAAGATCACCAGTGGGATAATAGAAGAAACAAAGTACCAAAAGACCCAAATCTATAAACGATGTCAAGGATAAGCGGGAGGGGGGTTTCCGATTGGAAGGAATCAGAACACATGATCTTCTATTTTACAGTCCAACAATGTCAGAAGCCTTCGGCTAGCTCAGCAAAGACTGTAGTCTTCTACATTACTGTGCTTGGCAGATGTATGGCAGCTATACCACTGCAGTATAAATAAAGCCCTTCAAGTAGGGTATTGGTTACATTTGATATCTAATCATTTCTTCCATTGGTGTTAAGATGGGTTAAGATACCATTTTGTATCCACTCATCAAACTAACTAGAGCAGTTATAAATCATTTTGTATCTTTTTCTTTCCTTTTTCCCATAGACTATTTACACAACTAATGTGTTTAACCCTTCATGGAAAATTAGGTATGCAGATCGTTTCTATTGGATACATCAAAAATGTTTTGGTACTTTTGTTTCATAGGATACAATGGTCCCTCTCAACCTGTGTTAATACAGTGTAAAAATTGTGGCATTTTTTAGAGCAAAAAGTGGGGGCACACATGAACTATACACACTGTAGGTGCATACTGTGTGTATCCACGTGTGCCCTATCCCTATGCATATAGTATATACACAAGGGTCCGACTATACTCACCACTCCTCCTTCCTCCCTCGATAGATGTGGCCGATAGATCTGTTTTCTCCACAACCCCTCTGCCTGCTACACTCACTAATCATCTGTACTCCCACTCCCTGAACCGAAAACTATGAATTCTAGCATGTCTTGGGTGATGGGTGCTCAATAACTATTAGAGGGTGCTACTAAGCAGCCAGAACAGTGAGCATAGCAGTTAATGGGGCCGTGGAGAAGGCAGAGTTGTCTTGTTAGATCTGAATTTTTATTTATTTTTGATACATTTTAATCAGATTTTGAAGCATGCACAACATTTTTTTATTCACAATAGTCATGTAAAAATCCATATGAAAAGGAATTCAATTTAGAAGTTGTGTATCAATTACAGTTTTAATATTACAAATGTTTTTTTTTTCTCAACGGAGAATCAATTTTCATATATTGATCTAATTGAACGCTGATACTGTGTATGGCTAGTCCCACTCTCCTTGCTCTGTGAACTTTGGTCTTCTATTGCAGTTTCGTGCGACATATAAGCCAACAACCCTATTCCGTGAGACCTTTGGTTTAGAAAAATGTTGTAGATAGAGTTAAATTGATAAAGGGAAGTCGCATAAAAATGGAATACCCTTTAGTCATTTTCTAAACAATGTGTTAAAGAACACCTTTATGACTGCTTCTAGTCTACCTGTGCAATAAATACCTGGTTCAAAGCTTTTATTACCTTTTCTACAGTTTATGTTAGGGCATTAATGGACTTAAGATTCTGTCAATTCACATCATCCACCACTAAAGTAAAAAATTAATTGATTAGTCGTTTCTTGATGTCATCACACAGACGCAGCGAAGAAACACAAGTGTCCAGCAACATTGTTCTCTGTAACATTAACTGTCAACATGACAAAAAATCAAAACATAGGCTAATACTTCAAATTTTGTGGTAAATTTACGCGCAAGTCAAAACGTGGGTTCAGCTTAAACTGCTGCAGCAAAGGCACAAAGAATGAAGTAAAGCTAGCCATACATTGTCCGATTCCATGGCCGATCGATCACCTATCTGATGTCAGCGGGAATCGGAGGTCCGATTGATCGGCCAATTAAGTCCGTCCGATCGCGCCATACCACCTTGGCCCACGGATTCCTGGACGATTCCGTGTCCGATCGCTTCCTTCACAAATGGCAACTCCCCATGATGTGTGCAGAATCGGATCAGAAAGACCAACATGTTGGTTCTCTGTCCGATCCAATTCTGTGCCCCCGATTGATCGAACGTGATCGATCGAACAAGGTGGGCTTCACGCGATTCCGGGATCGATCATCCCGGAATCCGTTGGGAATCGGACCAGTGTATAGGGACCTTAACACTATACACTGTGCTTTACAAAGAAAAGTAGTGCTATCATCAATTGTGTTTGCTCACCGATACCCTTTTAGATGGCCTCTTCTGCCATGTCTCTCTTCTTGTTTTTAAATACTCATCCATTTTATGAAGTGACTATAAAAATTCAAAAAGTAAAGAAATGTTTGTCAGCATACCCCAGCGACTAGACTGTATTGTGTATAAAAGTGCGCATACAGAGAGAAGAATAAACACACAACTTGTTGATTTCTCTCAGAAATAGTGATGAGCCGCAAAGGCAATATTCATATTTGCAAAATATCGCAAATGTTTCGCCTAATATTCGCAATAAAATTTTAATTCAAGAATTTGTGATCTCCAGTCATTAATACCTTCATTGAGCAAATTGCCACTTGTACATGCATGTATTGCAAACGTTCAAGTCACTGACGCAGACAGTTTCAGTTACTGATGTAAAAAAATCAAAAATATTCGCCATTACGAAGATATATCACTATATTCGAGATTTGCCAAATTTTCAAGTGCCAATGCTCACAATAAAAATTAGCAGTTCAAATATTCAAAATCAACACTACTCAGGGGTCAACTTGTGTCTCTGAAGTTGAGTTGTTGACTAGTAGATATATGGGCCAGATCAATGGCTGCTTCGAGCTCCGTATGCACTCACAACCATCTATATGGCCCATATATAATGCGCCCATCCCTATTTTTGAGCGGGACCAATCAATCCCGCTAGAAAACAGGGATATCGGACATGACCGTAAATCACGTTCGATGTCCATCCAGCATCTTCGGAGCTGGAGATACAGCAGTGCTGCACCTCCAGCCACTCCAATATCGGGCAGCAGCGTGATGACATCTTTGTGCTGTTTCTGGGAACCTCGAATGGCTTATATTTCAAGTCATGTGTTCCCTGCTTTAGGGTCCCCACACACCTTTAGATCTTTCTTTCAGATTTTCTTTAGATCTCCTTTTGTTTTACTGAAACCATGTAATGAGGAACTTTCTAAACTATCAAGTCTACCTGTGTTCATTCGCAGAGGAACCTATACTGCATAGTTGTTGGTAGATCTAAAGGATATCTGACAGAGAGATCTAAAGGTGTATGGCCAGCTTTAGATTTCATTTGTAGAAATTGTTAAACTATACTCACCATAGGCAGTATCCTGTAGGGACCATAATTTAACCTCTATTTTTAGTATACTATATTTGTCTATATACCTTTACTAGTACTGAATGTTTGCTACATATGACACACTTTTTTATCCCCCATTATCGAGAGGTAAAACGATCACCCATGGCCAAACGGAAACAGTTTAACCACAGAGCTGTCGAATCACAGCACACAAATCCTGTGCTGTGTGTGTCATCTTTGGCATCTTTGTACTATCATTTTCCTCACTAGACAGAGGGAAGGAAGTGATTGTGGAGCAGCCAGCATTTCTCTGTATACAGTAACATATAATGACATAACATGAGAATCTGTCATGTTTGAACATTTATCTATACTCTAAATACACAGTGGGCCAAAATGAAAACATAGACAAAGTCGAAGGCCAAATACATGGTATGCAATGCATGCGTACGCACAGGTGCATCAGCATTGGTTTGCTGGGTATTTGTGTTATGTTTGTATGCAGTGGCTGTTTTGTTTCATAGGACTCAATGGTCCTTCACAATCTGCGTTAACGCAGTGTTAAAAATATGGGGTGTTTAACACAGCAAACATGTGGAGGCACATATGGAATACCAAGGAGTCCCACCACAGAGTTGGTGACTGGCCAAACCTTCCTCTGTGTCATCTTTGACTATCTGTACCATTGTTTTCCTACATTGGCAGAAGGAAGTGAGTGATATTGGAGCAGCCAGCATTTCTCTGTAGATAGTAACATAATTGTAATTTGGAATACCTATCTATACTCTGTAATATATCTTCTACTTTCCATCTAACACATGAATGTGCATTATATAACAATAATATTATATATTGTATTTAACTTGTATAATATTGTATAATATTGTATAGTTAGGCTCTGCATCCTTCATTTTTTTTTATATGAGCCCATATTAACACATGTTTATAAAAGATAATTCTTTTAATACCGATGCCAAAGGGTGTTCCCATATTTGTACATAACTTAATTAGGAATACATTGTATAAAGTGGTAATGAAGTACAGCCATTGCATGATATGTTTGTATTTTTATTCTAATTGCCCAATGTCTATGCGACAGGACCCCTGGCAGGGAAAAGTCATCGGCAAGCAGAAATAGAAGAGATAAAGTAGAGAAAAAAAGCTTACCTACCCTTCCTCAAGTATGCTAGAGCTATACACCATCCAACAACTACTACGCATTACATCAGCCCTTTTATACCTTTTGAAGTTGCCATCCTAGGCCTTTCTGCTTTGACACCAATCTATAATTCCAAGAAGATTAATGAGCCTGACAGTGATTCTTTGCATGAGAGTTTCCCATTTGTGACATACAGTACATGTGATATACTAAAATAAATGGAAATGATTTCCCCTTATCAGGACTCTTTAATAAAAGAGCATTAAATAGTAGTATAGGCACATGTATGTTTATGTGTTTGTAACATATTTAATCAAAATATTTCAGATCATTCTGGTAATATAGTGAAAGTATTTGCCAACTTGAAACACTGAGCTTAGCAGCAATATCTTGAGGTATTCTTGTTACCCATAAACTTATTGCAAAGCATTGCATACCGTAGCTTGTTTAACTGGTAAAATCTAAAACTATAAATTCCCATCAATTTCTCATCATCTCTCTGATAACAGTTTGTAATGGACTCACTCCTACATTTATTGTATATCAACCATAGGTTATAATACAACAGTCATCTAACACAGAATTACATAATCTCTCTAAACCCATCATAGCTCATGTTCTAGTTTTGGCAAGGGCTACCCTTAGGACAGTGGTTCCCAAACCTTCCTTGCAGGGCCCCCCTTTTTCTATTTAGGAACATTATCGAGCCCCCCCCCTCCCTAGTTAAGAATGAGGGCCCGTGCCCCCCCAGTTTGAGAACCACTGCTTTAGGGTAAGGCTCCACTACATGAGGACAGAAAAACACAAACGGAAAGGGTTTTTCTGTCCAGTTTCCCCGCAGTGCAACCGTGGTTTACCCACGGGGTTTCACCGCGGTTAGTTTTTTTTAAATCCATTGACAGCCTATTGACTGTCAATGGGCTAAAACCTTAGCCGATTCAAAGGACGCGGACAGCGCAGGCGCGCATTTGAGCAGTGGACCAGCCGCGGTGCAGTAAACCATGTTTTTTTTAATGTGTCCACACTGCACCATGGGCAGTCCATGGCAGTTGAGTCCGGCTTACTGGGGGTAGTAAAAGCAATTCTTGAGTTCTATGACTCTAACCTATTATAAAGAAGTTGGCTTGTTGGATGTTGGCCATGTTGGATTTTATTTTCAATTCGACCTAAAACTACTGACAGTTTCATAGTGCAATGGTCACCTCATTCAAGTACATTTCTGTATTTATATTCCAGTACGCATATACTGTCAGAGTAGCTGATAAAACTAAATATAATATCTGTCTAGTTGAAGTCTATTTAGTTTTTCTCAAAATATGTTGAATTACAGGACAGTTGCTAGCAACAGAGGAAGCGTCTGCAATCCAAATAACTACAAATGAGAAACCAACAACGCTGTTACAAATGGCAGAATCTTAGTGCTGGCAGCCCTTACAAGGATGTTCTGTTACTGGCAGGATCATCAGAGAAGTGCCTTAAAAAAAACTGTAAGGTCAGATAGTGGAGTTTTTTTATTTCCTGTAAAAAAAAATGATTATGTCCACATGATGGCGCGGCCATTCAAGTTTGAATGGCAGCCAAGTTCACCAGCCAAGCTCAGGATGCAGTAGATAGGATGCAGAATACAAATAGGACCATTCACAGAGGCTGACGGGGCCTGCATGGAGACCAGCAAACACCCGGACAAGTAAGTGGGACTCTAACTCGAGTATAAGCAGAGGAGAGCTTTTATTTATGCAAAAAAAATCAGCTTATACTCGAGTATATACAGTATATGGATTTACCCTGCTAACATTTAGAAGATTTTAGCCCAACAACGTTTGTTAAATTTTGCCTCCTAAAACAAAAACATCTCACTTATCTGCATGCCGGACAGATTCTCTGTATACTTCAAAGTAAAGCAACAAAAATTTTTTATCAAAGAGCCAAAGTATAGAAAAACAATGATTAAAAGTACTGAAACAATTATTTTCTCTTTTTCCACAAATTAATAACAAACTTTTCTTGATAGATTAGAATGCCAACACAGTTACAATTCTACCTGAGTATTTTCCCCAGTAAGACGTAACCTTCATTTTGGCTTAGTGGAACTACAAGGACTACTGGAAATATTACGAAAAGTATATAAAGTAAAATAAACAAAACATTGTAGATGTAGGGGAATTCTTCTTACCCAGGGAAGGCACTGCTGCCGCATCACAGAGTCGGGTGATGAAAAATACAAGGGCCAGTGAGGTACAAATAACTGCCTTCGTCCCCATCATCTCTGCACGATGTAATGGCTGGTGCATGCACAGCAATGTTTTCTAGACTGGCATTATATATATTCCTCCCTGTTAATTATCTGTACCATTATCTATGAATAATACTCCAATTAACCTTTAGACACCAGTGCATAAATAAGTGTCAGTGTGGTAATGCATTGCCTCCCAAGCCAGAGTTCAAACTTTAACACTGAGATTCAGGAAGTACAAGAAGTCTAAGCGTCACCATATACAATGCAAAATCAGTAATAACCATAGTATTAACCTCCCTAGCGCACTGCTGAGGTCCAGATTTCTGTACCAAAAGCGCACCATAGACTTCAATGGTACATTTTTCTTTATGTTGTAGGCCTGTAACTTCCCAAAATATGTCCGTACAAGGGTCGAATAGACATCCTGAATATAATAATGTTTGAAACAAACAATTATGTAAAATAAAATATACATTTTTTAAATAAAATGTATGAGAAAACACAAAAATTAGGGCACAAAGCTATGCTGCTATGTACTAAATCTCACCCAAATAAAGCCTCTGGTGCCCCAGATGTGCCCATTTGCAGTTAACCCTCTCTAACCTGGTTAGATCAGGCACCATCTCGTCCAGTGCTATAGTAGCAGTAGCAGCGCTGGACGAAATGGTGCCGTCCCGACCACTAGGGCGGTTAAAAAGCATATGCAAAAATGCTAAATGGGTGTTTTTCATAATCCTTACCTGTTGGCATTCTCCTTGTAGGTTGGCATTACTTTAATTGTTTACATTTCTCTTCATCAGTGCCTCCATCCTCTGCCTTTTATCAACACCACCTCCCATTAATTCGTATTGTTCTCAGTTAAAAAAAAAAAACCTTCAGTACCCAAGCCACAAAAATGGTGTCACTAGAGAGCACACTTCAGGCAGAAGGGGAGGGGAATACGGGGGGATTCTGTGCCTTCTTGCCAGCTGTGAGCTGCACAGTGATCGCAGTTACAGACAGACATACATGGAAGCTGCTGGCTGGAAGCTTCCATGTATGTCTCTCAGCTGTACTGCTTTTATCAGCAGGGCTCTGCTGGTTGAAACAGTACAGATGAGGGATCTGACTGTGGCCACATCTCTCATCTAACTTGGGAGAGCTCTATTTGCCCCCGTATCATGGTCCGAAAAATATGGTATAAGGAACTTGTCAACCAGGCCTTCACTCATGCAACACCCAACTCCCTTTGCCTGCAGTTAACCTACACAAACTAAGCACATAATTAATTAGGTGGTTACCAAATGTTACAATCCCTAGTACTATGAAACATATAATCTGGTTTAGTGTTACTACTTACTCTCCATGCAAAGTAATGGAGATTGAATGGGGGTTTCCAACATGTTGGAACCCCATTCAATCAAGTTTCTTCAAACGGGCTCTATTCTGCTCGAAGGAAAGCACACACAGGACCGCGCACGTTGATTTATTGTACTGGAATCTTTTTACAGATCTACCTGTGTGTGCCTAGCTTAAGACATCACCTTATCATTGTGATGATATTGTGCAATTAAAACATTGACTGTAAATATCTTCAAAGATACATAGTATCAGTAGTTCTGAAGAAATATAATAAATATAATCAAGTACTAGATACTATATTATAGCAGTTAATATTTGCTAGAAAGTAGCATGTACTTGGTTTTGTGCTTGTGTAAGTACATGGTAAATACTTATTTATTATAATAAACATATCACAATAGAAAATAAAAACTTGAGGATTTTTTATATGAACAGCACATTTGCTGCCACTTTACTGAATGCAAATGAAAGCATTTTTATACACATACACAGTAATCTTTTTACAGCTATATCTTCACCCTTTTGGGGCACTGGCCACTTCCACATAGTAGGGACAGGCCATCTGTGGGGTTTGACCCCTCCATCGTGGAGTGTTTTTAACCTCCCTCCTAGGGGCGTCTGCCCTCATGTGTTCCCACTTGTGGGGTTGTCCATGTTTTAAGCCTGGATCCTTGACTCATCTGGCACTGCAGCACTGCACCACATCCCAGCATGTGGATTGTTTACTTTGGTTCTCCCTGAGGAAGCCCTATCTGGGCGAAACATGTTGGAGTAAAGTCTTCTTATTGAATTCACAGATATACTGTATTGCGCTGCAGTTGTGTCATTTTATGTGATTTTTGTTATGTCATTTTGTGATTTAATCTGTTACTTGTATAAATAAGCTAACTATTTATTTATTATCTTATCTATTTGTACAGGCCCTATGTGTCTCTTTTATCCTTAATATATGATGCAATTCTGATCTATATTGAGTATACCACACCAAAAAAACCCATAGAGCCCAGGTGCCCAAACTGCGGCATTATGGGTTTTGTTTGGCGGTCCTCCTTAGTCCTCTACTTGCGGCTCCAAAAACCTAACTGTTAATGCATATGGAATTGAAACTCGCCTGTTCACTGATCCTCCACCTCGCCTGGGAACTTCTTCGAGCGGTGAGAGGGGGACTTGCTCAGACTCCAGCTGAGCACCCTAATTGGCATACGTGAAAGCTAATGTGCCTATGCTTCCACTAGACTACTTTGAAATTATCTATGAGGCACATAACCTTTGTTGATATATATGGGGCATCTCATTTATTACCACATATAGTGGTCACACGCTGAACCGGCTTTCCTAATCAACTTTGGTGGTCCTACATCAGTACAATTGATGTTAATCGGGAAAACCAGGTCTACATATGACTGCTGCACCCGGGGGGGGGGGTGGTCTGTTGTGTTTTAACTGCCTGCAAGGATCTGGTCCATCGCCTACTGAGATCTGTCGGCAGGGGGGAGGCTGGATCAGTGTTATGTGCGGCCCTTTAGTGATGCAGAAGAGGGCCGCACAATAAAAACAGATATATATCACTCACTCATGCACTACTTCCCTCTTGTCTTAAGTCTCTCCTATTTCTGTATCAGAGAGTTGGAACACAACTACAAAATACTATCTTTTAGCTAGAAGGGGCAACATGGGTGAATATGGGTGGAAATGTTCTGGTATTGCCATATCTGTCAGCCCTGGTTGGCATTAAAAAACACACAGTTAAGTATTTGCTTTTTGATTCTTGGATTTCAAAGTAAAAAAACAGTAAATGTGACAAAAAACCCCACACACTATCTTAGGTGAAACCCTAAGATATGTTCTTCCATCTCCAGTCCATTTTACAGAATGGAGGTCTGATGAGCATGGGTCAGTACTGCACTAACTAAGATGTCCCAAGGATGGCAGAAAAGAATAACATAACAGACAGCCACCTGGGGATGGCCTTGTTTAAAGAGGACATTAAAAACTCCTTGAAAGACATCTCTTGGCAAACCAACACTACTTTTAGGCTCACAGACAAAAAAATGGTTAATCCCCTAGTCATCATATCGCTCTTGGGACTCAAAGAGAATTAGAATGAGAACCAGTAACTGGAGTTTATTTGGGTTTGTGTTCATCATAATTGAGGTTTTAAAATGGAGTTGTTCTTGGTAAGATCTAATGCAGTTGGCAGAGAAAAAGTGAGAAAAAATTAAGTGACAAAAGAGTGGATCCTGGAAGAATGGGCCAGTGTGGATAACAAATCCCATATTCAGACCGATGCCTTGCAGAAGTGTTCCCCCCTTAAGTTTTTCAGATTTAGGAGACCCACATATTGGAATTAACATAAATTGTTTGAGAAATTGCATCATATAATTTACAGAACATGCCCACAACTTTAAGGATGATTTTTTATGTATTGTGAAGCAAACAAGAAAAAGGACAAAATAATAGATAATGTCTATGTGCATAACTATTCACCCCCCTATAGTCAATACTTTGTAGAGCCACTCTTTTGCGGCAATCAGAGCTCCAAGTCACTTTGAATAAGTCTCTATGAGCTTGACACATCTTACCAATGGGATTGTGAACAGCAATCTTTAACCCTCTTGGCTGGTGTGACGAGTCCAATTTGTCCAGCCTGAACTTTCAAAAGGTGCACTGGACAACCTGGACTCGTCCACCACTAATTGCAGCGCCGCACCTACGTGATGACGCACACTGGATGACGATGGGTTTTTCAAATCCAAGTCGAACTGAAAACTGTTTTCAATACGATTTAATATAAAACACCTGATTAAAGGTTCCAGTGCCCCTGATGAGCTCTTCTGGTTTCTGCTTCTCTCCCACTGTGCTGGACATGCGACATCACACCGGGGGCGGGGGGCAAGTTATAAAAGGAATTGTCAATGCAAGTCTATGTTAGTATCCACACTGCCATCTTGTCTATTAAGTGCTCATTTTCCTGTTGGAATTTCATTTTGAAAATGTCATTATTTGACTTTGCGAGTTAATCACAGAGCCCTTGGTGATATCATCCCCCAAATTGCTGAAAATGTTGGAAGAATATTACAAAGAAGAAAGTATTGCTTTAGCGCTTGTCAAGTTGAAGTGTTTAACTTGAATTTTCCACTCTTTTTTGTAGTGCTACCCCAACCGTCCTCTATATCTCCAGCTATTTTGGTGATATCATGTTTGGGGGCCTTGCAATTAACTAAAAAATTCAGCCAAGTCAAAAATTCGGACTAATTACACCAGTCATCTCCACCTCCACCCTTTTACTAAATATATCTGGTTGACCTGATTTTTATGTTTTCTCGTTAATTTAATTATGAAATGTAATTTCTTTTTACACAATTGTGTGTTTCAAACATTCTTATATTCAGGATGTCTACTAGACCCTTGTATGAACATATTTGAACATGGTGCACTTTTGGTACAGAAATCTGAACCTCAGCAGAGTGCTATGGAGGTTTAATCTGACTTGACTTCCATGTGAGATTTTCTATTGGATTGGGATTCTTGGCTTTGACTAGGCCATTCCAACACATTTAACAAAGTACTGGGAGGTACCCCCCACTTGAGTGGTATAAGCTGTGCAGGGGAGTCCAAAAGTAAATGGAGTATCCCCCGCCCCCCAAAAAATAGGGAAAACATTAGGAACAAAGTAAGGAGCGGAATTTTAAAATGTGATGTATACCAAAGGGTGGCAATCACGGTGGTAGATACAAAGTACTGGGAGGTACCCACATAAAAGAAGGCTCGGAAGACCCTGGGGATCTGTGCAAGCAATCCCCAGGAGGGGAGTCCTTTTCCTTGTGTGGTTAGGGTTAAGTGTGACATGGAGGGGATTTGTAAGAGGATGCCATATTTTCCAGGGGATGGGGAGGGCCTGACAGGGTGGGGGGGTCTGGTTATATGGGCGTGGTTTACTGCTACAGTTTATAAGTTTGTACGTTTATGGCGCTGTTCTGTGGTGTGACCCTGAGGCAGAGTTCTTTCTCTGGAGCATTTAGGGTTACCCTTGTTTATAATTCAATAAAGATTATATGCTAAAAAAAATAAGAAGGCTCGGATGGAGGTGCCCATATTAAAAATGTGTGTTCTTTATTTAGGTATAATGTACACTTTAGGTATAATCAACACTTAATGTACAGGGGGTTTCATGACACCTGGTCACTTTATCATCATAAATACAGTGGTGTGGTGTCAGGGTTATGTTAGCAACACATTTATAACCTTTAGGAACTATAAGAATTGTTCCTGAGATGGACATTAATTTCACCTCACAGAATTCAAATATACAGACTACTTCTTAGTATCACACCAGCTTGTTGAGAAATGTAATATAGAATATATACTTTACCAAGATAATGGGAAATGAAACCTTATGTTTCAATGGCTGGATTCCCCTGGTTGTGATTGCTGGAACTTTCTTTGGTATAATGATGGCAGGATCCACTAGTATACCTGTACATCACTTTTTAGCGAAAACTTTACCTAACAGACACACCCCAAAAACATTAAAGTTGGCCAATGACGTTGGACAATTTTTTATATTATAATTAGATATTTAACCTTTAACCTTTTAGGCCAAAATAATGTAATGTTACCATTAGATCGCTGGATGGCAGTATGGTATAAGCTATATAGTAAAATAAAAATTTAATATTAAGAATATAAAACAAGATCAACAACAGGTGTGAACATTACAATGTTTCAGAGTAAATATTTTGTGAACAATGCCTGCTTGATTTTAGGATAAATCACATGCCTGTTAAAGTAACAAACACATTTTCTGTATACAATATTTTACACCCCAGATAGATATCATAGGCCTGTTCCCCACCATCTACAATGCTCCAAGGACAGGCCTGATAATATTATAAGAGCACTATTGTTCTCAGACTGGACATCTGGAGATGGGTCTTGCATAAAGGCCATCACACACGTACAGAATAGGGGACGACAGAGCAGGACAGAACAGCTCTGAATGCAGCGTGATGACGCTGACAGCATTGTTAGCTTCAATTAAGATGCTGGTCTTGTTAGTTAACGGCATTGGCCAGAGGATATAGGACATGTCTGTTCTCTGGCTGGCCCAGCTGTGGGGCGACAGAGATCTGTCACCCCATGTGGGCACCTCCGATTGGCGGCCGGTTTTGCCGCCAACGGGGGGTCGCGAGCACGCACGCCCTTTGGTCGGCAGCAAAATCGGCCGCTGCTCGGTGCGGGAAAGGGGGACGCTCGGTGAAGAGAAAGGGGGACATCAAAGGGGATGGGGCTTTACCGGCACATTATGAATCTACGTTTATTCCAGTTAAAAAAGAACCTTTATTATTGATGACCATACAATAAATATATTAAAAAAGAAATTTTCTTTAAACAAAAACATCATGATATATACATTATGACAAAAAATTTGTCCCCCATATACATTAACACCCCTTCACCGAGGAAGGCAGCAGTCTTAAAGTTTGTGAATCCCTATTAGTCCATTGGGTCCATAGTTGACAAGTCCAGACTCTCTCGACGCATTTCTCCCCTATTCAATGGGGCTTCCTCAGGAGAGCATATTATTTGGACTTTATTTTACAAGGAAGGAAAAAACATCCATTTTAATAATCATACTTGGGCTGTGACCCTGCATATGGGCTAGCCGTGATCTCCTCACGTTTTCAGGTCCAATATGCAATATGCCATCCCGGCCTCATGAATATTTACCCATAGATGAATACATTTGACATTTTTACATTATTTCAAAGGTGTAGAGACCCGTGCCCCCCGTTTTCCCTTGGACACATTATTACCCAGTCTGGTGTTTAAGGTGGCGCCATTCCTATTTTTTGGGATTTTATTTATACAATTATGATAATGGAAATCGTACACTTACCACAATTCGTGTGGTTGTTGTGTGTTTATACCTTCAGGTGCCCTGCTGACATCAATTGTCTCGCTGATTCCTAAATCCCACTATTCCAGGGACAATTGGGTTTATCTTAGTCTTTCCCATATATATAGGAGCGGATCAAATCAGGATGTGGACAAAATTTGGAGGAAAAGGAGACAAAGCAAGAAAGAGGAGAGACAAGGGAGAAGAAACTACATGACATATATTCACCCCAAAAAGCCAGAAAAAGAGCGACAACGCCACAAACACACATAAATACACAATACCAGGGGAAAAAACACACACCAGTGCATCCAACAATGCATAAGCAAAAGAGCAGAGACATCCACCATCCTGTCTGTAAGTAGACACAGTTCACCCGCAGAATGGTCTACACATGGGGGGGGGGGTTTAAAGGGGAAGTAAGCTGTCTTCAAACAGCAGAGACAAAAAGGGGAAGAGGAAAGAGGGGAGAAGAGCCAGCCGGCTCACATTAAGTGCGTGGCGTCCACCCCGGGAAGAGGAGGGGCGTCCGTGTGGACTTACGCCATGGAGCCACATATTTGGGACGTCTGGCCATCATAACATGGTCCTTTTCTCGGCGATCCCCACCCCCTTCCTGGAAGTGAAGATTGGGAGGGCTATAAAATGGGAACTACATATGGAGGGTGACTGCTAGCCCATACAGACTCCCAGAGGAGGTGGTAATATATATAGTAGAGGACCATATCCGGATCTACCAAAAGCAAGAGGTAATCAGGGGAGATTATATTATACCCAAGATAAAAAGACTTATGTTTTTGAAGGCATATAGACATATAATGAGTAATGTGTTTCAGGCACTAAAAGCAGAAGCATTTGAAGTACTTGAGGGGAATTAGTGGAACAGTGGAACTTGTCTTTGTATGTTTTGCTTTGAATTTGGGAATAGCAGAGGGCTATAATATTCTGCACCTAAACATAAACCTTAAAGACTCATACAGGCAATGGGCTTGATAAGTTGTGTTTCATGAAGGGGTTGAAAAGAATAAGGGGGAAGAAAAAGTCTTGACATGAACCAGTGAGATTTAGGTCTTTAGGTCTGATACCTACAGGTAAGATTTTTTAAATGTCTGTTCTATGGGATACTTGGCGGAGGGAGTCTGCCCAATTGAGTACTAGCATATACGGTCAGCAAAGGAAATTTGTCAGGAATTAGCAGTAAATGTCTATTATTTCACTAATGTTCTTGTCGCTTGTGTTTTTTTTCTGTATTTACAATTTCTGTACAGTCATATTTTTATGGATCTATGAGTGTCTATTTTTGGCACTAATCCAGGTCCAAAATAGCTATACTAGGAGCTTCCAAATTCATCCGGAACCTTTTATGATTTGTGGTTCCCTAAAAAACCGCAGCGCATTCATAAGATAAAAAAAGCATTTAGAGAAGAAAAACACCAACAAAACCAAAACTGTCGGTGACCATTGTATAAAAGTGTTAAGAGTATTACAATATATTTACAGAACATTTATTCTTATATCTATGTAGTTTTTACTGATTTAACAAATAGGGAAGTTTGTTCTTCAGAATATTTTCAACCATATTAGCCTATGTCTATGGTCTTAAGGAATGCTATACATTTATTGTAATCTTCTGCCTCACAGTGGAATCACAGCAATACTGCATTCTGTATTTATACAGTGTGTGTGATTGTTAATTGCTCAGCAACTAACCACATACGGTATATACAAGGGGAGGGCTGAAGAGGGCGTTGGGTGAAGACCGAATGCCTTTCTACAGCTGGGAGTTTCCTCTGTTGAAACAGAGGCTGGGGGACTTTAAAGGCCACACACTGCCATACACAACCCGTAAAAACGGGTCCAAAAGTATTAAGATAAAACAATCAGTTTAATAGTCCATAGTATCAGATATATCCAAAATTGATGCATCCAGGTATTAGTGATGGTTGGTGTTTACACGACGCTGCACGTTCAGAACATTTGCTGATGAAGAGCCTCAGTCATTAGCCCAGACAGGCCACACACCAAAAGATTGTTTGGAACACCCCGACGTACGTTTCGTTCGGATGGAACTTCTTCAGGGGGTGGATGGTAACTGAGGCAAGAATGGATTACTGTGCCTATTGGGTGATTTAAAGGGGGGTATATATGAGTATACTTGGGAATAGATGAGACTGGTGGGTCACATGGAATTTAAAGGTATGTACTTACAGGTTAGCGTCATGCGTCACTATAAGCTGGATTGTTGTATAGATGGTATCAGACAAGGGGCGTAGGAAAGGGGAGCTCCCACTCCAGGGAGCACGACCACGATCACCAAGGAGAGGCAGTAGCTATAGGAGTAATAAATCGTCAAGTGTGAGATTTACTTCTCAATCATGGGGG
>CM070035.1:61986221-61997718 GCA_036250615.1 Ptychadena robeensis | reverse complement strand
TGTCTCGATGTCCCAGTCTGTCTCCTCCTCAGTTCTTTGGTGGTGGTCTCAGTCCTCAGTCTCTTTCATTTCGTTTTCTTAATACTTTTGGACCCGTTGTGTATGGCAGTGTATGGCCTTTAAAGTCCCCCAGCCTCTGTTTCAACAGAGGAAACTCCCAGCTGTAGAAAGGCGTTCGGTCTTCACCCAACGCCCTCTTCAGCCCTTGGGACGACAGCCATCCACCCCAAGAGATAGAGGGTATATGTAATAAAAATGTAATTCAATCCAAAATAACAACATAACAGAAGCCAAAGAGCAGGGTTTCCTAATGTCACCATGATATACTATATTGTGTGGTTTATATGTTCATCTGCATCTGCTGTTAAATAAATAGTGTAGCATAATAGTATAACTATAAACATAAAAAATAAAACATGTAACCAGATTTGGTTATTTATTTTTGACGGTGCCCCACGGAGGCTAAATAAGGTCTGCAGACAAGCTTGGCCCATCCAGCACCTTTACCCTCTGTAGCAAGGTAGTAAGTGACTAGGTGGTGTGCTTGGGGTTGTAATCATATTGGAATACTGCCCTGTCATCATGCCAAGCACCATGCCACACTTGTTGTTGTATTCTTCCCCTGGTTGCAACTACGCTGAACACCATCTGAACCATATAAGTGTATCTTGGTCTCAATTATGTATTTAACCTGCTTGTCTTCAGCAAACAGTTTGGCGCGCTCTTGTGCATCATCTTTAGAAGAGGCTTTCTATTGTGATCACAGGTATGGTCTGATCACTGACCCCCACACCCCTTCAACCTCTGTAGCAATGCGAGCAACACTCATAAGTCTGATTTCATAAGACAACTTCTGGATAGCAAACTGAGCACATGTACGCAACTTCTTTAGTCAACCATGATGAGGCCTCATCTGTCCTGTTAAACCAGTATATGGTCTTGGCCATAAAGCTACAACTCCGTTTCAGGGTGTTGGCAAACTTCTCATAGCATAGGCCACCTATGTAGTGCATATTTTCTGATCCTCAGGGAGTCCTTTGCCATTCGGTGCCATGCTTTAGCTCCAGCGACCAGAATAAGTGAGTATGAGTGAGAGTGATGACATTAATATAATGTACCTGATCCCCATTCACACCAGAGACCTTGTAATGAGTCATGCGATACTAGAGTGAGGAATAGCTAATGGGGCACAATTTGGAAATGTTTCACCTAGGGGTGTACTCACTTTTGTTGGCAGAGGTTTAGACATGAATGGCCGTATGGTTGTTTTTTTTAAGGGGGGCAGCAAGTATACACTGTTACATGAGTGTAGCAAACTAGGTCAGGTGCTGTCCCCTTTAACTCATCCTATGTCCCCTTTAACTACATATCATGAGGCTCTAAGGGGAATAAAGCTGAGGCCCAGTAAGGGGAGGGGCAGTCCAAAGGAGCAGGTGCTGATGAAACAACAGCAACTGGACTAGAGAGTTGTCATCAGGCTTGCCATCCTCCACCGTATATACAGGTGTACGTGCAGCTGGTGGAATCAATAGCATGCATTCCCTGTATAAGACGAAGTTGCTTGCCATATAGACTGGGCTGGTATTATCCCAGATACCCAATTTAAGTGGGGTGGCGCAACTCATGGACAACGAGTGCAGACTAGTGGCGTTACCACGTGCCTTATCCTCCTGTGGACGAGATCAGTCTCTGCTATCTCCAGTGGTGTGCAAGTACCAGTTGTCCCTGCTACTATAGGAGACCTGTCATCTACAAGGGACAAGCTGAACTGTTGCAGTTTTCTATTGAAATGATCCCCTTTTTTGAACTATATCTCTGGGTTCAAGCTATGTTTTCTTTCCCAAGTTCTGTTATTTTGCTGAATTCAGTACTTCCACCTCCTGACAATGGTTGATCCTTAAACTTGTACATACGTTGTACACTGACTCCCATGAAAAGATATTCTGAATGATTTACCACAAGGTCAGGGTAGTACTCACTTTTGTCTCTCTCTCTCTAGCAGCATAACACAGGATCTATGCAGAATAGAATCTTCTCTCCTCAGATCTATTGCTTATACCTATCAGCATCATTTTAGATATTTTGATATAACTATGCATTACCTGGCACTCCCAAAACATACATCTTATAAATAACACAGAGAACAGAAAAAAAACAGCGGCAAATTGTAGAGCATTAATGAAGCACCTTACCAAAAATACCTTTGCCACCATCTCTGTACCCTCCAAATGTGAAGAAATGCAAATGATCAGCAGTCACACCAGTCACCATGTTAGATGACCGTGTCAATTCTACCATTAAAAGCAAGAACATGGGATGCAGCAAAATGAAAGACCTTTTAACAGGTGATGACTATATAAAACATCCTAATTTCAGCAATTACAAATATAAAATAGACAGTACACTATGTACTAGATGATGTGATTTATAAATAAAGAACCTTTCACCTTCAAGTGACTTTGTTTAGCAGTTTGGGTATTCTACGGTAGCTTCTGCTGAGAATACTTCAACTGCCTACGGACATAAAACATTGGAACCCTATGCACAATGTAGATAAAAACACAAAGCGACAATGTGCATATTGAAAATAGGATTAATAAAATATATATATTTGATGCAAAAAGTATTTGAATGCAATTTATTTCCCACCTGGTACATATATACACCCCTAACCGTTCCCTCCACTCCTCCAGTGACCTACTAATGACATCATATCATCATCATATGCACGGCTTCAAGACTTCCATAGCTTTATCTACTCTCTGAACCTCTCTCACCCCATTAGACTTGATCCTACTTTAAAATGAAAAAATGAAAACCCACCTCCTCAGTCTGGCCTACTCGTTCCTAACATCACCACCATTGCCACCAGTCCCATCCCTCCACCTATGGTATACTGTTATGTGACAGAGTCCTGTTTCCTCTCATATGTGTATAGGCGCTCTTATGTAAGAGATTGTAAAATGTGTCTCTTCATAAGTTAGTCGGCGGGTTCAGAGAAAGGGTACTGCTAGTGTGATAAGGTTTCAGCCCGACACATTCTGCTTGAACTAAACTCTGCCTCCTGGTATTGGCCTTTTAGTTGGCTGGAGGACCTGCCAACTTTGCTGGAACATGCTGTATATTCACAATATATGTTAACGGCTGTGCCTCTGATCCTTTATTTATTTTATGGTTCCCTCCAAAACCATGGGATGTGTCTTAAGGTCCGATGCATCTTATATTGCGAAAAATACTGTAACTGCTTTTGAGTCACCTTTCATGCCAGAGAAAAATCCAGAGGGTAAGAACAACCAATGGACGATACAGAAATAATAATTGTGGAAGGCATGATACCCGAGTAAAACTGATGATCCTATCCAGGCAGTTGAAGCAGGTTGGCTCTGGAAGCAGCAAACATTAACAGGCTTATTTATATAAAGTTTTAACATGCGCTTGTAAACATGAATGCCAAACACTGGTGTTCGTTTCTGTTCAGAGACCATTTCTAATGCCATACCACCTGATGTCTAGAAAATTATAGCCATCCAAAACTGGTTTACAGCCTTTTGCCTTGCCTCTGGAATTATTGGAATCTCCCAAAAAAAAACATTGAGGAGTGTATTTCTCATGTTGTTGTATTATTTGCCCTCCCCATCTTTACTTAGGGGGACCCGGCCTTAGCAGCAACTATATGCTTTTTTAAAGGCATATAGTTAGCGCTATTATATTTTTTCCATAAAACTTTTTAGTTTACATTTTACACAGGATCACAAATTTTTAATGGCCAAAACAGTACATCGATCTTCTATTGCTAGTACGTAAGTAAAAAGGGCAAAGAAGGCATATAACGTACAAAAAGAATAATAAAAGAAAAAGCTTGTGATTTAATTCTAGAGATAACTGTTGCTATAGCATATATGGAATTATGTCACAATTGTGTTAAACTGCCTCCCATCACTGCGATATTGATCAGATGCCATGTCATTTCTTTGGCCATCAGTTGTATTGCATTGAATGTATTCACTGAAATGTGCATACATATGCAGTAACTGAATAGCAGCTTCCATATTCTCCAAGTTAAAGGGTCAGCCATTGAAAAATGCGACACGGACACGGAAACAGACACACATAGAATACCTTTATTATATGTATTGAAAGGGAATTGAAGTATTAAGCAGATTTCTCTGGTACTAGGTGGATGTGGCAAACTTTAAATACAAACAAAAAAAAATGGTTTTGTAGGAACCTCTATGACTCGCATGTGTGTAACAATGTCAGGGTACTGAAAAACAACAATGTAATCAATGGAAAAATTCATAAAATAAAATATTTCTGTATTCTTTCTGATTAAGGGCTTGTTTCCATTACGTCGGGAGCCCTCCGCTAAGCGTGTCCCGACGTAGCAGATAGACTTACCTGCTCGGCGGACGGGTCTGTCTTCATTGCGCCGACCCGATCCGCCGATGTCAGGCTGAACGTAGTCGAGTACGTTCAGCCTGTACACCGGCGGATGTCTAAACAGACCATCCGCCATCAGGCTGAGTCTATGGGATACGTCGGGACCCCTGCTTAGCGTATACGCTTAGCGGAGGGCTCCCGACGTACAATGGAAACAAAGCCTTAAGTATCTGGTTGAAGACTTGAAATTATTTAGGACAGTGTGCTTGTCTAGGCTTTAAAGGAATCTTTATATTCATTAAGCAGAAGATGCTGATCAAACAAAATACAACTTTAGCTCTGGAACAGTGTGACAATAAATAAAATAAGTGGGAATTAAATGTTCTCATAGCTAAATTATATTTGCAGGAAAAACCTATATAAATAGCACCAAATGTTCATTTATCTTTCATCATCTTCTAAGCCACAGTCGTTGAACCCTGGCATGTGTCTATGTCTTGTTAGGGATAGCACATGCTCCTAATTCTGTCCAAATGGATAAATAAAACCATTCTGCTAGAATTTATGCCATCCTAGTTGTATGTACTTTTCAGAAAAAGGAGAACCCTATTGAGGATCTTGATAGCCTTCTCGGTCATGTGAAGACCATGGAAATATTAAGCCTTCATAATTCATGTATTCAAGATTTAAAATAACTAAACAAAACTCAAAGAACAACTACCATCTCAACGATTACATTTTAAAGCTCAAGTTTGTGGAAACCTTTACCTAGAAAAATAGGGGCTGCCTTTTCTGACCTTTATTTTTGTGACTGCCATTATGATCCTTTGAATTTATTTTCTTTTATAAATATGAAAATTAGGAGTTTTGGCCCAAACCAGAAGAGATCAGCGGATCCTCAGGTACTCTAAATTTGCTGACCCTGCTTGCCTATCCCTGGTGAGCTCACAGTAATGTAAAGCGAGTTAACTCAAGGTAACAACCCAAGAGGTCAAAGACAATATCTGGGCCAGACAACCTCAATCCTTGGAGAAATCCAACCCATTGGTTAAGAGATGGCTGCGATTAGCTCAAGGTCACACTTTAGTAGAGATGGACCTGTAACATGAACAATTATGTGGATCTTTAAGATGACTACAATATGACAGTATCTAGGGACACAGAATGACTTCTCTTATCTATTCTGAAAGGCTATTGATAAAACAGGTAAAAAGTGTTTGTAGCAATATCCTGGAAACCTCCCTGGAGCTGCAAAACCAATCCATGATTGTAAAGATTCTAAACACTGCTCAAGGATTTGTCTTCATCCAAAGTAGCAAAAAACAAACACATCTTTGGAAGATAATCAGAAGGCAGGGAGAGGGGAGATGGATTAGGGATTTATAAAAGGATTATGTGTCTGCAACACCCCAGGCAAGGTGTTAGTGTTCCAGAAGAGGTGATGGCTGTTTGAGACCTTCTTAAGTGAAGGCCTCTGGTCAGTTCTTTATCTCTAAGGCTACGTTTCCAATGTAGACTCACTGTCAATCGCCTACACTTTTTTGAATGGGCTTGTCCCCATTGATAATATCGCATGTGTTTTTTTTCCTGATCGCTCCCATAGACATGAATGGACGATTGCCTGCCAGTAATTCCACTGGCAATTAAAAATCGCGAGCACCAGTCGATTAATCGCCTAAGTAGGAACATAGCCTGCACTGGCATTTTTCAGTCGCCTGCAGAATCACCTGCCAATCGCCTTCACTACTTTCAATGGGCTAGTCCCCATTGATAGGATTAAAAATCGCCACCTCAGGCAATTTACTGCCAGCACAGGCGATTAATCTTCTGAGTGGGAACAAAGCCTTTTGGTCATGCTCAAAATAAACGTGTCCACTGATGAGTTGGGCTTTAGTAGATCACAAGGATCTGAGCTGTTTATGGAGAATAGCAATTCTAGATCTATTTACCATGCATGTGATGTTCTAGGCAGTTTCTGCTATGTGTAGTTAGTAAAAGAGTCCAGGATGATAATGTTAGGATCACATAAGTATCACTGTTCACCTTCCATTGACCATCCAAGGCCTCTGCTCTGCATAACCAGATGTTGATTGTTAAAGCGGACCTACCACAGCACTGGGCACTATATATTATCGGCAGCAGCACTGCTGTATTTAGGGCAAAAAAAAACAAAACGTTTGACAGCAGGAGAGGCGATTTTCAGGATCTGCCTTCCCACTGTGTGACGTATCCACCACAGCATGTTTTGTAAATACTGCCTGCAAGGGCACCTGGGATGAAGTGCCGTAGTCCCTTGAGATTTTTATTACATTAGATCCCGGCAGATGTGAAGCTGCAATCTAATCGAAGCACCATCTATTGGCCGTTTTTTTAAATTACCATGCATAGTCAAAAGTATTCAAAAGTGTGGGCGCATACAGCTCATCTTTGCCATTACTAAACATGCTGGCTTCGGGAAAGAGGAAGTGAGGAAGGTAAGTAGGTTTTGTTTGTTTTTTTATTCTGTAGCAGTTTTTACAAATGTAAACTGCTGACAGGTGAGTCTTATGTCGAAAAAACTACAAAAAAAAAACACATACATTGCATTGAGTATAGAAAAGCTTTAAGTTTATAACAAATATAAAAAAAAAAATGCCAGCATTTATAGATTTGTGGGTAGACCACCTTCTCTTTGCAAAAAAAACAAAAAACGTGTTGACTGAATATTTGGTGTCTGCGTTCTCCTTTTGAAAATCTAAATCCAAAATCTGATACCTGGGCCCACTCTATTTTTGACAGTTCATAAAACATCCATTTCATAGTCATACTCTTTAAAACCATTTGTGATCAAAGGCAATATGGTTGATTGCAGCTGTGTATTTGTAGTCTTTTTTAGTTTAGTTTTTAGACAGGCTTCCTCAGGGACAGACTAGCTGTGATTCAGAGGATATGTACATATTATAAATATTAGTCAATTTACAGAGAAGAGACATATAGATAAATATATATATACATATTGCTGTCTTGCTCATCAGGAGAATCTGGGCACATCCAAGGATGCAACACAACCTTATAAGAAAAGGTCAAATCTTATTCTCAATCTTGGGATTGGGCAGATGCTTATGTTTTAAATAGTTGCTTTGTTTCCTGCTATCCAACTGACAATAGAGATGACCTGTTTGGTGCAAGCCCTTATTTTTGGGTGCACAGAGTATGCTGTACAAAATCCAGTTTGATAGCAGGAAACAAACTATTTAAATCTTGAAAACATTCTCAATCTTGGGATTCTGCAGATGCTTATAAGTTTTTTTTTTACAGATTTCTGTACCAAAAGCACACCATAGACTTAAATTAAAATTTTTAATGCTGTAGGCCTATAACTTTCCAAAATATGTAGTACAATTCCTACTGTATCCAGTACAATTCCCTTTAGTACCCTCTCTCCCCTGGTGTAATGCACCTGGTGACATCACACCAGGAGAGAGGAGGTTAACGTCAAAGGGGCACATCTGAAAACCGTTTTCTACATCTGCTCTCCAGCAGCAGCCTCCTTGTTAGATCGGAGCTAGCGTAGCAGCGCGGAACAGTAAGTTTGGGTGGGGGGGGGGGGGGGGGGGGGGTCGGGCAATAAGGTAATGCAGATTACAGGCAATATTGTCACCTTACAAACATATGCAATCAGAGGCGTGTTTATATCCATGTTCCTCTTATTAAGTGGTGTTCCATAGTGCCCTGAGGCCACCTGTCTTCCCCGAGGGACTGGTCCTGTCTTTGGGTGGTCATCTTGGGGTGAGGACAACACCTGATGTCAAGGGCACCTGTTGGGTGTTTCGTGTTGCATCCTTGTCGCAGCGGTAGTAAATGCAGCTGAATGTGGCTAGATTCTCCTGGTAACAGCAATACGTATATATGTGTATATGTATGTATGTATGTATGTATGTATCTATCTCTCCTCTGTAAATTGCATTAACTAGGTATATTCTGTAACCCTTACATGGTGTATAGAGTATACCATACAATTGCAGCAATATGTGGGATCATGATCATGGATGCATTTGGCATTGAACAGACAAGTCTTATATGCAACTGAATGCTTAACATGATCAATTGATTTACCTTCGCACTAAGCAAGAGTGCAAATACCATAGCTTGTAATAATGACAGACATTTTAATTATGTACATTAGATCTCACCAATAATGAATTAGTGATGGTGTGATTGTATCAGATGAATATTAATAAAATGGCTGTTCGATATTTATAATATGTACATATTCTCTGAATCACAGCTAGTCTGTCCATGAGGAAACCGGTCTAAAAACTAAACTAAAAAAGACTACAGATACAGAGCTGCAATCGACCAAGTTGCCTTTGATCACAAATGGTTTTAAAGAGTATGACTATGAAATTGATGTTTTTATGAACTGTACAATTTTATTGGTACAAAAACTAATTAGATTTTTTTTTTTACATTTTCATATTTTACTATGATGTTACTCTTGTTGGATTGATTGGCGTTTTTTGAACCACCAAGGTCAAATATATGTGGTTCTCTAAACATTTAAAAATCCTGATAAAAATTAAATAAAATTAAAACCCAGTGAACTTTGTGTCTTGTTTTACCGGTTTAACATTGTTTCCAGGTTACAGCTAGCTGGAAAGCTCAAGGATACTTTTGTTTGAAAATACCAATCTGTTTGTTGGAAGACTTTCCTGCAGATCAACAACATTACAGGGCTCTTGGAGACTTTTTAGCACATTAAGAGCTCTTGGCTTGCATTGGATGGACCAGCAACTTCTGATTATCATAGAAGTCATTTGACGTATCCTTTGAATGTAATTTTCTAAATATCGGTGTCTGACTTTTTAACACCTAATCATAAATTGCATTAATTATATTGGGTATACTTTTTGTCCTTTTGTCCTAGACGGTATCAGTTTCGTCATTTGAGCGTGGTTTTCAGTATGAAATGTTGGGGCTCACTTTTTCCCTTTAATGAATCCCCCTATCCCCAATATAAATATCAGTTCTAATGACTGGCCAAAGACATGGTACTGAAAGGCATTTTATAGTAAACCCGAGAATATGTTAGGTCAGTTAGTTACTAAACCAGCATTCTAGAGTAAAGCTGTGTGATGTGGTTCTTCACAATCACATCCTCATTTCAAAATAAATAAAATTAATTGAACACTACAAACACCATCTTCATAGCTATTGCAATTGATGCCCTTGGAATAGTCAACCGCATTTCTGAATTGATGTTGTGTAACTATTTTGATGTTTAATACTTGTATGGCACTTCGTCTACACTGTGGAAAACTGTATGGTTTTCCTGCGCAGTGTAGCCGCCCTCTGTAATCCCCTATGGGGAATGATGTGCCAGTCTATACAGGAGCACAGGAAACACGTATGTATGTTAACCAATGGGCGTGGTTTGTGAGGCACCCAAACTGTGCCCGAAACGCTTTCGGGCGCGGTTTGCCAATAGTAAGTATAGAACGTGGTATTGACGACATGGCGAATACCACACCCTATACCCCCTAAAAACAGCGGGTAAACCGCAGGCGGAGACTATGAACACGCACACCCTGATGTGTCCATAACTCCCCCCACGGTTTAAGGGGTGACATAGTGCAGACACAGCCTTAGCGTTTACTTCATATACACTTCAGTGAGTGGTAATAAAAATAGTAAATAAATAGAAACAAACATGCACAGAGCAAATCACTTTATTGAATGGTTGATAGCCAGTGAGCAGCAAAAAGCATACATATATATAGCTATATAGTCTTAGAACTGCTTCCATATTTTAGGTGGCATCAGAAAATTTATGCGTACCCTCCTGAACCACACTCTGTGTAACATGGACAAATGAAGGCAGTCTGTCTTCTATAACATAGTGTTTGCGGGAAGAATGAGCTCAGTCCAGGCTGCATCACAGCAGTGAAATTCACACATTAATTGCCCATTAATGCCAAATAGGAATGTGAATGGCTGCAATGAGTCACATTCTTCCTTCAGACAATATAATGAATGAAGTCCATTGCTTTGGATTGCCTTCTTTTGTGTACACTGAACACATTCAAACAGATCATGGTATTTCCTCCTTTAACACCCCCATACCTAAACATATTCTAAAAAACACACATTAAAACATATTCAGAGCAACATATTGCTCTAGAATATGGCACCTTTGCAGCTAGAATGAAAAACACATATGTGCCATCATACTTTTGGATACTAAAGGCTATATACACACACCACAAACCTCTACCATTCTACAGAATCTCGGCTAGGACCTTTAAACCAAAATATATAACTAGTCAGATAAAATATTAGAAGGGCTAAAACAATGTAGAAACCTGAATAGTCATCTTCTAAATAAAGCAGAGTTTTTGTTAATGTATTCAATGCCAGGGTTTTTTCTCCCCTTTTGCAATAAGGAATGAACCAACACACACACACACACAAATAGTGCAAAAAATATTGAGATGTAAACATGGTAAAATCTGGGCTGTTCTTGTTCATCAGGCTTTGGCCACTGCCCAGCCAAAAAAAAGCCAATAAGCTATGTTTCTAAAAAACTAAACAAAAAAAAAAGCTAAAAATGTATCAGAAATCACTTTGGTTCATGGGAAATGGCACATTAACAGTCCCTGGCTTAAATAAAAACAATCAATTAAGACACCCAAGGCAACTCTAGCCTGTAGTGTTGACAGAGGCTTTCAATTACCGTAGAATAAAATAACAAAAATAAAAGAGTCGGCTAGCTGGAGAGCTTCCTGGTCTCAGTCCTGACTCGTGGAGACATACATAAAAATTAGTGGGAATTAATAAAAAGAAATAAAAATTAACTAGTGCAGTCTCTGTTAAAAAACACACTACTGCACATGAATACATACGGACACCTAACATGGATACTGCTCTAGAAGTTAAAAAACCACATTGGTAAATATCAGAATATGACACAGCAGCAAAGTCATTTTCACACATTGCCCTGAGAAGTCATCTCTTTTTGGTCAAGTACTCAGTCTGTGGCTACAGGGCTCTTCAATATTGCTGTATACTTCAAAGGTACATTTTCAGACTTGAGGATCACCTCCACCAAAGTAAAGATGCTAATTACCTGTAAAAAAAA
>CM070035.1:61920501-61936743 GCA_036250615.1 Ptychadena robeensis | reverse complement strand
TTCAATCTCCAATACTTTGCATGGAGACATGAGTCTTCATGGAAAGTATTAAAACAGCAGTGGAGGAGGCTCTTTCCTCCTCCACAGCCGTCGGCTGTCAGTGTGAAGGGGCGGAGCCAGCACTCCTCACTCAGAAGCTGTGTGAGTGAGGGAGCTGTGTGAGACAGGCTGCTTCTCCCCAGCTTGTGGCGTGTTGTAAATCACACACTGCAAGCTGGGGATAACGGGTCCCCATTGAACAGGAATCGATGTGCCCATTGATTTCCGTTCAATTGATCCCCGATCAATCACAGCGTGGTGCCTAGCTTAAGGAAAAACAGGAGCATCTTCTGCCTAACTCCCTTTCTCTGCTTTAATTGGCCATTACAGGGTTGGTTTCCTGGCCAGTAGTTCTGTGGTTAATGTATGTCGCTTCCTTTCCTTCCTTTCCTTACATACATCGGAGTCGGAAGAATCTGAAACTGAGGAGTCGGAGTCGGGAAATTTATCGACCGACTCCACAGCCCTGTTGCAAGAATAGGACTGGTGCTAAAATGCTACTAATGGGATCAAAATATAAGTAATTTTCATCTGTATATTGCCCTACCTTGGTCAATAAGAGAGCTAGACCTTCCTCGATGATGGTCACTATTTGCTATTGGTGGAGGAATGAGGGGATCACACGATCATTATCCCACTATTTAAAAAGCATGAATGATGGCTGTACAAGGCTTCTTCATTTTTCTGTCACTGTCACTTATGCCATGTAACCAAAAGTATACAGATTCAGAGTGGAGTATGTGGTTCTGGCTACATGTTGAATAGTGGCCTGTTGTGAGGGAGTTAAAAATATATTTTACCTACAGCGTTTATGTTTCGATCAGTATTCAGGACACCTTACTGTAGAAATGTGCGTAAAACCTCCTATCAACATATGCCTGTAGTAGATAAGCACACCTGAAAACTTTTCCATTTACTTCAAGAATGATCCAAAGTTTGTTTCACAGGTTTCCACATATTTAACCCATTCATTACTAAAATTATGTTGCTTGAAACCCAAAACATCTAATGTACATGTAAAAATAAATAAAATTTTAAAAAAATTTTAAATCACACTTTTTTTTATTCAAGTGGAAATGTGTCTTATTTCCTGTACTAATAATTACAGCGCAGTGTGTCATTTTGCAGATTATAACTTGAATTTGTACATTTTCAATGCCACCTCAATCTCCCTCTACAGTAGAATGCAGCTCACAACTCCATATACAATGTGCTTTGCAGTAGGTTACAAAAAAAGCACCACCACTCATTTCTTGCATGCTATGTCACAGCCTATTCATTTAAACTGCAGTGGAGTTTGAGTGGCAATTTCCAAAAATTCTAGTGATGCTCAAATAATGTATATCTAAAATCACAACCTTTTTTTTTTTTTTGATTGAGCAGGAACTGTAAGGTGGCATAGACTGTTAGATTTGCAACCGATTTTGATGCAGATTGACCACCTTGAGTGTGCACGACTGTCACACAAATCTAATGCTTAAAACCTAAATTCAGCCATAAATCGGCTGAGAAATCGTTCTAAGAATTTACAGACATGTAAATTGCCGGCACACAAAGGGAGCAAGGGAGGATTCTCTGCACGACCGGCCGTGCGTGATGAGGCTGTCCTGCACATTTATATTCGATCTGCAGGAGAATCTAATAAAAACGAACCGTCTATGGCTGGCCTAAGCATAGTCACATTAGAGGGGTTTCCTTTTACAGTGAATTCAACAATAAGAACAGAAAACAGTCCCATGTTACCATTGCATGTCCCTGTTCAGTCTAGATGTAACACAAAACATTTAGGCTTAAGGCTTGTTTACATTATACGTCTGGACCACTCCGCTATGCGAATACGCTTAGCAGGGGTCCCGACGTACCCCACAGACATTGCCTGCCGGCGGATGATCTGTTTACACATCCACCGGTGCAGAGGATGAACGTACTCCACTATGTTCAGCCTTAGGGCTTGTTTCCACATATGTCGGGACCCTCTACACTAAGCGTATACGCTTAGCGGGGACCCGAACGTAGCAGATACACTTACCTGCTCGGTGGAAACTCTGTCTTCACGGCGCCAAGCTGCTCCGCTGCTGCAAGGATCAACGTTGTCGAATACGTTGATTCTGTGCACCGGTGGATGTGTAGACAGACCATCTGCCGTGCAGGCAATGGCTATCTGCTACGTATACGCTTAGCGGAGAAGCTCCCGATGTATATGTGGAAACTAACCCAGACACCGGCGGATCGGCGCAATGAAGACAGAGTCTCCACCGAGCAGGTAAGTCTATCTGCCTTGTTGGGACCTCCCGCTAAGCGTGTACGCTTTGCGGAGGGGTCCCAACTCAATGGAAACAAAGCCTAAGGCTTAGCCAAAATTGGTATTTGAAAACATGTGCATTTTTCTATGTACAGGCTCCCCCAACAGACATTCTTCTCAAAAAAATTATTTGAAGTTGCATGTGCAAAGGGGAGCTCACTATTTAAATCCATAAGCAAACCCCCATGTGGCATAGGATCTAGAAGGCCTGCACAGGGGGAAGCACAAACAGAATGACCCCTACCTCCACTATTGCAACAGAACAGCCCAGAGGCTAAATTTACATGATTTCTTTTCAGGCAGACGACCCACTGCAGCCACCATCACAGTTGTAAGACTGCAACCAACCATATAAATGAGCCCTTAGTGTTTTAACTACTTAATAATGACCAAGTAAACTTCTGTTGTATACAGACAGTGTACAAAGACCTATGAGTTATTACCACCTGACCAAGCCAACATATGATTTTCCACAAGTGCTATATCTTATCTGTTTTACAACCTTAGAGATAGATCACAGCTATACTTGAGGTTATGGAAAATTTTACATTTGATTGCCCTTGGGTAAATATTTATCTTAAAACTCAAAGTGACCAAAAGGTTACAAATCCTCATACATTGCCAGCATTTTATTGTACAATGGGAAAAAAGTATTTTGAATGCCAACTGCATTAATGATTCTGTGTGCTCATGAAAAAAAAGGCATGACCACCCTGAGTAATATAGACATACATCAGGCTATGAAAGGGCGTTTATCTCTTTATTCCATCACTATCTGTTTTAGTCACTGGAGCAAAGATTTATATTTTACAAAAGGGAGGGCAACACACATATATGTGCCTTATACAAATTTCACTTAGCACTTCTAGAACCTCTAGCATTTTATTTCTTTTGTAGATTCCTTCTTCATAAAAGGTCCCTAAAAGGAGTCAATAGCCAACTCTGACAGGTGTTCTAAACTTTACTCACAAAAGAAATCTGAGAAATAGCTTTGGTACAATAAGATTTTAAAATTTTTATGTTTTTAATCTTTGCTTTACAGAAATGGCAAACTATCCAACTATAGGTGGAAGGTTATGTCAGAAGTAAAACAGCCAGTATGTCACTGCACAGGAAGTGTGGAATTTACAGAAACATGTGCAGGCGTGCTGCAGGATGAAGCCATAATAAATTCGTCATTTCCAGTGACAGCTGAACAACCAGATAAATGCATTCAGCCATGCAATCATTTGTATATGTTTTGCACTTTTGCATCCAGTTTAAGTTCGATGCATAGAGGAGGGTTTTCATACATTAATGTAGTAAAGCCAGGCACACACGTGGCTGCCAGCCTGTTGGATACTTTGGATGGTGACCCTAGGTTTCCATCCAAAGTAATGGATATCAAACAGGGTTTTTGTGGGTGTCCTATGGACTTGAGTCATGGGGAGAAAGCTGGCCATCCCCTTAAGTGGTGAAAATGAATCGGCTGCTGACGATTTCCTGCCTGGGAGAGATGTTCCACAAACCACTTTGGCTGCCTAGGCACGACATTAGGCAGTGGGAGGGGAGCACTCGTAAAAAGCTCCCCTCCAGCTCTCAGAATAAGATTTCTCTTCTAATAGTATAACAATTTATTTTAATATATATTGGTTGGTCAATGCGCAAAAAAATTCAATTGGTGACCAAGTAAAATAAGCAAAATAACTCACCTGGTCCAGTCTCAATGCACCCTCTTCAAATCTTTGCTTGCGCAAGTTTTGTGCAATATGATGGAGATTAAGCACTGTGCTATGAATCTCATCAACAGTGTACAAAGGGGAAATAGGTGGAAGCTCCTCAGTGTTAATCAGATTGTTTGGATTCTCAATCATGCTTTGTGCATGGTCGTAGCTTAGCTTTACACAGGAACAGATTATAGTTCGCCCAAACCACTCTTCCAAGATCTAAGTACAGAAGAGTAAAAATGTATTAGATTATTAAAACAGATTTGTGACACTTAAAAACAAGTGATATTGGACACTCACTTTTCCTTGAGGAGAGATTTTCCATATGACAGAAAAGGTAAGTCTATCTGCCATTGGGTTAAGGCTACAAAGTTCTTCACAAAGTAACCTGGGCAACATTGGAATCACCTAAAAAAAAAAATTTGGTAATTTTCAGTTTCTAAACACCATCAATTGTAGTTATTGCAAGAGATCTGAATATTGGGAAAGAAAAACATGCACGACATGACTGGATGCAAAGATTTCTTAGAAAAAAAAATAAAATTAGGTGCACACTTTTAAATTAATATTTTGTGGTAAATAGGTTCCAGAAATCAGAAGGTTGTCTAAAACGCTTATAGATTTAAAGAACACCCTTCAAAGTTGTTTTGTGATATTTTTGGCTCATATTAATAACCCATCAATTAATCTCATCCAAGCCTACTGTACTGGCATCAAAGCCTACTTCTAAATATAACTGTTGTAATGAGGATACGGTTTGTCAATTCCCAAATACAAAATGTAGGTTTATAAATCAACATTAACCCTTTCATGTACACCACCACCCTCTTTTACATCCCCTTTATCAAATTGCTTTAATTTAGAATAGGCAAATCAAGAACAAAATTCTTCTACACTTATATAAGTGATGGCAACTTATACAGGTGAATGAAAGAACCCCTGCTTCTAAAAGGGATTTCTCTCTTCTATTCTTGGTGTCCACCTTAAGGAATATCTGAAAGCTAGGATTTATGATGCATTGGGACATTCCAATTCATTCCGGTTTTAAAGAATAATTGTCAATAATCCAGTATTACTATGATTTTACTAATTGAATTCATACTTTTTTTTATATCATGTAAAGCAATGTTATCAGTTTCCTCTCTCATTTCTCCTCAAATCTTTAACCTTTTTGTTCCTTTACTGAAACTTCACCGCAGTTTTCCCAGCTTTCCCCCATCACCCACGTTAAATGGTATATCATATGAAGTATTTTACCGCTGTAAGTTGATTGCTAGAGAGATGCACGACGTGTGGATATTATGTATGGCCTTTTTTTAAACAATTACTTATTACAAGTCATGGTTTAATATTTTTTTATTGACGTAGGTTTACAAAGAAGAATATACATTATTACCCTATTGGCTAAAACTTGTACCTAGTAAAGGTAAACCGAGTTTTTGCAGTGTTCTCTTGCTCAAATAAAGAAAAGTACAAACAAGTATATGTTGTAGAGGTGTGTTCAGTATCTACTGAGCAGAAATAACTTTCTCAGCAGTAACTTGTTTTTTACAGAAATTAAAGGAACAGGCAATAAGCTTTTAAAAAAGAGGTGCAAGGGAGAAATTGATAACTAAAAAAAACTGCAACAGTTTCAGTGGAAGTTTATATAGTCTGGATAAGGGTAAAAGGGGTAACCCCAAATGTGCTGCTGGCTTGTCAAGCATAAAAGGTCTTTCAGACATTGTACCTTCACCCAATCACACTCCAGCCACAAGTGTGGATTCCATAATCCTTGTGCCCAGCAGCCAGCCAGATCTGAATCCATTGATGCAGGAGGGGCAGAGCAACACCAGATACAGATTAGTTGAGATAGCGAGACCGGAAGATTCCTGCTCCATCTTAGAAGATGGAGAAAAGGGCAATCTAGGCAGGTCTGCACTGGAGCCAGGAAGGGGGAGAGGCAAGTATGTTATTTTTCTCTACATGGAACGCTTTGCCTGAATCAAGACTCCCTGTAGGTAAGTTTGTTTGTTTTATTTGTTGTTTTAAGTTTAATACCACTTTAACAGGTCATCCATTTATTGCTGTACCTTGCCTTGTTCCTACAATGTACTGCTTCAGGCTGGATCCCAGCAAAGTTTGCTGGGTCCCAATTCCAACCTGCAGGTTTGTATTCTGTACAACTACAATGCATTGGGGTGGCATTCAATAGAAATTGTACGTTGGTAGAAATTACTGGAATATATAGGAGTGAGTGGTACCAATAAATGCACAAAATATTTTTACTGTCTCTAAAAATAACTTTTTTCTGTAATTGCTATATAAAAAAATCTAAAAGTCTACATACCTTCTGCACAAGATATACACTGGTAGCTCTCTCACTAGCTATTAAATCAAGAGCACTCCCTTCTTGGATAAAGTAACTCACATCTGCAATATGAACCCCCACCTCAAAGTTACCTGCAAAGAGAAACAAAACACTTAGCATAAAAATGCGTTAGAAAACAGCTGGTTGTATAGATTAGTCTGGATTCTTATTTTTTTGATCCACACATGGATAGGTGAAAGGAGAATTAAAGATTAAAGAAATATCGTTCACAACAAACTACACCAATGTGCACTGCAGTCAGCTTTTGTCATTGCATGAAGTAAACAATCTGCAAGTACACAAAATAATTTCTACAAACTTGGAATCTACATTTTTTACCCCCACAGGATTTAAATATCTCAATCCCACCCCTCCTCCCATAAAAACTGCCATAATGAAACAGCTATGTGTATAGCCGGCCACAGAAGTCCCGTTTTTCTTAACATTTTCTCGACCACGCATGATGATGTCTTCACGCACAGCAGGTTGTTCCAAGAATCGGCCACATACCCTTTGTGTGCCGGCATTTATTTGGATGGGGAAGCTGGTCCCCATCCAAAGAAATTAGATCAATCTAAAAAAAAAGACATGTCCATAACTTGTTAGATCAATTTCTGGCCCTATTTAAGGTGGGCACGTTTGATTTTTAGCCAGTTTTGTGGCAGATCCATCGTCACGAGTGAGTACGGCTGGCGATCAGCAGTGAAATCGTCCACCTAATGGCTATGTTTCCACTAGAGCGATCGGATGCTATCACCTGCGTTTCTAACCGCAGCTGATCACTCCTATTAAAGTCAATGGCCATGATTCCACACATCACCCTAGTGCTTTCTTTTATCCCACCCATTGACATGAAAAAAGTGAACAGAGCCAAGATTTTTGATCACGTTCATTCATTCTCTATGGGCGAGATCAGGAGTGGTTTTTAGGAATTTTTGCAGCTTCATTATCGGGATCTAGGAATATAACAATGAACATGCAGGAACTTCCTCAAACCCAGAATTACCTGGTTTACAGGAAGTATACGGGGAAAATCAAGCCCAAAAATCACTTGCGATCACGTGCAAAAATCTCTGGTCACTTTATTGTGCACCATTTAAAAGGTGAAATGAAGAATCACTAATTTGTCAGTTGCTGTAAACTAAGAAATGGTGTAAAACACAAACATTTACAGTATATGAACTCAACAGCATTACAAAGAACGCACAAATACTGCTTAGTTGTAAGGACATTTCTATATTGTATTAAAGTTCTCCAAAGATAAGTAGCCAATCTGAACAGGGCAAAAAAGTTCTATCCAAACAGAATTTTTGCATATCAAGAGTTCTCTTGTAACCTTTTGCTTGCTAAGAGGTGTCTGTCTCCCCACTGCACTGAACTCGTTAGCCTGTGTCAGCATTACTTAGAATCCTAATTTAATAAGCTTGGTGTTATCCGCTTGAACTTTAAAAGCTAGGTTATACAACCGACAAACTGAGAACGATCTCATGACATGAGATAACAGGAGCAAGCAGCCAATCTAAACAAGCTGTACGAAGGTTCAGGATATCCCCCACAGTGGGGAGCCTTTAGTAGACCCCCTGAGATCCCAAGGCCTTTAATGGAAGCCCCAAGTAAATATTTGGTTACATATATTTACATAATGTGAGCAGTTAGAACTTTGGTTGAGATGACTACGCCTGAAATTTAATTAAATAAAATAAAAAGAAACAATTTTAAAACGTGATTACTTTTCATTGTCTTACACAGGCAATGCAGTATAGGAGAAAGTGAGGAGAAAACTGATATCTTGAACCTGCTGTAGGTAATCCAGCACATGAGTAATTGTATAATACAAATTTACCAAGTGAGAAATTGCAGTGGCCTTTATTCGGTTCTCCCTTTACCAAATAAATTATTGAGACAAGATGCCGCCCTTAAAGAAACAAATCTGCATGTTTAGGGTCAGATTTGCTATACTTTAAAGTCAGTGTAAATGAAGAGTAGAGTAAAGAGTAAAACAAGTATTCGATCTCCTGATGATTTTGCACATTTGCCCTAGTGGGTTTGTTTTTTTTTTTTGCTGTAGCGAGACAGGATGACAAAAATAAAATCACAAACCCAGTGCACTACGGTCAGATATTGATGTGCATTGTAATGAAGGAAATAAGTATTTGATCCCCTATCAACTACCAAGATTTCAGGCTCCCAGTTATCTTCACTTTATTCTGGTAATAAGCTCAAAAAGGAGGAATGAGCCCTCTAGAAGAGTTCTCCTAATCCCAGCTTGTTATTGCAGTACTTGTATAAAATACACCTGTCCACAGAAGAAATCACATCAGATTCCACACTAGGCACCATTGCTAAAACCCAAAGAGCTGCCCAAGGAGGTTAGGAACAAAATTGTAGACCTTCACAAATATGAACTGGGAACAAGACTCCAAGCTGCTTGGTGAGAAGGTGACAATAGTTGATGTGATAATTCATAACTGACAGCAACACAATAACTATCAATATCCCTTGCTCTGACAGAAGCAATCCAAAAATACAGGGGGTAATGGACTTGGTCAGACCATAGTCGCCAAGAAAACAAAATCGGTAACACTACATGATGGATTAAAATCTTGCAGAGCGCACAAGATCTCCCTGCTCAAGACAGTACATGTACAGGCCTGTCTGCAGTTTTCAAATGAACATGAAAATGATCCAGAGGACAACCACATGAAAATGTTGTGGTGCTATGTTTGAAGGAAGAGGAATGCTTCTATTGGATATAACACCTTTACTTCATCAAAGAAAATCAAGCTCCTCTTTTCTTCAGCCAGGAGTTTTCTCCTGCATGGGTATTCCAGCATGACACAGCGTCACTAAACACAAAAACAGCAAACGGCAAAAAATAAATAAAATCTGTGGCCTAAGAGGAAGCCCATTCAAATCCTTTAGTTGCCTTAGCAGTCTTCAGACCTTAATCCCAAAGAAAATCTGTGGAGAGAGCTGAACGGCCAAACGGCCAAAACACCTTACTGACTTGGAGAACATCCGCAAAGAGACATGGGACAAAGTATTCCAAAGTGCATAATATTCTTTTGCAAATGGATCAAATACTTATTGCTCTCATTACAATGCATATCAATCTGAGACCTTAGAATAACCACAAAACCCCTCGGAAACCTTTGTGCACACATAGCTACAATAAACATACCATTTCTAGACTGGTTATTATTTTGTCAGAGGGCAAACGTACAAAACCAGCAGGAGATAAAATTTGCTTATACTAACTAACTTAAAAACGTATAAATACTTCTTTCCCTTACTATATATTAACCTCCTGGGCGTTATGCCCGAAGCCAGTACGGGCGCAGTTAGATCTTGGATCAAACTGCGCCCGTGCCGGGATCAGGCGCAATCACCGGCTCTCCGTGAGCCTGCAGCATTTCTGCAGCATTTTCTTCCAGCCCCGTGTCTTCGACGTCATCATAGACCTCCATGTTAATGGAGGGGATGTCGCTTTCCCCCGCACACACCGCCCGGCGTATAATTGACACTGGCGGTGTGTAGTGAGAGCTGGTAGTCCGGTTAACGGCTTTTCATGCCACGAAAAATGGCGCGAAATGCCCGTAACGCCCAGGAGTTTAAATGTCATTTCCCATATATAATTTTGGAGGGGGAAACTTCAGGCAAACATAAATACAGTTGAAATTTTAAGACCTATTTCTATCTAGTGGTGGGGTTTAGACACGTCACCATGAAGAATTGGCCAGATCTTTCCAATTCATAGACCCTTTATCATTTTCCAATTCAATGCACATATTAAGTTGTTTTTTATGATACTTTTAAAAAGGAGGGGGATAGAAAATCCCATATGGCAGTACTCCAAATCACATGTCGCACAATATAGCGGTCATGTGACGTAATGGCACTGGAATCCTTGTGTACTGAATGAGGACATCTGGGGTGCAGAATACTAGGCAATGACATCACTGCTGAACACCACAAGGCTCTGGGAGCAGACTGACTGCAAAGATAAAAAGAAAAATACTTTAAATCTTAGAGCGCTGACTTTGCTTTTTCTCTTGTGTCGCTAGAATGGCAGGTTATTCAGCTAACCCGGCAGTTGGCATACATTCAGAGCTTCCACTCAAAATTCCTCCAGTACAGCTGTCTAAGTCTGGTCCTAAAAATCTTAAAGCTGCAAAACTAAAATGAACTTAACATTAAAGGCCAGCCACAAAATAGAGATTGTGGTCTTCTCTGTGTCATTAACTTGCTAATAGGTTGCTGCTTTTTGGGTTTATTGTGATATATTCACACAAGCAATAAAAACAGCTTTTTCAGTACCAAGATTTCCTTGCAGGGCCCCCCTTCCTATTTAGAGCCCCCCCCTCCCCTATTAAAACACAGGTTAAGAATGAGGGCTTACTCCTCCCCCTTGGAATACCTTCGTGCCCCCACCCCCCAGTTTGGGAACCACTGGTCTAGTCCAAGAAAAAATAAATAAGAGCGCATTTTTTGTTCAGTACGGGTTTCTTTAATGTGAGACATTTCGTTGGCATGAATGGATTTAAGGCCAAAGACTGTCTTAAAGAGTACCACATTATGCCCACAATAAGATGGACACTCAGTTTTGGGGAGTAAATAAAGGGATTGTATGCTGAGCTACATCATGCCGTTTACCTATATCCACTCAGCAGAGGCACAGATAAGAACCCAGACTCACAATCCAAGCTGTCAGCACTGCCCCACCTCACCCTGGAAATTCCTATTTACATATTCACTTGTGAAGGGTGGAAACTGTGTGAATCTTCGACTGGCAGCAGTGTCTCTCCTCCCAAGTAAATACATCATACATAAATACAGTATACCTTACAATTCAGAACGTAAAAACATAATAAACCGGTCCATAAGTATGATAGACTAAATTAAATAATGATAATAAATTAAAGTTAATAACATGCAGTATAATCACTCTGCAACACGGGGGGGGGGGGGGGGAATCATCTTCCAGAGCCAAATAAGAGTATATGAAAAAGAGCAGAAATCCCAAAACCTATACAACTAAAATATAAAGCCATACCATCTGGCAGCAATTTGCAGGATAAAGCATCATCAAGGTCTCTGGCTGTGGCTGGATCAATGGTGAAGATGCACTCCTTCCTGAAAATAAAGAGGTGGAAAATAAAAAGTTGAGTTACTCACTGAAGACGGATAAAGCCCCCCCATACACCTTAAGATCGATCCATACAATCTTCATTAGATCTACCAACAACTGTGCAGTATAGTGGCCTCCCTGATAGAATACATAGTGATTGAAAGGATTAGAAAGCTCCTAATATTACATGGTTTAGGTAATCCAAAATTTGATTGTACAGAAATTGTATGGAAAGATTGTAAAGGTGTATGGGGGGCTTTAGCCATGAACTTTAATAGTAGTACTAATACACTAAACAGTCTATCAAATGTTGCTTGTAAGCAGCACAAGTAAATTCTTTGCAAAATACCATTAGCCAAACAGCTCATAATGTATCAAATATTATACATCAAAACAGTCAATATATACTCAATACAGGAAAGATCCATATAAAAATATTAAACCTAATGTTCTGTTAAATTTGCAATCTCAAGAAGACATACATGACCTTGTGTCTTTCCATATATAAGGGGCAATTTACACTTTAAATAAAAGCATGGTAGACAGGTTTCCTAGTAGGTACATTAGTTTTAAAGATTCTAGTTCATAAGGTTCCCTGTTCAGTGACCTGCAGGATTGCGCAACAACCTTGCCCGACAAATGTACAGACATTTTCAATCATTTTAAACAAAACGTTGATAAAGGGGGGAGAGAAAGGTTATAAACCATTACAACTCTACTGTAATGCATGCATAAAAAAGCAGCTATAATGGTCATAAAATTATATTTTGAGAGCCCCCCCCCATCACCTTCAATCACTTCCTTAAGGCTATGTTTCCACTAAAATGGTTGTGAGCACGATTTTCGGCCAGTTTTCTGCGGCGCCAGATCGCCCCTGATCACACCCATAGAGAATGAATGGGTACACGTTCAAAAATCACATCACAAATTCATTGATTTATGAATGCGTCCATTAATGTCAATAGCCGCCCACGGTCCCCAATCAAAACGTGGTACGGTGGCATTCACAATAGTGACCACACCCGATTGCGGCTGATCGCTTTTGTGGAATCATGCCTATGGGAGCGATCCGCCACGGTCACCGCAATTAAAAAGATGAGTGATCGTGGCCAATCGTTCTAGTGGAAAGATAGCCTTACTCTCTTGGGCATGGAGTTCACTAATGCTTCACAGGTTGTCACTGGAATGCTCTTCTATTCCATAACACATAGCTGGTGGATATTCAAGACCATGCACACCTCCAGCTTCCGTTTAAAGATGCCCCACAGATGCTCAATAGGATTTAGGTCTGGAGACCTGGTTGGACTGTACAGCACCTTTACACTCATTTTGGCAAGAAATGGGTCTTCTTGAAAGTGTGTTTGGAGCTGCTATCATATTGGAATACAGCCCTGCAGCAAAGTTTTCGAAGGGATGGGATCATGATCGGCTATGGTAGATCACAGCCTATGTTCGCATTCATGGTTCCACTACAAACTGTAGCTCCCCTATGCTTGCAGCACTCATGCAGCCCCCAAATCATGACACTTCCACAACCGTGCATGACTGTAGACACACTTTAGCTTTGTACTTCTCGCCTGGCCGCCACACACTCTTGATAACCGTATGAGCCAATTAACATCTGACCAAGGACATGGTTCCAATAATCCATATCCTTA
The DNA here is from genome assembly GCA_036250615.1 of Ptychadena robeensis. NCBI lineage: Eukaryota > Metazoa > Chordata > Amphibia > Anura > Ptychadenidae > Ptychadena > Ptychadena robeensis. Next base: position 61,923,560 of record CM070035.1, on the reverse strand, counting down.
AGGCTGCCATACACACCCCGACGGGTGCAGGCAGACCAGTCCCGATATGCACCGGGATGTAAACGTGATGACGTCATCACGTTTGCACCCTGGTGCATTATGGGGCCCCTGCAGTCCCTTTGTGTGCTGGCCATTAGCTTCAATGAAGACGCCGGTCTTCATTGAAGCTAATGCCATCGGCTTAAATCGGCCAGAGATTATCGGACATGTCCGTTCTCTGGCTGGTCGAGCAGTGGGGCCGATTTTTTCACTGACCGACGGCGCGAGCACGCACGCCTGTTGGTCAGGTGAAAAATCGGCCGCTTATCGCCATGTGTATGCCAGGCATTAGTCTGCTTATCTTTATTAAAAGGGTTTACAGGCTTTCTTGAGCATTATCTTGCCAAGAGGCTTCCTTTTGGTACAACCATCACATTTGTTGCAGTGTACCGTGTAAGGTCTGAGCAATGACAGGCTAATTCCCCCCCCCCCCCCCAATTAAACCTCTACCAACATTTGGGCAGCAGTCACGCGTCCATTTTCAAAAGACAACCTCTAGATGTATGTGAGGTTTTGAAATAGTATTATTGTGAATCTTAGAGGTGAATTACCAGTGCATGAGGATATTAACTTATCTTTATATTGAGCACAAAACAAGCTTTTGGCTTTAGAAGACCCTGCACTCTCAAGGGAGCAAAAAAGCTGTCCTATGTGAACATTTCAACTACCTTTGGGACATAGAAAGATTGTGCCTAGGAGTGCCCAGAAGACACTGGGAGCAGATAAAGCAAACAGATCTCAATGAAGGTGGTCTCTATTGTTGGGCATTGATAGCTGTTTAACAGTTTCTGCACATACTAATCCCCCTGTGGACACTGACTATATTGATCATTTGGAAATGGACTGAAACTACAGTGAGTGAGTAGGGACACAGAATATACAAGATAAAGCAATAATCCACTTTAACATCTAAACACTGTTTTGTGTCAATGATCTATAGGCTGAAGAAATCTGTACACATGGCCAGCAATCTATATCCATTTCTAGACAACTTTTACTGGATATGTGAATTGTTCATTTTTGGCAATGGCATATGTTGGTATGGTGCATTGCACATTTCTCATGAAAATTTCAATAATTGAGCATAATTTGTATTTAAATCTTTCTTCTTTACTGTAGACTAATATATTGTGTATTGATAATGTTTTTTTCTGGTGTCCAACCAGTGGGAATCTCATTTTACATACTGCTTTATAGATGGCATTGAAGGAAGCAAACCTCTTAAGAGGTAATCCTCATTGGCAAATACTCTTGCCTCCAATTCTGTAAATTCTTATACAAAACATTGGATTTCCTTAAATTTTCTTCCCAAGTGAATCTGGTATCTAGGACAAAAATATAATGAATCCCTGTAGCAATGACAACGGTAACATTTTGCCACAAGAACATTATCCAAAAATCCAAACATAAGTGTCCACCGCATTTCCAGCCAACTCTTGTATAATTCAACAATTCACAGCCCAATGCACATTGAAAGCCCAGGTCTCAAGGATTCATGCAGCATTTTTTTTTAAATTATTCTTCTCTCAATCTTACCTAAAAGAGACTCGAGTATAGATTGGCAGAATACACCAGCTGGCTGATCTGAAGACCTGCTTTTAACCAAAACCTCCACTTATTAGATCTTCTGCAATGCGATCCAACACGGTGCACTCCAAATGCTACATTTAAAGCTCTGCTGCCAATATCAACTGCTTTGAAGTGAAATGAAGGATTAGGACTTTGCAAAGGGCTCATATGAGATGGAATACAGGAGGATTAGAGGCCTGGTCAACAGTGTCTCCTTTCACTTAGATGGGAAATTGTTACTTTACAACAACCCACAAAATCCCCAAGTACCCTTTGTGTTACTAAATTTCAAAATATTTATCGAGTGGAAGTATTGATTAGTATTACAAGACAGATAAACGAAACAATCTACGTAAATTCATTTAACTTTTTTTCGTCTTTATTCATCTGTTTTTACAGTTGAAAAAAAATTACCCAAAAGTGTATTAAGGAAGCTAACCCATGGTCAAGCCTAGCAGGAGAAAAATGTTCAATACCCAAGTAATACTGACAGACGTAACTAACATACGGTAACACCAGGTCTAAATGATCGCTACAAACTCATCACGTCATTAATAAACCCCTAAAACCCCTGTTTTATTAAATCTATTGATCAAAAGCTATGTTTCCACATAGACGATTAATCGACTTGCGTGCGTAATCACAGGCAGGCGATCGCACGCAATTGCTCATACGATCGTGAGTGATTGACCAGGCGATCTTCACCCGCGTTTTTTTTTTTTTTTTTTTTTTTTTAAATCGCCACCATTATAAAAAAATGTTTTCAATCTCATCCATTTATTCCACACGCAATCAAAAATTGCATCTATTCAGGTCTATGGGTGCAATCAGAAAAAAAGCAATCACGACCGCCCGCGATCAGAAGGCGGTGTGCCGTGATTATAATCGCGGGCCCAATTGCTGCCGCAGGCAATTAAAATCACGAGCCGATGTGGGAACATAGCCAAAGAAGAAATGTCATCTAGGTGTTTGAACTAGTCTTAGCTGCTAGGAAGAGCTACACCATAATTTTTTTCTCCCAGGATGGCAAGAACCTACCGCGTTAATATTACAATTTGATACCAGATCATTTTTCAAGGATCTCTCCGCTGAGAAAAATATAAGGGCAGTGACTGTTTACCTTTTCACATGAAAATGCTGCTTGACCAATTCAGACCTTCCGGATTTTATTACAATTGAAATAAACCCACAAAGACAACATAAATCCAGCAAACTTTCAGGTCCTCTTTGAATACACCAAAATAAAAAAAACAAGGTGGTTACATATTCTACTCTAGCTTTTAGATCCTGGCCACCATCTCTTCACAGATCTACAAATCATTTTTTACAACTGCAATTTTGAGGCTCAGCAGTTGAAGTAAAAATATGCAAACAAAAAAAAACTATTAAAACATATAAAAGAATGGGGGGTAGGGGACTAAATGTAATAAATCATTGGATATGTGCCACAC
>CM070035.1:61904817-61920401 GCA_036250615.1 Ptychadena robeensis | reverse complement strand
GGAGTGGATGAGTTTTTTGTGAACTCCCCACACCAACAGGCTCAGCCTTCTATTTCTATTAAAACATATACAAAAAGAAAGATAATTACATTGCACCATGTATAGAAAACATCATATACATATTATATTGCCTTTTTAGTAATGTAGGAGTCCAGCTGACTTATACAGTGCATGTAAAAATGGTAAATCCAGAGTAAAACTGAACAGATTATGTGCCCACACAACACCTTTCAAAACCTCTCCCCCAACATCTCAGACAAATAAAACCATAATTTCCCCTTCTCCACAAGCCTGCTGTCTTTGTTTGATTTTGCATTCTCCTTAATGACTCACATACAGAAGTTTGAAAGATCATGCCATTCCCATCTGTATAACACTTCCAAAATTTGTTGGAGCTATACCACAAAACGAGGCCCTAGTGCAGACTCTTATTTTCTCGCCTTTACTGCTGCAACCTCATCCTATCTGGTCTTCCACCAACAGATTTCAACTGGTCCCTCTGCTCTTCCACTGACTTACCAAATCCATACCTATACATATCACATGCATGACTAAGACTTCTCTAGGGCTGCCCCTATTCTCTGAAACTCCTAAGTTTGGTGGAGGGCTTGGTGCATGGCATTCACAAACGTGTAGTCTTAGATCTTACACAGAGAATTCCATATTAGGGCCTATGCATTAACAATGGCATACCATTAATTAATTTGTGTGAGTGTGTAAAAGGCAGGAATCCCAATATTTTGGCAATAGGGTAGGTTGAAATATTTTCAAACTGATTAACAGTTAAATCGCTTACATGAAGACAATTAAATCCTAAGCCTGATAAAAAAAAAAAAAAAACTGATTAAATCAATGTTTGCTTTAAAGTCTGGAATGCAATTCTTTCATGCCATGCTGCCAGTGGTACACCGACAAGACCATACATTGAAGTTAAAATGGAAACATCCTGTTCATTTTACATTGGAAATATCTAGAAGCGTGACTGTTCTGTTTAATTCTTTTAAAGTGTTTATTTTTTATTTAAGAAATGCGCGTTGAATTTCAATGATTGGTTCTGCTCCAGGTGAGGAAACTGACAGTGTCCTTACTAATGTATTACTCCACTACAATAATAAACCATTCCAAAAGAAGGTCCATTTTAGAGGCCTGTACAATCTATTCCAACTACTTGCTTATAGTTCTGCTGTCAAGTGGGAGTTAACATAGAACAGACATTTTGGTGCTTTCGAAAGTCTCAGAAAACACTGAATTAATACATAAATGTGGCAGGAACACCTCGTTGTCATGAAAATTCCAAACAAACATTTCGAACACAACCCAAAATTTATAAAAACTCTGTCACAAACACATTCCACATTTACTAGAGATGTACAAAGTAACAGTGATACTACTACACCTAATACGAAGAAAGTTAACAAGGTTTATAAAGCTTTAATTCCAGGACATTGATGGCAAACAACCTAAACTGGCAGTGCAAAAAGTCTCCCACCATGTTTAAACACCCTAGCGGTTTGCCTGAACTCAGTTCGGGCACAACCGCCGTCTCTCTGTGTGCCGGCGACTCTGTAGAAGAGCCGCCGACACAGCCCTCCTGGCCCCGTGACGCTGAAGGGGGCAGGCGCCATAGACCTCCATAGACCTCCTCTACACACGCCGCCGGCATCTATTTGACGTCGGAGGTGTGTAGAGGGCTGGGAGAAGAGCCGGCAAGCACGGCAGAGTACAGTGTACTCCGCCGCGATTGCCGGTAAAACTGCTTTTTGTGCCATAGAAAATGGTGCGAAAAGCTCAAACCGCCCAGAGGGTTAAAAGAGAATATTTCCAGTTTAAAAATGAAAAAAAATTTAAACAGTAGCTGTAAGATACACAGCTTTTTATACTAACAACCTTAACAAATCTAACCTTATCATCATCTTTACACAAATGAATCTGAAGAGATGGGTAATTGTTAATTAAATCAGTAAATACCACTTTAACTCTGGGTTAAAGAACAGTTACCATGGAAAGAGAAGGTTGCAAATCAGCAAAAAAGGGTAGAGAAAGGTATTAATGTGAACTTTGATGACATGGAAACTGACTGGAACGCCTTCAAGACTACATGAAAGCCTAGTCCAACAGCTCGGAAACGTCAGGACTGGTTAGGTGGAAAGTACAATGACCTACAGAAATTGATGAGAAAAACAGCGTACATTTATCCTGATTGTCATGGCAGCATCCAAGTCTTTATCATCTGCTAAGTAACTGAGCTGAAAGCTGCAGAAAGCTAAAAAGTAATGACAAAAAGCTCTGCTGGTTTAAAATTTTAAATCGCTATTAAAGAATTCAAACCTTGGAAATGAAAAATTATGTACAACAGAGACCTCACAAACATTTCATCACTTGAGGTGGCACATGTACTATATGACACGGAGTACTGTATTATACTTGGAAACCCTACCCACCAAATTTCTAAAAATTTCCATTCATTCACAATTTGGAGGGTTTGACATTCTGACTTAAAGCTGAATCTCTGAACTCGTGTTCCGATCAAGGCTTTAATTTGACAAAATTTGGTGGAATTAGGTACACAATTTTATAGCCAAAAAACAAATGTGATAAAAAGTAATGATACATCTTTGTTTACTTAATATCAAGATTTTTTTTAAATGTACAGTTTTGCCATTAAAATATCAAGTAAAAGGAAAATCTAGAAAGGAATTTCACTGTGCTTATTTAGGGTAAACAAATATTTTAAAGAAAAAAGCGGGAAAAATTATATTACTAAATCACAATACTAATTATCTTTATTACATTTATGAAAAAGACTTAAGTAAACATAACTTACTATTGAATTGCTCATCTGTATGCACAGGATTTAATTTCCACATTCTGCTCTAATACAGCATATGTTCACTCAACCAATAAAATGTGACAATTTATAAAAACTGGAATGTCAAGTTATTATTATTATTTTGTTTATTCAAGTATGAATAAAATACCGAGTAATAGAACTAGAATAGTATAAATAATAATGATAAATAGAGCAGCAGCACATTAATAAGGCAAAGCCGGCTTTATCCAGAGAAAGGTTATGCACCTGTTTAAATACATGTATATAGATAATAAGGTTGTAAAAAGCCCACCGATGCCCGCAAAAGGAGCAAATGATGTTGAAAAGTCCCAAACGTACAGTTGAGCCCATAATTATTCATAACCTTCTCAATAATCAATAGAAAAGCCTTTATTGCTTATTACAGTAATCAAACCCTTCCTATAATTGCAGCATTTTGCAATCCACAGGTATTTTTGTCCCTTCCTCTTTAGCAATGAGGGTCTTCTTACCATCACCCTGATCTTTAGCTCCCTCCACAGATTATCAATTGTATTCAAGTCAGGACTCTGGCTGGGCCACTCCAAAACGTTAATGTTGTCGTCTGCTAACCATTTCTTCACTACTTTTGCTGTGTGTTTTGGGTCATTGTCATGCTGAAATGTCCACTGGTGCCCAAGGCCAAGGTTTCTCTGCGGACTGCCTGATGTTGTCGTTGAGAATCTTTATGTATTGTTCTTTTTTTCATGGTGCCGTTTACTGTGATTAGGTTCATTGCCTGAAAAATACCCCCAAAGCATTAGGTTCCCACCACCATTTTTTCAGTGAGGATGGTGTTCTTTAGGTTGAAGGCTTCTCCTTTTTTACACAAATGAAGGAAACATCATTGCGACCAAACAATTAAATTTGTTTCATCGGACCATAACACAGAAGACCAGAAGTATTCTTCTTCGTCCAGATGAGCATTTGGAAAGGCCAAGTGAGCTTTTGTGTGCCTTGTCTGGAGAAGTGGCGTCCTCCTTAGTCTGCATTCACGGAACCCAGCAGTGTGCAGTGTCCATTGGATTGTCTGCCTTGAGACATTGCCACCAGCAGAGCCAAGAGTGACCAGGATGGCCTTGTGGTTATCCTTGGATTCTTTTTCACTTCTCACTGTCCTCCTGACCAGCACTGGTGCCACTTTTGGCTTCAAACCATGTCCTTTGAGATTTTCCACAGTGCCGAACATCTTTTTTAAAATACCTTGCACTGTAGCCACTGGAACTTGAAAACTTTAGATATGGCCTTGTTGCCCTTTCCTGACTGGTGAGCAGCCACAATGCACAGCCGCAAGTCATCACTGAGCTCCTTTGTCTAAGCCACAAAACAACTGTGGAAAGCTGCTGTTTTTCACCTGTTTCCAATTAATCAGGGTAATTGTGATGCTTTAGAACAGCTTGGACTATTTAGAAAAATCCACAGTTTCATTTGCAGAGACTGACAGTTTGTGAAGTATATGAATATTGGACATACGGTAACACTTTTTTGCTCAAATGTAAAGAAAGCGGAGACATTTATTATGTTCTGGAAGACACCTATGTCATTTCCCATCAAAAAATAACTTGCTGGTTGAATAAAGAGGTATGAACAATTCTGGGGTAGACTTTACATGCAGATCTACAGAATGCACCTAGATAATAGAGGCTTCTAACATTAGCATGAATAATGCTTTAGCCTCCTAGAGATGGTCAAAATAAAAGCATCTTACAGGGCCATTGTGTGAATGAAAAATCACACAAAAAAAGAATCAGTGCAAATCAAATTGATCAACCCATGGAGGTCTGGATTTGGAGTTACACTCAAAATTAAAGTGCAAAAAAACATTACAGGCTGATCCTTCCTACAATGCCTAGGCATGCTCTTGATGAGGTGGTGGATGGTCTCCTGAGGGATCTCCACACACCCGGACTAAAGAATCCCCCAACTCCTAGATGTCTTTTTTTTGTCCCCCCCCCCCCCCCCTTTATTTTCTTCAGCAGTGTACATAGGAAAAACGTCTTGGCCCACCATAATACCAACATGCTATACAGAACAAGAATAGGGTTCTGTATAGGGAGAGCATTTTTGAGACGATATACTCACAGGGATGTGGCTACAAAGATCATATAGGGATATGGGGTCAGATTGATGGGGGGGGCCGCCCTGCGCGTGCACGGCGCTCAAAGAGGCCAATGATCTGGCCCATATCTACAACACTTCAGATTTTCTCTGTCAGATTTCCTTTAGTCTCTTTACCAAAACCATGTAATATGAGAGACTTTCTAAACAATCAAGCCTACCTGTGTTCATTTACAGAGGATACTATACTACATAGTTGTTGGTAGATCTAAAGGATCTCTGACAGATCTAAAGGTGTACCGCCAGCTTAAGAGGAATTGGGATTGAACAGACCATCAGAAGGTGCACTGTATGAAGACCCAGAACTGTTAATAAATTATAAGTTGAAAACTGACAAGTATAGTGAAACTTTCTACAATGTCAAGAAGCACTACAACAGGCAAAAAGAAATCCAGACAGCTAGTAGCATGTGAAACTTACTGGAGGTAAAAAAAAAAAACTATGTGGGGCAACAGATACAAGATAAATCTGCCAAATGACTTTTTGCTAGCAGGAGCAGTAGTAGCAGTATGCCGGAAGAAAAGGGGATTAAAGCACCAAGCATCCCAAATGCAAATAAAAATTGATGAAAAGTTAAAGATCACAAACTGCAAGTGAAAATAGACAAAAGTCAGACAAATGTAGGGGGGAAAAAAGTGTAGGTTTAATAAAGAACAAAGTAGCCAAAAAACATTTTCCCTAAAGTTTTGCTGATAAAAATACAGCAATGGTTGAAAATCTCATAAGGGCCTAAAATAGAAAATATGGTGACCCATATCTTAGATTAACAATGCTTAAAGCATTTTAATAGTGTAAGTTAGCAGTTTGACAACTTGGTAGGTCCAAGATTGTTTTTGTATCACAGTAGCGGAGAATTGAAAATGGTGTGAAGAGACCACCTGTCCACACAGTTCAGAAAAGTAATACCCAGCAGGGTGTTCCAACACTCCAAATGTGAATATCCCTGGGTTTATTAGCACAAGGCTCCGCAATTTCCTCTTTTTCAACAGTTCAGCCCAATTCTTAAGTATGACCCTTCTCTTGGGGCCAAAACAGTTCAGCAGTGGACCTCTGGCTTTGCCATCTTCTCCTGCACTCCTACGCTTGCTATTTTTAGTTCATTGTTTTCTATTTTGGCAGCTGAAAAAGCACCATGTGTAATTTTACCTTCTGCCTCATATTTCTCCTTAAAAGTGAATACAATGTCCTGTTTTATAATAATAAAATCATTCACTGGCATAGAAATCAAGAAAGGAAAGAAATATATAAAAAAAAAAAGAAAAATAATGCAAGGAGGTCAAGCAACTGGAAAATGTAAAGCAAGCAAAAGTCTGAATGCCAACTGAAAATGTGAGCAATGGCCCCAAAGAGGTCTGACACAAGTTACTGTTTGCAAAACCAATAATGAGCTTTAAACAAGAAAGGAGGGTGCTTAAACTAAAAACAATGTGCGCTACAAATGGGAAAATGCCCTTTACACATTCAATCAACATAAAAGGTGTAGGTGAATTACTTGCAAGGAAAAAAAGCACATGAGATAAATGGCTATTTGTAGCTGGACATCTAATGTCAATGCAGTTTGACAGATTTTGAACATATATTTAATGGGTGTCTGTTCTCTTAGTCAGACTTAGTTTTATTTGAAAAAAATAGCTAGGAAATCAACAAATCCAGGGAGGTGGCCAGTTCCTTTAATCCTCCACAAATGTTTAGTTTTTCACTCCCACTTTATTATCCTCTCCCTTCCCATCTCTTCCATCCTCTAGTCCCTTAAGATAAATCATTTTCAGTCTATGGTCCGTGTATTTCTGTGTCGGAAATTGAAGCCAGGAAAATGTGAACAGGAGTAAACCAGAACAAAGCTTCAAAACCATGTGAGAAATTCTGTAAAATGGGGATAAAATAAAATCCTATACTGAAAAGAATAACCTAGGCCAAACTTAGTGCAGAGCTACATCTTGTACTTGATTTGGTAATGAACAATAATTTAATACACAACACCTTACCAGTCCCATAGGTGTGTGGTATTAGTTTTCTTCGGTAATAAAATGCGTTTAACATTGTGTGTTTAATCTAGCTATTAAACATACAGTATTGGGGTCCCTTAACATTACATGCGTTACAATTGCAACCTAGTAGCTTACCGGCAACGGAACCGCCTGTGGAAACCTGAACATATCCATTGCCGGTAACTAAACCCCAATTTTACTCTTGCCCCTGTGTTATTATCCTAAACTAAACTAGTGCATGAAAAATTTTTGTACTGTGGCCAAAAAAATGCTTTAGAGCAAAACTGCAATTCAGCAAAGTGTGAATATGTGCACAGGTTTTATATACTGTAAGTGAAAAGGCCCCGTCAGGGACCCACTCCCTTCACAGTACATATTGAGAAGATGTAGCCATGCAAACGCTCAGATAAAGCCCATAAATACAACTCTATCATATAGAAAATAGGCTCCTAACCTGCGGACCATTTAGAAATTATCGGCGCCCCTCTCGGTTCATTACTTGCAACCCCTGAACTAGTGCAGGGGAGCTCAAGTTTTGGTTGAGCCTGCAGTGCTTTTTTTTTCCCATTATAAAATGCTTATACAAGTCAGGGCCACACCACTTAAGAGAAATGGGGCTGACTACTGGTCTTCCTGACCTTTTAAAGACTGACAGGACCAAATTTATGGTAAATTCCAGGTAAGGAGTTCTTATAAATCAGAAAAGTCTGATTTTACAATTTAGTATGTTTTGGTTTTCATTTATTTATTTTTTTACAGCTCCCCATAAAAATGTTTTCCCCTTTAGCATTTGTATTCCTTTGATTCGTTACGTAATAGACCTAAATTACCAAAGGACGAGGGTTAGTACCTTATTTCTGAATTGAAATTTCTTAAAGAAAAAAAGGTTGTGTTTATTACCTGTGCCTATTTGTGGCACAGGGGCATATAGCTAAACATCTGAGAAGTGTGATAACCTATTTTCTGTAATTGTAATTCATTTTCTTGTTTCCTTCATATAAATCCAACCCAGATTATTTTGGCCTGCTTCCACAAATTCTTAGTTGCCAATTTTCCAGACTTAAAAATATGGCAAGATGTACTTTCATACTATTTAATATACTATTACTTGTATTTTATGACAATACAAGCTAAAAATATTTAAGATTTTGTATTACTTTAGAACAATCCACCAATCTAGATAAGGATATCCACCTGAAGAAGCATGTAATTGATTCATGACACCTTTAAAAAAAAAAAAAAAAAAGAAAAAAAAAAAAATCAATAGAAACTTAAGGCCCCCATACACTCCCCGATTTTCCGTCCGATCGATTAAAAACAGGGTGGATAAAAATCAATGATTTAAAAAAAAAAAAAATATCTTAATTCTTGATTTTTTTAAAAAATGAAGTGCTTTTTGAGGAAAATATATTACCATCCCAAAGTTATTCCATGATGAAATAAAGATTAGTTTTTATTATGTAGAATAAAGCTGTATATGTTTAATTTTTTGGTAAATTCCATGAATCCAGTCACAAGGTCATGCTCTTCCAGAGGTGTTTAAGTTTTTATAATCAATAAAACTACACTCTCAGATGTATAGCAGCCAACATCCCAAAAACAATAGACAGAAGTTAATGATGGTATATGCACATCACCCCAAATTTCCCCTGGAATAGACAAGGGTGAGGGGACTTTAAGGGCCACTCACTATGTAAGAGCAATACATGTATTATACACAGTGCAAAAGATGAAGTTATGACATCATATCAATCAAAAACAATGCGCAATGTTGCGGATGTACACATCTCTACACGTGCTTAGACAATTAAAATAGTCCAAATGGTGCAAATTTCACCCCAACACCCGTTTCGTTGAAGACTTCTTCAGGGGGTACAAGATGTTATTTCATAGGCCAAATCTACATAACAAACAGCCAACACAAGGGGATCAGTCATACTGAATAACCAAATCCACATAAAAGTGTGCACAGACCCCTCAGAGGTTACTCACGTCCATAGATCAATAAAGGGGGAAAGACATGATTTCTCGAAATGGTGTCCCCACCACTCTGACACCAGTGGGGAACGGAGAGATAGACTTTAACCACATAAATGCTGTGGTGATCTGCGTACAAGACCGATTTTGAATACACTTATTTTGGTAAACATGATCAGTTGATGGTTTGGGTCGGTCTTGTTACGCAGATCACCAGTGGGGACGCCATCTTCAGAAATCGTGTCTTTCCCTCTATATTGATCTATGGACGTGAGTAACCCCGGAGGGTCTGTGCCCACTTTTATGTTGATTTGGTTATTCAATGTGGCCGATTCCCTTGTGATGGCTGTGTGTTTTATGTAGATTTGGCCTATGAAATTACATATCATACCCCCTGAAGTCTTGAAATGACGAAATGCGTGTTGGGGTGAAATTTGCGCCATTTGGACTATTTTAATTGTCTAAGCCCGTGTACAGATGTGTACATCTGCAACATTGCGCATTGTTTCTGATTGATATGATGGTCATTACTTTATTGTTTGCACAGTGTATAATGTATTGCTTTAACATATTGGCCCTTAAACCCTCACCCATGTCTATTCAAGGAGAAATGTTGGGTGATGTGCTTATGCCATCATCAACTTCTGTCTGTTTTTGTAAGATGATTGGGGAGTATCTCTGCCAACAAGATATCACAGATGCTTGGAGTTTTCAAAACTAAGTGCAACAGAAAAGTTGTCCAAATATGAATGATTAACCTAAACTGGGGATAAAAACTAATACGAAAAGTTGTTTATCTTCATCTACTTGCATTTTAAAGTTATACCGGAAAAAATTATTGATTTAAATGGCGCCTTTCTGACTAGTGATTTAAAATCATGATTTAAAAATCGGTTTGATTGAAATCAAATCCACCCTGATTAAAAAAAAAAATTTTTTGCATCGGTCTTCCAAAAATGGGTCAATGCCCACATGGTTCGACCGAGTAACTTCGATCGAACTTTTGGGAATAATCGGTCAGACTGTGATCGGACATGTTGGTAAATTTTTCTCGATCGAATCTAAATTGTATTCAATCAGCTACTATTTCTTATGACACGACCAATTTAGGTCCGATCTAACGAATTATGATACTTTTACTTCCTGTTTCAAACATTGGGTGTACAATCATCTGCCAGGTTTTGCTAGGATGTATTATGTTTTTAACATTCTTTATCTTCTCTTTTTTATTATTATTCATGTGAACTAAACTGAAAGTTTGAGAACCCTGTTTTCCTCTATGATTAGCCATCCCCTCAAAGGCACCCCTGATTTTTATCACAAAAATTCTAATTAAGTAAGCCCCCCCACCCGGAAAAAACCCCCAGACAGACACCACACAGATTACTGGCAGTGACCAAAACTCCATTCGGCAGTTGGTAAATACGTGTGCCTCAAGCTGCTGAGCCTGCCATAACCCTTCCACTTGCGATCAAACATAAAATCGTCAGATGTAAATGTTCGATCGAAGTAGGTAAAAATCAGACAATACTTGGTTTGCTTTTATTTGGGGTATAATGAAATACGTCAGATCGATCAAAGATCCTGTATCGGAAACATCGATTGTTTTTAATCGATCGGAAAATTGGGGCATGTATGGGGGCCTTTCGGTCTATTCTATATCAAATATTTTGCATGAACTTCACTGATTTATACTTAGGATTATTTTATTTCTGCCCAATATACACTTCCTGATTTGCCCAATGGGTTTAAATATAAGTGATTAATTGTAAACCATAACAGTTATTGGGCTTTCATTTTCTAGACCATTGTCCCAGTGGAGTCGGCACCAAAATATTTGTTGTGTCCATTTCTCAGTGCCTTATGCAATTGAAGTGAACACTTACCTTTTCTATATTATGAATGTGCCTAAAAACATTTGATTCAACAAAACGTACATATAAATCCAAAATGCAGATGTTTCATTTATTTAACTAGATTTTTAACATGTGTGGCTATGCTCCAAAATCCTGATACTATTCACTCAAAACATTAACAATCTACTAAAATTCTTCAACCTGTCCAATAATCTTTAATTCCATGCTCTTATCTCTACAAGGACAGCTTTAAGGTGCTCATACACCTCCTGTATTCAAGCTATGACAATCATCAATAAATGTGTTAAGGTAGCCATACACGAGTCGATTTGTCACCGATCCAATCATTCCAGGTGATCATGGAATCGGCGATTATTCAGATAGGGAATCAATGGAACACCACCTTGGGATAAGATTTGTGGTCGATTTGGACATGAGCCGATCTCCAAAATGGCCAAACGATAGACCAAAAAAAAAACAACATGACGGTTTAATGTCTGATCGGATTTTTATCGGACATTTTGGTGGATGAAAAATCGACCCATGTATGGGAGCCTTAAGAGTGATCAGGCTTTGCTAGAGCCTAGTTCTTTATAAAGAACAGGGTCATTCACCAACACCTGAATGGCATACCATTGACTGAAAATTATTTAGGATTTTACTTTAACCAAAAGGATTACGCTATTTCTAAAATAGTTTTGAACAAAATCAGCAATACATAGATTGTTAACTAGGTTTATGTCATCAACTTGTAAATCATTTAGTGGTTTTCAAACAAGATGTAAAAGTGATGTCAATTTAAAAATATAGAAAACATTTAAAGATTCAGGAGTGTGTGCATATAGAATGCCTATTACAGCAAGATGTGGTCGCCGCCAGATCATATTTTTTAATTTTTCGAGGAGTAGTGGAAGCACACTACAAGGTCACCTATCAACTACTATCTTTGGGACAAAACAGATTAGCCACATTGGAATTTTATGCACTCAAGACAGGAATATTGTACAACCCCCACCCAAACTGCCATCATGTTATTCTGTACTGCCTAGGATTCTAAAATATACTCAAGAGCTGAACTTATTTTAAATTCAAGTACTATAGACTTTCCAGTCTTAAAGCAGGAACAGCAGCAGTACTTTGCACCCCTAATGGTGGAGAAGATGGCATTTTCCCCCCAACCATAAGCCCCTGAAATGAAGCTGAAAGTCTGCAGCACAACAGAATGGGAGTCATTTAATTTAAAAATTCATTGTGGCAATGTACAAAATTAAAATGAGAAAAAAATCCAAACTGGGACCAAACTGTACTAAACTGCATAAATAACCATACATTTTATAACTAGGCGGCTGTGTAATTGCTATGTATTTTAAGTTACCTGCAACCCATTGTACCTTATATTTTGACACAATTAAATGTCAACATTGAGAAAGTGAACTTTAAACAAAAAAAAAAGAAAAAAAAAAAGGAAGGAAGGACACCGAATATTGATTTTGGAATTCTAAAAATAGAATAAATACTGTATAATAAAGTCCACAAAAGTAGTTTGATTGCTTCATTCAAAAGGTTTAAAAAGATCAGTTCCTGTTTCACAGCACTTCCAAGAACATGCAGATCATTCAGTATGTTAACGCAGACCAGGAGGATTATTAGAGAATCAACTTTTGTTGCCTGATCCATTATGAAAATTACTTTTACAGAAAACAAGTACAAATTGCTTTAGCTTCCACTTTTCCATTTATATATCTAATTCCAAAACAAAATCTATTTGTAAAGCATTTTCCATTTGCCAAGAAGCTGCATCACCTCTAACAGAATAGACTGCAAAGTTCCAATATCAAGCTACCCTCCGCCATTCATGCTTAACTGGAGGCAGACAAATCAATTCCAAATATTTAACTACAATTTAACATGGTTTTCGTCCTTGTGTATTTAGCGATGGACAATTTTCTGCACAAAGGTGTCTACACTACGTTGTTTGGTTTGTTTTTCATGTGGAAAACACGCCATAGAAAACGCTCCCCATTCATTTGAATGGGTCTACAATAGGTGCGTTTTTGAAAACACCAAGCTGGGCATTCTGCTGCATCACGTGTGACGGGCCGCCTGCCACACCACATTTCAGGGCTCTTTCACATAATGTGCTACATCTGGTTTGTTTGCCGATAATGGACGTGATATCGGTAATGCAACTCCTTCCACTAACTTACAGAGTAGATAGAATGTGCCAGAATACTACTATCTGAGTAGCTTCCAATATTCTGGCCATACTCTGTTGTAACCAATACAGCCAGTTAAGTATTATGCAAATTATATTCCTGGATTTTCTTAAATGGTCAACTGAAATTAAGCTTGCTGCTGCTTGCATCATCAATCATTAGAGAAGTGGCTACAAACTGTGTGGCAGGAGGTACTAACTGCCGACAGTGAGTGCATGAATTGTGTGCGTCTCTGTATGAGTGTAGTGTGTGTCTATATGAATGATAAATATTTCAGTACAATTGGTGTATGGAATACAAGACATACAACTTTTTTTTTTGATTGTGTGAAAAAGTTGCATGCGTTGTATTTCACACTTAAGGCTGCCATACACACCCCGATGGTGTGCAGGCAGACCTGTCCCGATATGCTCCGGGATGCTAATGTGATGACGTCATCACGTTTGCACCCCGGTGCATTATGGGGCCCCTTCAGTCGGCCAGCACCCTTTGTGTGCTGGCCATAAGCTTCAATGAAGACGCCGCCTGCCGTCAAGAAAAAGGGAGGGGGGGCTGCAGGGAAGGTTTAAGAACCACTGCATTAGAGTATGATGATAACGAGTGGTATGTTATACAAATATAAACTTTAAATCTATAACATTTTGAAACTGTAATAATTCAGAACAGCCAAAACTGAAAATGACCACAAGTTGAATTTGCATCATTAGGTAAAAATCACGTAAACCAAAGTTATCTTAACAAGTCAAACTACATAAGTAATTGGATAGCAGCGTCAGAATATTGCATCCATTGAACTTGTGAGTTTTTGGAGAGTTTCTGCTCAAATTTATAGGCGGTATGGCAGAATAGCCTCTCATCTGCTGTAAACTGCTTCCCACTTTCATAGATCTTTGTTATGGGATACTCAATGGTTCCCAAATGGATTAAGGTCAGGGGAGAATGGGAGCCACACCAGGAGTTTCTCGCTTTTTATGCCAAGAGCAGCCAACGATGCAGAAATATTCCTTGCACAATTAAATGGTGCATTGTCATATATAAGCTGACATTGTTATGGAAAGCACGAACCACGGAAGAAAGTGGTCAAACTCCACACACTTAATTTTCACACATCTAGGGACCTAAAAAGGACTAAATTGCTGTCTACCCATGGTTCTGGCCCAAGACATGCATGCCACTTCCTTGATCACATAGCAGCCTTGTTGGGATATACTGGCTGTCCACCAAACATCTACAACTCCATTTTTCTGTACAATCCAGGGTTGCACAGTACTCGTCAGTAAATCGTCTTCATGTAGATCTGGGCCCACTGCAGCTGCTTGTGAGCATTGGTTAGTGGCGGCCAAATATAACATTTATCCATAACTGTAATCCTCAGGAGGAGACTTCACCTCGATCGCAGAACTCCAGAGGCACCAGCAGCTTCACATACCTGTTTGCTGCTTTGTAATGGCATTTTAGCAGCTGCTCTCAATCCAAAGTATTTTTCTGGCAGAAACATTCCATATTTTGCTTTTCTTATCTGCACAACCCATGTGTTTCGTGAAATATCTAAGATTCACACCATATCCAAGGCATTTATCATTTTCACGCTTTCCCAGGGCGCTTCTGATGGCTGAAATATTTCATCTTAATGACACTTAAATACAATAGGGAGACCAGTTCTGAAATCTGATAGAGGGGCTGCATAAATGCCTTTCCACTCGAAATTCAAATACCGTAAGTATGGAAATACTTACTCTAGACCATGCAAACCACACAGTGACCTGCACAATCTGCAAGTCTGTGTTGGAATACAATGCAAGACTACTGTTAATGAAACACAGAAGTTGCTCATTGTTGGACACTAGTGCTCCTAAGCCAACATTAAAACTAGTCGACTTGACTGAGTTTAGTGGTGGAGGACTTGTCTTGACAAAATCTCAAGTCGTTAAAGACCTAGTTCACACAGGTTTTTATTTATGTGGTACCAAAACACAACTTTTGACCTGTAACTTACATGAGATTAAGATTTTGAAAGATGTCCAATTACTACCTGGTTTGTGCACAATAAAGATTGAATGTGCGGTGTAGCAGGCAATTTTTATCCTTCCCAAGTGCCCCACAAATGACTGGTCACATTAACTTACCTCAGATCCCTTCTTCTTTCAAACTCCTCCTGAGGAATTCTCCACGGTAAATTCTGTGGCAAGCACTGAAGTACTTCGTTAGAAAATTCTGAGAAATCCACCCCATATTCAGTTAATATTCCCTCAGTCTCAGGTTCAATTTCTCCAGCCTGACCAAGGCTTTTCATGAGTTTTCTGAAAAGAAAGACAATTCGTTCAGACATAAAAAGCTTCCCCATTGGTATAAATAACATTGGTAAAACGTTAACATTTTTTATTTTACCTGTTCCATGATCAATTTAGACTACCAGTCCTGTACAAGCGACCATTAACAGAACTTACTAATATGCAAAATGAATAGATGCCACAAATAGAGGTAGTGCAAAATTATTAACAAATGGTATTTTTGAGGAATGATTTTATTATTGAACAACCATGTTCTCAATGAACCCAAAAAAACTCATTAATATCAAAGC
>CM070035.1:61883655-61904792 GCA_036250615.1 Ptychadena robeensis | reverse complement strand
AATATTTTTTGGAAGTAGTTTTTAGTTTTAGCTATTTAGGGGGATATGCTGTGGTGTGCAGGTGACTATTACTGGTGCATAATTATTAGGCAAACATAACAACAAGCCATTTTATAACCCTTTCAATTATTTATTTTACCAGTGAAACCCAATATAACATTTTAAACATTCACAAATATACATTTCTGACTTCAAAAACAAAACAAAAACAATCAGTGACCATATAGCCCCTTTCTGTGGCAAGGACACTCAAACGCCTGCCATCCCAGGATTCGTCCGTGTTTTGATCTTTCCCATTATATTGCATGCAGACAACAAGCCATCCAGCACTGTTCAGAAGAGGTGTACTGTTTTTTCCCTCCTTGGTAAAATCACACATTTGAGATGGACCACAGGTTCTCAATGGGGTTCAGATCATGTTGAACAAGGGAGGCCATGTCTTAGTTTTTCCTTCTATTATCCCTTTCTTGCCAGCCACGCTGTGGATTACTTGGGGACGCGTGTGATGGAGCATTGTCCTGCATGAAAAGCATGTTTTTCTTGAGGATGCAGACTTCTTCTGTAACCACTGTTTGAAGAAGGTGTCTTCCAGAAACTGGCAGTAGGACTGGGAGGTGAGCTGACTCCATCCTCAACCGAAAGGCCCCACAAATCTCTCTTTGATGATACCAGCGCCAAACCAAGTACTCCCTCCCCTTGCTGCGTCCTGAGTCAGACTGGAGCTCTCTCCCTTTACCAATCCAGCCACGTGCCCATCCTCTGCCCATCAAGACTCAATCATTTCATCAGTCCATAAAACCTTAGAAAAATCCAGTCTTGAGATATTTCTTGGCCCAGTCGTGACGTTTCAGCTGTGTGTCTTGTTCCACAGTGGTGGTCATCCTTTCAGCCTTTCTGTCTCTGAGAGTAGTGCCACCTTGTGCTTTTGGCACTCCAGTGATGTTGCAAGCTCTGAAAATACTGGCCCAACTGGTGGCAAGTGGCCATCTTGGCACCTGCACGATCCTTGACAATTTCTCAGTTCATGGGCAGTATTTTGCGCCTTTGTGTGTTCCACGCTTCTTGCGACCCTGTTGCCTATTTGAATGGAAACGCTTTGATTGTTCGATGATCACGCTTCAGAAAGCTTTGCACTTTTAAGAGTGCTGCATCCCTTTGCAAGATATCTCCACTATTTTTTGACTTTTTCTAAGCCTGTCAAGTCCTTCTTTGACCCATTTTGCAAAGGAAAGGAAAGTTGCCTCCTAATTATGGCAACACCTAATATAGGGTGTTTATGTCATTAGACCACACCCCTTCTCATTACATGCGATGCACCTCACCTAATATGCTAATTTGGTAGTAGGCTTTCGAGCCTATACAGCTTGGGTAGACACATGCATAAAAGATGATGTGGTCAAATTGTGCAACAGACATGGCTACCTTCTATTGGATGTACTAAGCATTTTAAAAACTATGACATCACAGTGCCAGCAATTTTAGGCAGGGTCTGTGAAGTCACTAGCATGAAGGAAAATTTCTTAAAGTTCAGTCTCTACATAGCTCCTTCCAATGTTTTTGCAAGGGTGCACATTGCAAAGTCCTTGCAGTGCAAAAATTAGATTAATGATTATACACAATGTTTTGCACAATCGATTTTAGGGACTCAAAAATAATTCAAAATGTACTTAATAGAATTGCTCACACCTGTCCAAGAAATGAACTTGGTTATGTGTTGATCAATTATTGATAAGATAAAGGCCTATATTATAGCAGATAAAAGGCCTTCAGAATAGTTAAGGTGGCGGGGTGCTTGTATGTGGAAAATGTTGCTCTGAACACACAACACAAGGTCAAACGAGCAATCAATGCAGGCAAAACAAGCCTTCTTTAATACTGTAGCAATGCGTTTTCACTAGTTCACTAAGCCTTCAAAATAAAAAGGCTAGACAGCTGTATAATATGTTTAAAAAAAAAATCCTAGCTTAAGACAGGTTAAATCAAGATAAACCTCCACAAGAATGATAGCAAGAAAAGACTATTGAGAAGGTGAGGAACAGCTCATTATCCAAAGTATGCCACGAATAAAAAATGTCAGAGGCTGTATGATGGCTTGGGCATACCTGGCTGCCAGTGGCATTGGGACATTAGTTAAGTAGTAAATAAGAAACCATACATATTCTGAGGTGTTAAGAAACATACTGTCTGCTTTGACCTTCCACCCTGCGGACCGGCTCAACATCGTGGGAACAGCTGGTGCGGTAGGCAAGTAATATGGATGAGCTCCGTCCTTATCCCCGTCAAGTGGGTGCCGACAGTGTTTGAAAGTAAAATGTTCATTTGTAATAGGTTTTAGTTTTTACATTTCTCTTGAGCCCTTGAAATGTGAATATATATATTCTACCAAACTCTACCATTACAACATATGCCATTTGACATTTTTAAAAATCAGTTTTCTATAATTGTCTTAAGTTATGGTAGCTAAACATTTGATAACGCTTGCTGCCCTCCGATTCCATCACTGTTGCGTGAATGTTTCAGAAGCATAACTGGAAAGCACTATATAGCTGAAATGAGTTACAACATAAACAGCAAGTGTTATTATAGCGAAGATCAAGTCAAGGGCACAAGTGTATGAAGCTTTGAAAGGATAATTGAACTAGTTGAGACTTATTCATTTCTATGCCTCTCTGACAATGGAAAAGTAAAAACCTGGAAAGTGTGTCAGCAGTTTACATACAGTTTGCCATGGGCTTGGAGGATAAACCTGATATGTGATTTAATTCCTCCTAGTTAGCTTGGAATAAGACATAACATTCCTGCCCAAACAAAAGTCTGTCAAAATAAATCTAAGGGAGAAGGATCTGTATCTCATAATTCAATGTTTTATGGCCTCACCCAACTATGAAACCAGGCTATGTCATTTCTTTTAGTACTGTACATGTTCTGAAAGTGCCTGCAACCATCTGATATACATACTAAAAATAATGAATTGCCAAATAAAAAAAAATTATAAAAAAGGACAGATAAAGCAGACCTTCAGTAGAAAATATGACAACCAAAAAAGCAGCATAATGGGAAATATTTTCTTCCTAGGAATCTAGTCTTCCAGACCATCATATGTTGCCTGACCCCAGGCAAGTGTCCTTATTTGATTTGTAAGGGGAACCACAAGGGTTATTTTGCTGCAGTCAATACAGTGGCCAATCCTAAAAATACCAAGTCATCGTCACTAATGGGATTATGTAATGTTTGACAGTGTAAGACCGCTACTGCTATTGGTAATTTTGTAAGAATAAGGTATTGCATTAAACACCAAAGCCGAAGTTTCTTCGGTGGATTAGAGAATGTACCAACAGTTGCAGGATTTCAATGAGGAAGCAGCTGTAGAGTAGATTTAATCTATACCTTTGTGTATATGTGTGCGAGCTGGAGGTGTCTACTATGTTGGAAATCAATACAAGTGCCATTCATTCTTCTGCCTGAACATTGCATATAGTATAGTATGTTCAAATAAACAATAGATTGACAAAAGTGTTGGGATGACAATTCCTCACTCTCACTCCCTTCCTCCCTCTTCACGTGTGAGGACCAAAAAAACGCCATTGCCTGCATAACATGCACAGCAATACAACCCTGTAGCCCATTTTGCAATGGTAGAGGCTCATACTCAGTGTTATTGTATCACAGTATGTTGGTGGTCATGGTTCCCTCAAGGAACCATAGCTCCACAGTTGCAGCAGCACTCATGCAGCCCTAAACAATAACATTTCCACCAACAAGCTGAACTATAGGCAAAAGAGACTTGTCTTGGTTGCAATCACAAGCACTTGACATCATCTGAACCAAATAAGTTTCTCTTTGTCTCAGAGCCCAAGAAGGGCTTCCACTAATCCATTTACTTAACCTGCCTAGCGGTTTGCCCGAACTCAGTTCAGCGATCACACTGTGCCCGTGCCGGGATCGGGCAAAACTGCCGTCTGTGTGCCGGCAACTCTGTAGAAGAGGCGCCGACACACTGAGCCCTTCCGGCCCGCGATTGCCGGTAAAACAGCTTTTCGTGCCATAAGAAATGGCGCGAAAAGCTCAAACCGCCCAGAGGGTTAATCATCTTGTATTTGACAAACCATTTGTGGGCTTTCTACATCATCTTGATGACAGCCATGCAGACCAATTTGATGCAGTGTGTGGTGTATATTCTGAGCACTGACGGCTGGGCAGCACTCCTACTTCTGCAGCAATGAGGCAGCACTCCTACTTCTGCAGCAATGAGGCAGCACTCCTACTTCTGCAGCAATGAGGCAGCACTCCTACTTCTGCAGCAATGAGGCAGCACTCCTATTTTCATAAGACTACATTTACTCTGCAGCGTATTCTGTATGTTATCAACTTTTTGGTTGATCATGACAAAGCCTGTATGGTCTTGACCACTGTATTGAATCCAAGTTTCAGGTAGTTGGGGTGGGGAATCACGTTTCAGGGGGAGAGTAGTGAATCACTGTGGAGTACGCTTTTCGCACCTTTTTAAACCGCGTAATGCCCAGGTGGTTAATGGATATGTGGTTTTTTGAGGGGATATTAAAGCTGTACACTGACTGTATTGCAAAAATGGTCATGTCTTCAGTGCTGACCCATGAAAAGAAACGATTTACCACACTATAAGCGGTTGAACTTTTGTGAGATAATTTGTTTTGGATGTCAAGTAATTTTTTCCAGGTAATGAATTTAATTAGGACATGCAAGCTATTCTGTACATCTGCTTTCACAACCTTACTTCCTTTAAAGTTTCCAGAAATCAAAGAAATTACACATTGCCTTTATAGGGTTGGTTCCTGGGCATGCCTGGGCCTCTATAAGGCTCTACAAAGGCTATGCTGCCTCTATAACTACATAAAGTGAGGCAAGCAATTTTTTGTGTGTTGGTTGCAGGCGTGGGGGCAGTAAAATTGGGATTGCCTAAAATGAAAAAGTTATAAAGAAAAAGGCATTATAAGAATTGCGCAACCTAGCATTTGATGCTGTCAAGCAATGCTGTCAACCGAAGACATTGCTCACATCTGTTGTATTGTCATAGAAGGAAGAAATAAGGGGGGGGGGGGGTCTAAACCTAGCAATAAAATAGCTCTTTAAATGCTATTAATCGTTTTTGGCCTTGCATCTGTAATGCCCAAACTGAGCCTCAAACTTTCAATGAACTAGTCAATATTTAATCCTTGAACACCTCAAGTGATTTAAGCAGATCGTGACTTCTGCTCAGTTTCAGCTTTGTTTTCTGTGGTTTATTAACCGCGCCCAAGGTGCTTCCTCTGTGCAACCCTTAACCTAGCAATTACATGCATGTCAGATCCACTTACATTTCCTAATCATCATCATAATTATTATTCTTTCCCCTCTTCTCAATTTCTTAACATGCAGCTGTGACAAGCATGTTGGACTCCAGTGTTTAAAGACCTTTTTATCCAAATGGATGATTACTCAGTGAGCTTCTCATTTTTACCAAAAAAAAGCTCTTAAACAGGATCTCTAAAAGGAAAACAAAGTTTGGAGCTCAAGTAATTCCCTTCTTTATTGGCTAGCTGAATTCATTAAAGATTAGTTTGCCAATAAAGGGGATCACTTGAACTTCAAACTTTCTGTATTCAAAGGCTAACACAGTACAACACTCTACTATCGCTAAGAGGATATCTGCATAATGCCTGGAAAATAAGGTCTACAGACAGTCTCAAAACAATGTTATTATACCTAAATGCCCATTACAGAAGACTCCCTGGAATCCAGAATTTAAGCAACCAACTCAGGACCCAGCCAAAAGACGGCTATGGTTTGCATAAAGTGCTATGGTCTCTGGTGATACAAGGTTAAATAAAGGTGTAGAAATACAGAACTGGGATATGGTTTATTGGCGAGACTTTTAATGGGACTATATGCAAGCCGTATCCACAGAAAACAATGGGGTCAGAATAAAAATGTGTCAATTCTCTTTACCAAAAGGCACACAACATTGTTTTACAGAATATATGTGTCCGTTTATACATGGGAGTGGATAGAAAAAAAAGTTACTGAAAAGAACAAAATACCAAGAACTTAGCAATAGTAGAATGTGCAATTCAACACAAAATAATATTCAGAATAATAGAATGACAGAATAATATTCCGAACTTTCAAGATCGATTTATGTAAACAGAAAAAAAAGTGTGGTTATGCTCACATGTGATGATCATCACAAGGGAAACCCCCTTTGAAGTCTTACCCTTCAGCAAAGTTACTATCCTCTCTCCAAGCAGATATGCGGCAGATGAAAAGAGTACTGGCATAATCGTGTGGCCGAACAACAAAGTCTGCAGGGCAATCAGCAAGGGGCACATATATCCGTGGTAGTCTGTGGTCCACGGGGGAAAATAATGCATACTTCTTGCCAAGATCCCCATTCTTATCAGCCATTGGTTTAATAAAGCCTGAGGCTGCTCTTGAATGTTTTTTTTCTACAATATAAACCACCTGTGGTAAAAGACAAAATCATATTTTTCAAACAATTTAAGTTAATAATTTCTCATTTTAAACAAAATATTGCAACAATTATAAAAAACAAAAAAAAAAACATTATACCAAAGTAAAAAAAACGAAAGCATCTGGTTTAAAGTTTGAAATGGTTTGAGTATGTAATTACCAAATGCAAACCAATTTTTCTTTTTGGTAAATGGATACTGAATTATAAAGAACAAATTGTTGCTATTGTTTTTTTTTTTCACTAAATCTATATGGAATATAGCAGGTCTACTATTGTGCTCACCAAAACTTGCGGGAGAAGGATCAAGGGTACACTACAAAAAGTATTGCTCGAACGAATCGTTTTTTTTGCATAAGCTATGTTCAAAGTCCACAAGTCGACATGTAAACTTGACCTTTGAACTTAATGTATGTAAAAATGTGCTAGATCAATATTTTTTTCTGAAATGTTCCCTCAACCCTTCATTGCATCTCCACCAAATTTGGCAATTATAGCATGTACAGGGGCTTTGCAATCACCTCAAAGTCAGCAAAAATTTGACTCTCTCTAGTCATGGATGCATCAGCTTGAAGCCCTAAAAAAACCCTAAAAAACCATTGCAGAACGCATCGCCAGCAATGCGCAACATCACTGCAACGACAGCACAAGACTTTGTTTGTACAGGCAGGTCATACAGTGTACACATTTTTTAAACCAAGTTCTTAAATCCACCCTCTAATACCATTGAATTAGATTGATGATGCCACACAGCATGTATAAAATAGATGTTATTTTTAATTATATTGATGATGCCACACAACCAATTATCCCTGACAGAGAATCGAAGTATCAACTAAACATTTGGAGTGTGATTTATTAACTATTCAACAGCTTTCCCGGTAAGTGATTATTTGGTATGAAATTTTTATCAGCAAAGTCAAGTCAAAGCAGAAGGAACACTATTAACATTTAGGGGCAAAATATCACTTGTGCTCACGTCATGCCCAAAAGATGAAGTTCTTCCCATTTCTCACTCTCAGGAGCCCTGTGTCTCTCTTTATGGATAACCTTGCTCTAATTGTAGTCCTCTTATTCAGGAGGACTTTGTATAGACCTTGACTATGGGTTGGGTACATCTAGGGTTTCATAGTACAATTACAACTACAATAAACTATCAGTTTGTATCAAGTAGAAATAATGTATACCCCACACTTAAACCTACAGTATGTATTTAAACTGCCTTCTGTTCAAAAATCACCCTTACAGAATGTGTGAGTTAAATAGGATTTGTAACTTGGTTGTGTTAGTTAAATTTCTTCTATGATATGGACAATAGATTGTGATATTTAGTGATATGGCACAACATACAATGTCAGATGTTGTCATGCCCAAAACACACAGTGCGCCAAAATTAAAAACCTGGACAAAGTCAGGGGCCAACCTTGATATTTACTGAAAAAATGAATACAATTGAAGTTATTCATAATTATTTGGCAATCTTATTATATAGAAAAACACAGTGCAACAGCATTATGCATTAGGTTTCCATAGGAAACATGTTCTATCCTTCACACTCTAAGTACACAACTGAAAAGTGCATTCGTATACCATAGGTCAAGCATCACTGATAGTTGGGGAGGCTTAACTCAGCACTTAACGAGGCATTGTGTTTACTTGCATCATGCAAATTATCATTAACCTGAGGGTTCTGGCTACACTGTTAATATGAACAAGCCCTTGAACATTGCATTGGGAACAAGCAAAGAACACACATGAAATTAAATGTAAAAAAAAACAAAAAAAAAAAACAAAAAAACACATCTGGGGCATTCATTTCCCTAATTCAAAACACAATCTTGTGGACAAAATATATTTACACCATGAGCAATATTGTGTGATGCCTCTGTACTATGCCTATGTACTATATTAATTAAAAAGTAAATACACTGCAATTATACAAAACAGTCATGTAATGAACATAGATTGCTGTGAGTATTTTGGTTCCCATTTCATTCCATGGCATTAATGCATGCATTGCGTTAACGCATCTGCCTTAACGCAGGGGTTGGGACATTTATTTATTTAATTTCCCTCTTGACTGATGCGTCAAAAACGCAAACCCATGTGCTTTTTACGCATTCAATGCAATCTCACGTCGCATTGACATTGACACAAGCCAAAGGAGGCAATCAACACATGTGTGTACTAGTCCATTGATTTACATTGGATGTGTCAACATACCTGCATTTGACGAATGTGAAATGCAAGGAAATTGACATTGTGGAAACAGCATTCGAGGAATAGCTCACGCACTATTTACCTTTGCAGTCTTCTGGAGGCAATCATCTGTGTAGTTCCCTTGATTACAGGGTGCTTTCTTCTCTCCCATTTTTGCTGGCTTTGGCTTCACATCTAATTTAAACATGAACAGAAAATTTCTTTTAGAGATTTGAATTTTATTTTGGACACAAAAATATTTTAAAGCAAATACAGCATTATGGGATACGTGCTAAACTGTGAAGTTCCGGATCGGACCCGCTATAGACAATACCATAGTTCACTCACCGCCCAGGAAGAAATGGCGCCAGACACCCCAGCACCCTTGTAGCACCAATGAGACCTATCAAAGCCTTCTTTATCATTGGCTCACTAGTACACAGTATTAATAGAAAGATGGCACCCACAGCAGCTCTGGGCCTACCTCAGTGGAGATTAAGGGCATATATTGGAAATATGGTAAATGTTTGCCTTCTTAACAGAAGATCCAAGTAGTATCCCAGCCTTTACTCTACATGGGTGCTAGAAGGTGCCTGGTCTTTGTCATGAGCTGCCAGATGTAACCTCCCAGGATGATTAGACTTACTAGACATTGAATGGTGCTAGAACACTTGTGTCCTCATTCATTGGCTAGATTGCTACTATTTTAAAGAGCATAAGCTTTGGTCATTTTATAAACCCACCTTTCCTATACTTGCATTCTTTCCTTAAATACCCCTTCATAAAGCCCCCTCCACCTCTCATCATTGACCCAACATGTCTTATGGCCAATCCAGACTTTCCTCCAGGCTACCTCTCCTCTGCCTAGTTATATTGCATTTGTTTTACTTATCCTGCATTGCATATAGCCTTAAGCTGGCCATACACCTTCAGATTTCTGTCAGATTTCCTTCAGATCAGATCTACCAACAACCATGTAGTATAGTGTCCTCCCTGATAGAATACATAGTGATTGGAAGGTGTAGAAAGGTCCTCATATTACATGGTTTTGGTAAAACAAAATCTGATCTGAAGGAAATCTGACAGAGAAATCTGAAGGTGTATGGCCAGCTTTAATCCCTACTGAGCCTCCTCCGCTGAGAATCTGTCTTTCCTATTATTAATTGCACAATTTACCATAAGGGGGGGGGGGTATAAAATGTGCCACCGCTAGTTGAAGCTCTGCATTTAACCTGGTTTTAAACTATGTTCCCTGTTAATTTTTTTATTCGGTTATGTGCTTTAAAAGTGTGCAGGTGACTATTTCTTATTTGATGCTCTGTTTTATTTTTTTTTCTTACCAAACATTAAAATTGCAATAAAAGGATAATTTATGGAAATAAAAAAGTGCTTTTTGAAATCTGGATTAATATTTCACATAACTTTTGAAATGTACATTGCTGTCAGTATATATATGAGCATTAATGCTTCCCTCTTCATAGAAAGACAAAAGGCTGCTATACTGTGCCAGCCATCCTAAAACAGAGTGAGTGCTACTGGCTAGGAAACCAGTTGAGACACCAGATCTTAAAGTTGGAAAGGCTAGGCAGGATATTTTCACTTTACGTAAGACTTTTGCTTTTGTATCTATGCTTTTTGACCAATTGCTTTTGTATCTATGCATGTATGGTCAGCATTACATCACACTCTCTATTCCTCGCTTTAGTACATTAACAATCATATACACATACGAACTGTATGTTGACATAAATAACTAACACTACAAAATACACAACAGTTCAGAGACAGCAGTGAAAGCTTAGGACATGCCCCAAACGTACTTAATTTTCATAAGTAGCCAACGATGGATTCCAAAAGACTACACCTCATTTGAGTAAAGCTCATCAAAATATATTCATATGTTCCATTGAAAGCCAGACACCAAGAAACATTCTCATCTAACCGCCAAACCACCTTTGTAGTCATCATAACTCATCTCTATCAAGTTACAGTACAATTTGGGAAAAACAGCCTCTCCTGCATAATCTTTTTAATAGATAAAAACAACATTACACACTTGACCTAAGAACTCTCACACGAGTTGAGCTGAAATAATTCCAAACAGCACCATCGAGTTACAAGAGCTGGAGAGCGGTCTATTAAATCATATGCCAAGTCTACCACAGTTACAGTGATTAAGTTTATGCAAACGCATAGCCGCTCTACAAGACAGAAGGAAACAATACTGAAGGTTCATAAACTTCAGCTAACCAGTTTTACAAATAATCACAATATATAAAAAAAAAAGGTTTTCACAGCACATCATTTTTTCCCACATTTTGTTATATTAGCCCCATCCCAAGATGCATTCCATTTCTTTTTTTCCCCTCAGAATGTTACACACAACACCTCAAAGATAACATGAAAAGTTTACTTGAGATTTTGGTTAATGTATTAAAAATCTAATTCTTGAGATGTTTTTTCAGCTTAACTGGAGCACTCCTGTGGCAAATTTAGTTGTATGGACATGATTTGGAGGTCTACAGACAATTCCTTTTGACTTTATGCTTGGTTTGTGCTGCAACATGAACGTGGGTCAACTGTGGGACCTTATATAGACCGGTGTGTGCCTTTCCAAATCATATCCAATCTACTGAACTGAGAGATTCATTTACACACAATGCATCCAGAATATATTCAAAGCTCGCATAGAAATGCAGCCACAGCTCCCCAACCTGCATATCATTAAAAATCTACAGGATGATTTGAAGCGGGCTGACCATGCTCGGCCTGCAAAAAAAAAAAAAAATTTCCAAGAGAGATTTTGTATAGATCGATGGTCAGACATGCCTCCATCCCAGACATACATCAGAAGATTTACAAGACATCTAGAGGATGTTACATCTGCAAAAGGAGACTGGCTCAACTAAGTATTCGTTTACTATCTGTTGGGCTGCCAAAATGCATCTGTCAAATTGATATATTGGATATTTTCTATTAATCCAATAAACTTTATACCACTGCTGAAATACTATTGGTTTGCATAAGGTATGACACAATAAAATGGATTTGCTCAGTCAACAATAAAAGGTAACTTAAAAGAATGAAGAGGTCCCTAAACGTTTTCTCATCTATTCTCCTTTTCCCCTTTTCCCATACCACTGGTGTGCATTTATGGGGGATTTACAAAGATTGCATTTTCATTTTGTACTATTACTGAACCTGTTCTGTTTTTTTTTTTTTTTTTTTTTTTTTTAATACTGGCAATTGATGTGAACTCTTTTCTTACTTTGCCTTGCCTTCTTTTCTGCTCTCCGTGAGACCATTCTATGCTTCTCATGTGCTACCATCCTAGTTTGATAGGGTAAGCCACATGTCACTGTGGGTCCATAGTCATCCCAGTTTGATAGGGTAAGAACTGTCTTGTATCTTTGAAATTAAACCAAGACATGGTGGCTTAATACACTTGTTGCGCCCTCTCTACTCATTCCCTAAAGCAGTGGTGGGCAACGGAGTTGATATGGAGGGCCACAAGTGCAGCCCTCAGCATCAGTAATTGGCCGCACATAACATCGATCCAGACCCTGCCCACGTCAACACGTCAGCAGGTGGTGGACCAAATGCCGAAAGGCAGTCAAAACACGACAGTAACCCCTCCTGCCCCAGCGTTCATTATATCCTGCACATGGTTCTATCAAGTTCTACCAATGCCATATATGGTGAGACCACTAGGTGTTCCAATGAAAACTGCAGATTGGAAAAAAGATAAAAAGATTTCTTCTGAATTAAATTACACCTTAAATTATCTAAAATATGATCTTGCATATACTGTAACTGTCTTTTAAGTTTTATTTTTCCAACAAACAAGTATAATTATTGGCAGAATAATTGGCAACAGAACTTTTATATGCAGCTAGCCAAGGTGAAGATGGAAGATGATCATAAATAATTTTTTTTTTTTTTTTATTAAAAAAAAAAAAAAAAAAAGGGAAATGCACCAAGACCTGAAGAGGCTTTTAGTTCCCTCCTCAACACAGCTTTAAAAGCTGCTAACGTTGTCATCATGCAAGGTCTATGTTCAAAATGCCCTTTTACAGGACAACCTCTAAAATAAGCTGTTTGCCTAGTGTGAACGTGCCAGGCTGAGACTTTCATTTTGACAAGATATAATGTCTGTAGGAAGCGTATATTACTCACTGTGTAGCAACCCTTTACTTGGGCAATCCTGTACCCTGCTGGCACCTCCATCATTTCCTAAAAGGCCACACCTTGGGCAATGTGCCATATTATTGTTCCCTTATAAATAGTTTAGTTCCTGCAGTGAGATCATACTGAATCAGCTGGAGCTGTGCCTTATCTGTAAAATGTAATTTCTGACACAGAAGATGTAGCAGGATGCAGGAACAAATTTCAGTGGGGTTTCAACACAGAATTTAAGGAAATTAGGTTTTGTGTCCCAACTCACACAGGATGCTGGCCATACATTTTAAAACACAGTTGTCAAAATACTGGAAATCCATGCACTCTTCAGCCCCGTACTTAAACTATTAACAGAGCACACTTTGAACAAAATATAAAAATAAAAAAAAAGCAGAAAAGGAAAATAAAATGAAGTGAAATAGTTTATTTTATAAGCATTATTTAGCACTCTACATCTATACTCTATCACCTTACATAAACCTCTCCCAATCACTACATTCATCCACTTTTGACTGTAGCCAGATTGATTGACTTGAAGTGAGTGTGAAAGAATGACATGATCCCACAAAGTATGCAAACAAGGAATAAAGCTGAAGAGATATATACCTGAAATTCTCAGATTTGCTGTCTTAACAGCTTTAATGTTAAACACTGCCAAATCCAAAAGTTCAGATTTACATGAGCACAGGAACTATGACCAACACAAATGGGGCTCAATTCCAAGCTGAAAAGTTTCGCAAAACCCTGCCAAGGAAACGCCAGGAATAATTAAGATGTATAGGATGGTTACGTGTATGTGACTGCATTAACCTGAAGCACTTGTGTTTAGCCTTAATTTGTCACAAGCACAGCTGTAGAGCAAGGACAAGACCTCAGCGGTGAACAGATGTGCTGCAAACATAACTCCATTATAAAGCTATCAACTTCTATTAATGTACATTGCTAAGATTTAGAAAAGGCCTCTAGGAAAAAAAAAAAAAAAAGCATGTATGAATTATGCACAAAACAGAACTAGCAAAACATGCAATGTAAAAAGGTTAACCGTGATGACAAAAGAGGATACATTGATGTTGGTAAAAAAGGAAAAATAAAAGTTTTAATATATTGATTGATTATAGAGAAAAGCAAGGTCTTCTCTCACAATAGATAATAAAAATTGAAATGCATTTTAAGAAAAATAAAAACTTTAAAAAACATAATAAGGCATACATAAGAAAAACACCAGGTAAGTTCAAAAACGTACATATTTAGAAAAATTCTGCTTATTTAGTCACAGACTGAGCTGACAAATGAAGCTTATTAGTTATTAATTGTTCATATTTTTCGGACCATAAGACACACTTTTTCACCCCCCAAAATTGGGGGCAAAAAGTGCCTGTGTCTTATGGTCCAAAGCACCTTGGCTTCCCAGAGATTAGCCGGGGAGCTGGAGGAGCTGCCAGATGTGAGCTGCCGGCCGAAGTCTGGCTCTCCCATCTGAACTGTGTAATTGCCTATGCCAGCCCTGAACTGGCATAGGCAATGAAGAGAGTTATAGATGAACTTGCATTTTTACCTCTTTCCTGTCCGTGGGAACAGCAATCAATCTGCAGCCCCCACGGACACAGAAACAGTAACATCGGCAGAGGATAGGAGAGGAAAGCAGAAGGCAGCCCCCCCTTCCTCCTGCAGATCAGTGTGAAGTATGACGTGTTCAGCTGAGTGTGTACTGCTGCTAGTGACACCTACTGGCTGAATTAAATATTGCATCCATTAAATTCATTGCATTAACCCAATTGATGGGAAAACGTATTAAATCTTTTTTTCTGGTTTTCCTGGCCTAAAAACTGGATGCGTCTTCTAGTCCGGTGCATCTTCAAACTGACGATAGCAGCCTATAATGCATTACCATGAAGATGATTGAAACAGATCACAATTCCTTTTTACCATGGTGGTAAGCAGAGGATGTGTAGTTTCTAATGGTTCGTTTGCACACCTTCAGGGACCAACTACTTATGTCCTAATTAATCCACCCCAAAACACAAATCCGCCACCTCTGTGCCGATGTTGCAGTCTTAAGGGTGGGGGGGGGGCACACATGGTGGACTCCATAGGGAGCCATCCAGGGTTGCACAGCACTCAATTAGTAAACAAGACTGTTTGAAAATGAGTCTTCAATACTTGGGAGCATTGTTAAGGTGGGCCGAAATGATAAATCGCTGGACTCCAGCAGCTCCAGCAGCTTTGTAATGGTGGTTTAGCAACTGCACTCTTAATCTGATGCTTTTTTCTGCCAGAATCCTTCTTCGTTTTGCCTTTATCTGCATGAACACATAGTGCTCTAACTCAACCACAAATCTTTTAACTGTACGATGGTCATGCTCAAGTCTTGAAGAAAATTCTATGGTATTCCTTCATTGTCCATTCAACCATTTAATACTTTGTCAGCATCTGAACGTCTATGGGCTTGTTTCCACTTAAGCGGAAGCCCGTGGTTGTGCACGGCGCGGATACATCCACACCCATTCTATTCAATGGGCTAGTCCCCGACTGAGTTTTTAGGCGGGGGTCCGCGCTATTCCGCGCCCGCCCAGCACTGACCGCGGCCATACAGGTGAATGGCCGCCACTAAAAACCGCACGAGATGCGGTTCTTGGCAGCGGCGGTTCTTAGTGGCGGCAATCGTGGAAGCAAGCCCTATGGGGGGCTAGTTTTTCCTTTAATTTGGCTCACCTGCCAAACCAATTATCACAGGGGTCAGAGATTGATTGCAGTGATCAGAAGAGCCCCAAGACAATGGCCTGTGGCTACAAAACATGCCCAAATCACCACACAAATCACCAACACCGTTTAACATTTGGTTTGAGGAGTCTGCTTAAGTACTTCGTACAATCATAAATAACCTTCTACCAAAAATTATTTGCTTTATGCAGACGATTTATTTTATTTAAATATGAGAAATGAAAGTGGGTGCACTTCATCCCCTATGAATGATACACTTGCAGTTTGACTGGAGACTTAAGGCAGAGATGCACGAGAATTCATTGCAGCAGCGTGATGATTTCATGCCCAATTTCAGTGCCCAAACCCCACTTATTTATCTCAAAGTGCAGGCATGGCAATTTTGCCTAAATATCAAATACACAACTGATATGCACAAATGAAACACACTCTACTTATAAGAACAGGAGAGGGTATGGGGCAATGTGCCCTATCAAAAGAAAGGAGAAAATTAACTGAAAGCATTGAGAGCAAATAGGCTGAAGTTCTTTCCTATTTGCTGGCGAACAGGTCGTGTGCCCACAGAGAGGGCTCCGAGTGCCACCTCTGGCACCTATGCCGTAAGTCCACTCTCACTGGTATAGGATATCAAACCGGGTTTCCAACATGTTGGATCCCTGTTGGGTTGATATTGATCCCACTCGAAAAACAATACAAGGGTAAATTTTAGCACAGCTAAGCACCATGAACGCGCACGGCGCTCGGCTGTGATAAAATCTGTAATAAAATCTGTGGGAAAAAAAAAAAAAATCGGTTTTCCAAATGCCGTGCCATAGGACCTCTATGGGCTCCTTAATTAGATGCCCTATAATCGCCTGCACTATTTTGCAGACGATCACAGTGAGTCGTTTATCCCGCGGCTGCGGAAGCGCACGGTTGGTTCCCGAGCTGAAAACAGCTCGAGAACCTCCAGTGTACCCTAAAAGTTTGTTTTGCATTTAAAGTTCACCAGCAGATCATAATGAAAACGTGTGCAAATTAGAGATTCCTAATAAGATATGCACACTGCAGCTGTACAGAATTCTAACTTGCGAGATGTTTGATTGGCTTAGAATAATGATGTTCAATTGTGAACATAAAAGCAAGAAGCAATGGACAGACAGGTCCTAATGCAATCCAACAAATCGCATTAACATTATACTGACCTCAACTGTTACTGTGTAACCCAATGCAACCACACCCAAGAAAGCACCATGAGGCCACCAAGAGTGTTCTTTCCAGTGCTTCTGCTGTGCAACATTCTCTCCATTGTGATTAGTCACTGAATAATGTTTTGAACTAGATCCGCCTTTCAGTCTTTTTAGGGTTAATAGGTGTATTATAAAATTGTGGGAATTAGAAGTGGACATAAACCGGAATGTCATTTGCATGAAATATGCATTTGAAAACTAAAATTCTTTCTTTTTGACCGAACTTGTCACAGATGGAGAATTATAGTGGCAATAGTGAATTGAAGACTTTTCCCTCCTGTTAAATTTTATTGCAGTTTATTTTTTTCACTAGTGTGTTACGTTAGAGTGCACTCATCACACCAAGCAATATATTTTGTTCTTTAAGAGATTACAGCACTCAGCCACATACTCCTTGTAAAACAAATTCTCCCATGTTAAGCGTCATCTATCCATGCACAGATTAGCAGGCACTGCAAAATTAGCTTTCCATGTCCCACCTTTAATCACTGGAGTTCTGTTGGCTGAAGAAAAGGAGATTAAAATCCTTTTTGCTGAAAGATGATCTTTTGGGAGATTTCTACAAATGTTCGTGGGCTTCCGTAAAAGCAGGAAAAAGCCTATTTTCAGGTTAAAATAACATTTGTACAGCAGATTGAGAGAAGAGGTCATCCATGGTGACTGTACAGTAACTGAAAATTTCTGTGATCTCCATGGAGTGCTCTTTAAGGTCAGAACATATTGATGAACTCTTAATTCAGAATTTTAATAAAACATAGTGTCTGCATTTTAAAAACACATTTGCAAGCACCATGCAGTTTGTGTGCTGGGATTCATATATCTTTTGCCTGAGCTTGCATTTCCAATTACATCAGTTTACCATCTTGTTTTTGATCCAGCAGCAGCATCTCACCTTCTAGCTCAGTGATCGTGAACCTATGGCACACATGCTAGAGATAGCACTCCGAGACCCCTCTGTGGGCATGCAGGCTGCTGGCCAGCACAGAGGCAAGGAAGGAAAGAACTGCAGCCTATTGGCTCTCAACTCCGTCAAATCTCTTTCCTTCTGACAGCGCCCCATAGCATCCCTTAGCACTGCCAGCCAATCAAAAGCCAGGGGAGAGAGAACATTTGTAGTGTAATGAGAGAGTGTATGCAATGTGTGAGTAAGTAGAAGACAGAATGATATGAGAAGGCATTGTAGCAGAGCAGGTTAGAAGTACTAGTTTTACTATGGCTAGAAAATGCAGCATGGCATACTGGGTAGTGTAGTTCTTCAGTAACTGGCAGAAGGGAAGCTATCTTAGATGGAGGGAAGGGAACAGGGCAGATTGTCAGTACAAACATTTCTTTCTGTGACTTCCATAACACTACACATATCTACTCACTTTTGTTTATATTTTGTAGATTCTTATTAATGTTCCATAACTTCACCCCCCATCACATTTACTAAAGTGAATTAAAAGGACATGAGTACATGTGTGTCTGCATCCCTAGCTCATCTTAACCATACTTTTGGTTCTCGTCTTCATGATTTCTCTAGTTTTCCCCCCTTTCCCCCGCCTATGTCTCACTTGTTTTTTGAATTCCTATGCATAAAGGGTCTCAGCTGGCATGAACGTGCATTGATTTTTATGTGACTTCTGATGCGGACTTATGACTTTTCAATCTAAATTTATGTAGATTTTCCTCTAAAACCCAGAACCGTAAGCAAGCTAAGGAAGAGCAGAAAAAATGGGAATCTTTATCCTTTATAATATACTTTGATTTTTTTTTGGGGGGGGGGGGGATTTGTGAATTTGTAAACTAAATAAAAGTAATTTCAAACCACTTAAAGACACATCAGTTTAATCTTACCTCTTGCATGGTCAGTTAATCTAGACATTGCCCTAGCACAACACACAACTCCAAAGGATTCTAATGCTTGGTTAGAGCTGGAAGCACAACACCTTTAATGGCTTTGCCCAGTAAAAAATCATTTCATGGGGCTACTAGGAAAGTCCTCAACTGGGGATGTTGCTTGTAACACAACGACACCTGTTTAATGAGAACATTGCTTTAACACAAAAATCGGTTTTAGGTTTAGAGGCCTTTAGCTCTACACAAACATTCTAAAAGCTTTGATGCGATTGTTTTTCATTACACGTTGTAATTAAAATAGAAGTGTTGTACATTAAATAATAAATTAAATGCAACATAAAAGCTTACACACAGGTGCATATTAACAAGCAGGAGTAGAAGAGGACAGTGGAACAAAGTAGACAATAGGTATGGGAGACCAGATTGGTTAATCACATTAGGAATTAAAAGATGGGTAGACCAGACTGAAGGGGGGCGGGGTGTTAGGGCTTGTTTCCACATACGTCAGGACCCTATACGCTTAGCGGGGACCCCAACCTGCAGATACACTTACCTGCTAGCCGAGCTGCTCCCCTGCTGCAAGGCTCAACGTAGTCAAATATGTTGAGTCTCTGCACCGGCGGATGTGTAGACAGACCATCTGCTGTGCAGGCAATGTCTATCTGCTACGTCGGGAGCCCGCTAAGTGTATACCCTTAGTGGAGAGGGTCCCGACGTATGTGGAAATGTGGAAGTCTTGAATGCATGTGATGTAAAAAGTGGCGAAGTCAAAAGTAGGTCAGTGGAAGAGGAGGTGCATGTATCTTTATGTACAAGGTTGAAGGTATGGAGTGGGATGGAAAGTGTAGTGATTAAAAAGAAAAAAGGCACAAAACTTTATTTGATGCTCTGGACAATTGGAAGTCCGTGTAGAGATTTGCAGATTGGAGCAACAGATGAATGGAGGGAAGGGGAATAGAGGAGTCTAGCTGCTGAAATTAAGAT
This sequence comes from Ptychadena robeensis, assembly GCA_036250615.1. Taxonomy (NCBI): domain Eukaryota; kingdom Metazoa; phylum Chordata; class Amphibia; order Anura; family Ptychadenidae; genus Ptychadena; species Ptychadena robeensis. The sequence goes on along the minus strand of CM070035.1, from coordinate 61,885,157 downwards.
AGACTCAAGAGGTAACAGTTTTTGTAATTAAAGACCAGAGTGAAGGAGAGTGCACCAAGACAGAGTACTTGTGGAGTAGGAGAAATAACATTTTTAACTAATTAACTAATTTTTCAGTGAGTTGTTGGGGGAGTTTATAAGGAGTTCAGTTCTACTCAAGTTAAAGGTATTGGTCAACCATCCAGAAAGAGATGATATTGTCCAGGACAGAGGAAGTAAACTGCAGAGGTGGATAGGTAAATTGGGGCATTAGAAGCATATAAATGGTATTGTGGCCAAAGGATGGGAGGAGTTTACCAACAGAGAAGATGTAACGGTGGGGGAGAGAGAGAATTGGAATGGTCAGTCAAGAAAGAACCAAGAAAGTCATAGTCACACCCCTTTAGCATTACACTGTTCGTATCATTCTCAGAAAGTTCAGCATTGGTAATCCTCACATCTCAGGGCACATTTCTACCTACAAGTTAAAAAGTAAACTTGTGATTACTTGTAAAACAGGCCCCACAAGAAAGACTGTATAGGTCCGCATGTCACCAGACTAAAGGAAATTTAAAAAGGTTGACAAACATTAACATGCATTAAAAAACGAATATAAGCTGCAAATTTACCTTTAGTAATAGAAAGATTATTGACTTCAGTAGGCAGTCTACTACAGTCCTCATCCTCTGGTCCACTGTCAAACTGTGCCTCTATAATAAGATCTGGACTGCCAGCATCAACTGCGTCACATGCTGATGTTGCTGTTGTAACAGGAATACCTTCAGAAACCTCTGGTTTTAAAACCTGCATACACAAAAAAGAAGAACTTGTGCATGTAACTTTCAGTAATCTAAGAAAGTTTAGATAACATATTAGAATTCTTATTGCTGGGATTGTATCCAATTGCTGATCACATCAGAGGCATTTGGGCTCAGCCCACAGACAGAGCCTCATTGTCAATTAAAAAAAAAATGCACACCAAGATAACCTATGGATTTTCAACAACTGGAAAGTAATTTAAAGTCTTTTAGGGGGAAAAAAGCAATCAAACTGATGGAGTTTAAGTTGTTGGCTGTGTGTTCATTCAAGAGGAATGGATATTTTTCAGAACAGAAGACACACTTTTTTTTTCCATTAAAATCAATGAGAAAATGTCTCTTAGGCTAGGGATCCGTTATGCGTGGCATCCACCGTTGTGTTCCTGCATGGACTTCAACGTGACTGAGGCTCTGACTGACTGATCGGGAGCTTTTACAGGCAAGTCCCATTGCCATCAATAGGCAGCTAGTGCACTCCATTAAAACCCATGCGTTCAACGGATAGTGGAGCCCTAGGCCTATGTTTCGAGCATGTAAAAAAAATTAAACAAACAAGCCAGTGCCAAGAGGGGATTGTAGCTACCCCGATAAGACAGTCTTATTTTTTTTGGAAGGCCAAAATATGCCCTAGGCCTTATTTTCAGCGGATGCCTTATTTACCCATATAATGTGCCAGGTCCAGAGTCCCATACGGTATAATGTGCC
>CM070035.1:61849666-61880682 GCA_036250615.1 Ptychadena robeensis | reverse complement strand
AAGGACGGAGGATATGAAGTATAGGAATATTGAAGGATCGAACTGATAGGCAGGATCGGGAATTATACTTCCTTGCTCTGCCGTCTCTTCCGTCTTTCTCGTCCCTATCTCTTCCTTCTGCCTTCTTCCCTTCTCTCCGGATAGGCCTTACTCTGCCTTCTCGTCCTTCTGTCGATTTCTCTTCCTCCCCTCTCCTTCTCTTCCGTCTCTTCTTCCTTCTCTTCCTGCTTTCTCTTCTTCTCTTCCTAAGGATAGGAAGGAAGGGATGAGGAGAAAAACAGGAACCACAGAAAATCCTTTGGTAAAGCTATCTGGAACACAAGAGCCAAAGAGAGCCAAATGTTGTGCTAAAGCATTTTAACCTAAAAGGACACATCTAGCCAGCAGTGGAGGTTTCAGATATTTTACTACAAGTATGACTGCAGGTTTACAAAGTAATACAAGGTTTGTGGAGGCCAAATTGATGACCAACAAGGGTAAAACTCTTTACAATGGAAGCAGATTAACCTCCCTGGCAGGTCCCTGATCAAAGTTTACACTTGTTTTCTTTTCTTTTGATTTGGATTGGATAAAACATTTATCTAATCCAATCAAAATAAAAAACAAATGTATAAAAAAAAAAAAAAATCAATTCCCGCCCGGGCTATGACGTCATCAGGACACGAGTGCCGGCTATTTCCGGAGGCACTCGTGTTCAGCCGGAGATATATCCAGCTAGCAGAAACGCTTAGCGGGAGCATTTCTGCTCGCTGGATCCACTTTTGAACTAGATTAGAGAATGACATTTCTCTGATCCAGTCCAAAAGTTAAAAAAAAAAAAAAAAAAAAAAAAAAAGACCGGGTCCCGCCTCCGTGACGTCACTCGGGGACCAGGAAGAAGCCGGCGAGGACGTTGATGGAGGCGGCAGCTGGACCAGGTAAGCTCCTGCGCTGTGCCCGAACCCGGGCATATTGCTACGGAGGTTAAAGAAACCCCTTCCTTTAGCCTTGTGAGGCAAAGCAAAACGGATTCAACTCTAAACCTCTCCACCTCAATGTTTCATGCTCCCCTATAGCCAAACCACTATAGCTAAACCATCTTCTCTTCGGAAGCTTTACAGGTTGGCGATGACTCTGGTCTCCAGGAACAGGTACATTAAAAATGTAACATCCACAACAGTTGATGGAAGTGTTTATTCAATTGAACATCCAATTCCTAATGGTCTATGCAGAAAATAAACAAGCATGCAAGTTTACTGTCAGTTGACCAATTGGAGAGAAAAGCTGTTGATTCCTGGTAACTTGACAAATGAATTTCATCATTTGACCGATGTTTCTTTTTACTAGGTTTTCACCAAGTATTACTTTCATTACATGGAGTTTCCTCATCTTCTCGAATTCAAAGCTCCCACAGATGGATTTAAAAGTATCATATCGGCACAGTAACTTTGCCAAGGATTAACACTTGTGGGCCAGCTCAATATCTTCTTTCAGCAATATTTATTGTGTGAACAGATAAGCCTGACATTACTAGCATGTGCTAAGGTATCAACAAATAAAGCCTCTTCTGTTCACAGCTCAGCAACCCACTACTGAAAACCCGCACATTAAGTGGAAGCAATAAAAGAAAATGCAATAGCTTTACAACAAGGTTAAATGGTAAAGCATTATCCAGTGCTGTCGTTTCTTAACTTTTGTCCAATATAGACCATTGGATTTGTTAATTGCCATTCTAAAGCCCCCCATACACATTTCAATTTTTCGTCCGACCAGTTTTTCGTGCGGGCACCTGATTTTCATTTAAAATGTTATGGTCGGTCGTCACGAAAAATCGGAATTCGAATTATCACCAATCGATAGGACCGACAGTATTTTATTTACAGCAGATCGAACAAAATTTACGGACAGGTCCGAAGCGGTCACAAAATCTTGATCGGTCGGGTACTTAATTCCGAATCTGATTATTCTACCGATTGGTCGCCCTGACCGACCACGCTGGTACGAAAGATCGGAACATGTATGGGTGGCTTATGGTTGTGTCATAGGTTATACTATACTCAGGAATTATTGAATCATGTTAAATTGTCTGCACCACAGTTGCAAAAGGTTTTCATTTTATCACAAGTATCCGAAATAAGAAATTTCTACCAAAAAAATTACACACAAAATAAACTTCTGATCCCCAATATCATTCAGATACAATGGCACCCGAGAGGCATTATACTTGGAGAAATTAGAGAGGAAACAATTGGGCGTTTTAAATTCGAAGTAGGGTTCAGAAGAAATGGATTCTACCATGAAGACAAAATTGGCAGAATTTTTATGAGAAACCATAAATTAGGTGCACACTTGTGAACTGGTATGATCAAAAACCAATAATGTCCCTATTAGCTTTTGTGTTTTATTTTTTCACACAATGTCCCTTGGCAGCACTATCCTTTTATTCAGTTTGTGTCTTCTTCCTGTGCCATGCCGCCTTCCTTTCCATCTGCAGTCCCATTCTTGCGAAAAGCAAAACGACAGCAGAAAAAGCTGCGCAAAACACATGCTGTAGAAGCTGTATCTTTTGTCTATCAAACAACTGACAGACAATGTTTATAAACACACTGCAGATGCCAAAAATTACGAAAGGAAGCACTGTTCCATTGTTTTCTGTAGGTTTCCATACCATGCTCCTTTTAACCCCTTGTTAATGGTCTAACCCATTCAGCAGTAAACGAATGCTTTTCTAATCCAACAAATCATTTTCATGCACAAAAAATAGGCATTTTATTTCATAAACAGAACCTTCTGCAACAGTTGTTGATCTGTATACGATTTGGTTTGCTCTGTGCAGTCATTTAGTAGGTCACAGTACACGTTGGCACTCATGGTCAGAAGAAAACTCCAGAGAGTCATCAGCACGGCAGAGAAAATCATTGGCCGCCCCCTCCCCTCACTCGCTCTCCTGCACAACAGACTGCGGTCAAGGGCGCTGAGGATTGCAAGTGACCCCTCCCACCCAGGGCACTGTTTCTTCAGCACACTGCCACTGGGCCAGAGGCTTCGGGTCATGTCCACCAAGACTGCGAGACATAAGAACTCCTTCTTCCCCTCAGCTGTCAACCTTCTGAACTCCCTCCGAATACTTCCACCCTAAAAAAGGATCGGACAGACCAGGTCACAAGTCCCATGATCCTACTGAGCAGACTATACCGAGCATTCCATATAGGTGTTTGTTGTATGATGTTTCTGTCTACTGATTCTACTTTCTTGTCTCGTCTACCCACTACACTGAGATATGTACCATGTATACTGTGCCACACCCAATTCCGGGCAAAATGAAAATGAACTGCAACTCCATAGTGTTGACAAAATTCACGCAGCCCCTAACCATGACACACTTGTCTTTATACCCCTCCACATGGTAGTTGCCAAACATGCTTGACACACCATGTGAACCAAATCGGTTAATCCTGGTCTCAGACAACAGAAGATGTTTCCAGTAATCCATGTCAAAAAATGGTTTGAATGCTTTCTTGTGAATCATCTTTAGGTGTCCTTCCCGGACAACCTTGGCAGCATTTTTCAATTGACAACCTCTGGATACGAGGGCTGGTTCCATTTACGTTGGGACCCCTTCGCTAAGCGTATATGCTTAGTGTGGGTCCCGACGTAGCAGATAGACTTACCTGCTTGGCAGGGGAACTGTCTTCACGGCGCCGAGCCGCTCTGCCAATGTAAGGCTCAACATAAGGCTCTGCACCGGCGGAGCGGAGCAGCCAATATCAATGTGCTACGTCGTATACGCTTAGCGGAGGGGTCCCGACATATAATGGAAACAAAGCCTTACACTGAGCATGTGATGGTGCCGTTAAACGCATCACCATGGAGATGGTAGTAGGCTGCCTTTGGGCATGGTCTCCACTCCTCAAATGGAGGGGAGCCAGAGTGTACCAAGGTCATCCCATTTTAACTTCACTATAGCAGGAAAGCCTAAACGTGATTGGGCCCATTTGTACATTAGACAAAATATATATAGAAAATATTCTGAACCTCCAAAAAGCACCCTTCTATAACATTCAAAGATTAAGAAAACATGTATAGCTTAGCAGAAATAAAACTTGTAATCACCCCTCAAAATACCTATCACAGCTCTTTCTATTCTCCATTTCAATCACTTAAATCGAACCTACCACCTCCACATCTGCCTTTTTAGGGGTCGCTGTCCCTGGATTAAGACTGGATGTAGGCGAGTTGTGCATATACTTTTTTTGTTTGTACTTGTTTGTTTAGAGCCTAGGTGCCCAACCTGTGGCCCGGGGGCCGCATGCGGCCCTTTTAGTGTTGTTCGGCGGCCCCCCTTGGTCCTCCACATGCGGTTCCGAAAAGCGAACTGTTAATGCATAGGACATAGCAACTCGTCTGTGAAGTGGTAACACGCTGATTCAGCTTTCCTAATCAGCTTTGGTTCCTACATAAAATTGTCAATGTTGATCAGGGAAACCAGGTCTATAGTACATATGAGCTCTGAACCCAGGGGGTGGGAGGGGGGTCAGTGCTGTCGGGTTTTGACTGCCTGTCGGGATCTGGTCCACTACCTGCTGAGATATGTTGATGGGGGGAGGGTCTGGATCCATGTTATGAGCGGCCCTTTAGTGATGCCGAGGGCCGCACTTGTGGCCCTACATATCAACTCAGTTGCCCACCACTGGTTTAGAGTCTACATCTGCTTTAACGTCAATTAATTCATATTAAAAAAAGGACCAGAGGCCATCCAGGAGAGCCATTGGAATCCCCGAGTGATATGGTGGCCAGGTGTCCACTTCTCATTTGCTTCCTGAGATACCAATGCCTGTGGGAAAATACAGGCAAGCAGCGTTTATGCCTGTATTATCAGAAAATAGGTGTCCCAAGTCCTCACAGATATTGGGAGGGTGGTGCCCAAAGTGTGCAAAAAGATTACTTGGTAATCTACATTTTTTTCATTATTTTTTTCTTTTATTTTTTTCTAACACACACAGATTGTCCATTTTGTTTTTATTTTTCCCCATTAATCTTTAAATAAGCACAATCTTACTAGATATCGGTTCTAAAAAAGTAATGACTAATAGATTTAAAACCATAAAAAATGCTAGACTACACTGTATTGTCTCCATCAAAGTAATGAAAATGAAGAAAAATCTTCCATTTAACCGCCCTAGCGGTCGGGACGGCACCATCTTGTCCTGCACTTTGTTGCCTTGTATTGCAGCTGACGAGATGGAGCCATCCTGATAAGCTCAGATACCAGCAGCAGCACATTCTGCTCTGTGCTGTCCAGGGGAACTGAAGCTTGCTTCTTCACTCAAGCAAGCCGGCGATGTCACCCCTCTCCCAGTGCAATTTGCATATGAATGTCCCGCAGCTCGGGGGGGGGGGTCGCAGGACATTCATATGCAAATTGCACTGTTCTTCAAAGAGCACACCTGGAATATCACCCCCAGTCCCAGATGTGCTCCTTGAAGTTAACCCTTTCAGAGAGTGCTAAATGCCATTGTATTGGATACAGTGAAAACTCTATCCAATACATATCAAAGTAAAACAAAACACATTTGCAATTGTAATAAAAATATTATAAACAAATACTATTTTAAAATATTTCATACCAAATAGGTATTCAAGAGATTTTAGCATTCAAATGATACTTTTTATAATTTTTTTTATGTAGTTTTCTTTTTATAATTGTTTGTTTCCAACATTATTATATTCAGGATGTTTATTAGACCCTTATACGGACATATTTTGGGAAGTTACATGCCTACAACATAAAGAAAAATTTACCGTTGAAGTCTATAGTGCACTTTTGGAACAGAAACCTGGACCTGAGCAGTGCGCTAGGGAGGTTAAGAAGCATATTTGTGTACTATCTAACTAACATGCAGTTGGCAGTAACCGCAACATGGGATCGAGTAATCAACAGTTGATCAATGATCGAAGAGCAAACCACTAACAGTAAACGATTTCCCACCCATTTGGGTCGTTCACCGTTTAAAAGAGGACCAACTCCCCAGTATTTCAAGTTGCTGGCAGATAGGAAAGGTAGATGAGGCCAAGAGTCAATCGTACAGCCAGCGATCGAAGGTGTCCATCAATGCAGTTTGTTTGATGAACGATCAACAGAAAAAAGCCGACATGATCAGCAAATGAACAGGCTTTGAATCCCGAATAACCAAAATCGATCATTCGATTGTTTGGAATACGAACAGAAATAAATAAATACTGTAGGTCTATGGCTTTACTGGAGGATCTAGTGGAAGTCAACACTTGTTGAAACACTGAAAGACAACTCAAGTGACGAAAATCAACATCTGGAAAACATAGCCTGTGTTTTTATTTTTGTAAATATATACATATTCTTTTTGCTTAGTCACTTATGGTATGCCATAGTGGCTATACCCAGGGGTACACAACTTTTTTAGTGAGCTCCTCAGATGAGTACCAAAACATGGTGTTTGAGGAAAACTACATACATATGGGGCAAGTACCACGGTTCTCTGCAACAGCCTCCTGCATGGTAGATTCTGCTGCAGATGGACCTCCGTGTTACTGATTGAGCCTCGATTAGCTGTCTCCATCCACAGGTCACCAGCTGGGCTTTGGATCAAATGTAAATATCTCACATTACAACACGTTTCAACCCCCAGATCTCATACCTCAGTAGTGCAACCCTGAAATTTCCTGGGTTAATTGAGACTACCTGCAGTCCCTGAGTACCTGCAGTCCAAATGTCAACCTTTCATAGTCATATTCCATCTGTCACACAGTGCTTTTCTCTTCTCAGATCTTACCCCAACATATGCCTACTCTGACTTTCACCCTCCCAGTCTTTGTTGCCATTTGAGGAGGAAAAAGGGCAGATTATTTTATTTTTTTTTTATGTCTAGTGGAATAACTTTCCAAAATCATTCTGCCACACGAAGCTCATTAATCCCACATTAAATGCGTGCAATCTGTTTGTTCCTCCTCAGGGTTTTTTTTGTACACTGTAACCCAAGATGGGTGGGAAGTGCATATAGACAGCATCTTTTTTTTTTTTTTTTTGCCCCATCACAGACAAGTGTGGACCATTTCAAGATCACAAATTAATATGCGATGAAAGCACATTTTATGACGTGAAATAGCAATATTTTGAAAAGCAGGGTGCACCCATCAGAAAACAATGCATGTAAGCTTCATTGGATGGCCTGCCAAAGTTCAAATGTACTTATACCACCAGCAGTGAACAATTTGTGTATCGCAGAAGCAATTCCAAAAAAGCTGCTAGAAATAATATACATTTCAGTCAATAAAATGCCTGTGCTGCAACAATTTGTATCTCAGTTGTTGGGTAATTAAATTTTCACAGGATCAGGAGCTAGCTATAGAAAAATCAACAGCCTCAGAAGATAACCAATTGAGCCAACGCAGCTGCTTTCAGAAAGTAGTAAGAAGTAAAAACAACCAGAGCGTGGCAAAGAAAAGTCTGCCTAATAAAGAAAGCCTAATAAAACAGCAGGCACGTTGTACTTTCTGCTCTGATGAAGGAAGTGGACTTCTACAGGTTAACCTGTTTCTTCTTTTGTTTTTTTTAGTTACTCCTACTGTCCACCTGCTCCACAGATCATGGGATTACCAGTGTAAGCAAAGAAAAACATGCTCTATTTGTGATGTCATTTTTTAATACCAGAGCAATTCCATTTACTAACAGTCACACTTCACCTAAACTGAAATTTTCTCATTACAAACCTATATACATTATTGCTGATAAACAGGTTTCCAGCACAAGTGGCTTCCTTACATTAGTATGGAAGGCATAACAGTGCATTTGGGCAATCACTGGATTTACAACAAAGTAAGCTTTTTAGGGGAAACCTCCAAAAACAGGACACTTGCAAATATTGAAGGAAATGGAGTTAGGTAGAGTAAGAAAACTGTAAATAAAAAATGTCCATTTACAGTAGCAAGCAATTTAAAACCATATACAGGTTTTAATATGTACCGTATTTTCAGACCATAAGTCGCACCCAGTTTATAGAGCAGGAAAACTAGAAAAAAATTTTTTTTGTACGAGCATTAATCTCAATTGGGGATAGATTCAGCACAGTATCAACTTTAGCCACAAGATGCCCCCAGTGAACACTTGCCATCAGTATACAGATGACATCACTGCTTTTCTCACACATCAGGGAATAGAGGGGGGCACTGCAGATCTCTACCCTCTATGGCTGACAGCCAGACTCCGCAGGTGCATAATGTAACAATATGTACGCCTTTTACTGCCTTGAGTTAGTGTGTCTCCCGTGCCATGATGCGCTCCTTGCCTGCCTTCAGGGCACTGTGCGCCATCACATAGTCCTGGCTAGCCATTTGAGAGGCTGACTGGACGAACCCATGTGATGTGGCATTTGATTTACATGTTCAACATAATAGGAAACCTGTATAGAATAGCATAATGCCAAGCGCTGATCTTAAGATTAGCTTACTGCCTCAAACACAGTAGATCATGTTCAAGAATCATGGAAGGCTTTGTAAAAAGAAAATACATATGGGGGAAAAGAAAAACATCAATGAAAAAGTTCACAGATAGCAAGCTGGAAACTGGCATTCTAGCAGTCATTATCTATGCGATACTTCTCACAAGTAAACAGACACTCTAAATTTAATAGCATAGAAGTGCTGCCAGATAAACAGCAGGTGCAATACAGTCCTTGAGGTTAAAGTCTTTCAATATTGTGAGCCAATGCAATTCCTCAACAGATACGCAAGATTACAGCTAACGTTCCCGCAGATTTTGGTCTCACAAATGATACATAAAGAAATCTTTTCATTCTGAGAATTTGCTTCTTTTAGGATCTTGGCGATTTTCCATGGCCACTAGAGGTCATGATCTAACCAATCGCTACAAGAGGATTGTAAGCTGCACGTTTCTATATAGGCACCTGCAAAGCAAGGCAGGAAAGTTTCATTCACATGATGTATAAAGTATACCATGTTGAACCTAGTGATGTCATGAATGACAAGCATTAATCCTCCACCAGCTGTTTCAGTGTAACAATCTACACTTCAGTTCATAACGCACAGCAGCTGGACACATGAGGTGAACCCCCTTATCACTGACTAGTTCACATTTTCAGGGAAACAGCTGGGATACGATCCATGTCTTCAGTTTGCCAGTATACACAGCCTGCTCAGCACAGACCACACTTGTATCAAAGAAAAGCAGTTCTCATAGCATCACAGGCATTCAAAAACAGTTTCCAATGACGATTTTGAAAAAGACAAGACCACATACCAGTAATTAAAGTAAAAATAACTGGTTTAGCTGTCTAAAAAGGTAGCCATACACGGGTTGACTTTTGCATGATCAATCATGGATTCAATATTGGAAATGGAAAATGGATAACATCAATCGATGGATTTCTTTACTTGGATAGATGCACATACAAATGGATCAAAATTCCTAGAAAATGATAATGCCATCGACTGAAATTTACTGACATTTTGATCACTGATGAATTGATTGTTCCACCACTTTTGGTCAATTGAACCAGGTGGCCAGGACTTGAAATGATCAGTATTTCCATTCAGTCGATCAAAAGAATCAAAACAGGGTATAGCTACCTTAAGTTTCATTGCATCGAAACAAGATATTTAATATTTAATGCACGACAGAGTTAGAGTCCACAAAGTCCTTCGACCACCCGGGAATTCGGCTAGCAATATTTCTGGGCATCTGTTTATTTATTTTCTATAATGGACGAGGTTTGGAAAAACTGAAGCATACAAAAAACTAAGAATATTTAGTTATTACCTATTCCCTTCGATTTTAAAAATGGGAATCACTAGAGCAAAAACATGAAGATTTAGGAATGCAGCACTAGAAATAAAGTGATGATTTCAATAGAAATATATCTAAATACATGCATACATTTAACATGTAATGTCTATTCACTTTCTACAAATCTTCAGTCTCCACAAATACAACTTTGGCACTTCTAGTTCCTCCCAAATGATCAGGCTGATGTGTGCAGTTACTCCACACCAAATGCCTTAAATACCAGTCTTTATGGACTTTGAATATTGCACTGATGCGTAGTCAGGTGTGAAAGGGGGCATCTCCAATCTGTTTCTACAAAGTTTGGAGCATGAAATGATCCTATATGTCTGTGTATGCAGAAGCATTCAGAATGTAATTGCAAATTGAGGTCAAGCCCTCCACCAAATTTGACACTTTAAGCGTGCAAGGTCACTTTGCACTACTAGGGCAATCACTGTCAAAAAACAAAAATAGTATTTCTGACAGCAGAAGGGGCGATTTCTCCAAGATCGCCCCTCCCACTGTGTAACAGTCCCTAGTATCTCTGTGGCTGTAGGACATTGTGCCTACCCAGTCCAGGGACCTTTTAGCGGTGATGAGAGGTGCTTCTCCAGGAGGGTGGTTGGGTTGTGGTAGGTTTTAACTGTAGCTCTCTTCAGGGGGTGATATATGCAGTCAGCCGAGCTATCTGAGGAGGAATTTGACTACCCCTCTCTGGCCCAGGGCACTGACCGGCATAGGACCGCCCCTGTTGGGGGGTGGGGTTCCAGTACTGGAAAACCAAATGTGCAAAAGTGGCTTCGGCTCCTCAGTACTAAACATGTAGCCTCCGGCAATGAGAAAGCTAGGATGGCAAGTATGTTGTTTTCTTTGTGTAGCAGTTTTCCCTGATGTAAACTCAAGACACATGTATTACATAGACATATAACTCACCTGTCAGCAGTTCACAACTGCTTTGATGATGTTGTTCTAAGATCAGCCAATCTAACTCTTGCCTATTAGATTTCCAAGTGATGGTAGCATCCATTTATTAATATTAATAGCTTTTATTTTGCAGCACTGTACACACACACACACACCACATGGTAGGTCTACAACTGTAGCTTTGGGCATTTGGGATGCCACACAATACATACCACCCTAGGTCACAAGGTGTCTTGATTCTATACGCGGTGGTATCACAAGTGGAAGCACATATATATGAACAGGGTCTTAAACTTCTTGAGAGTTCACACAAGCACATTGTCACAGCACTAAAATGTACAGATCTGAAAGCAGTTTCCCATCCACTCATTAAAATAGTTGGATATAGTAGAATGAGAACAACTTCTTAAAAGATCACATAGGACATCAGGTGATGACATCACAGGAAGAAAAGCAAGATTACAGCGCAACGTTTCACTTTCACATGAACCTTCAACACCCTCAACTGATGGGAAAGGAAACAGACTCATTGCAGTTCCTACTCCAAAACTTGCACCGACAATGACCTCATCTAAAATTATTCTGGTAAAACATACTAACCTACACAAACCCACTACTGAAATTATAAACAGTTGAAAATGTTAATTAAAAACCTACCATGCAAAAAATAAACTTCCAACAACCGCTACAAAAAAGTTAAATACTTCTCCAAGAGCACGATGCTTGCCATAAAACTCATCTGTGATCTTGGTTATCAAATTACTACAACCCACAGGTGACTGAAAAATAACTACACAACAGTATCTTGTAGCAATTCATTTCGAGAAGCCAGCTTTCCTTGCAGCTGGCTGCCAGAGATATCAAGCTTATGACCCAAGATAGATTGCATGTGTGTGAGCCTAAACTTATTGCAAAGCTCGTGTTTATTTGGAAAATTACACAAGAGAAAATAAAAAAATGCCAGGATTAGCAATAACCTCTTAAAACACAATTACACTGGAAAATGGAGATCTGCAGAATGTTTTGGAAATATAAAGGCTACTTTACCCCTCTAATTTGGAAAGTTGAGCACAAAGCAAAAACTATAAAAATAATTGCCACTGAAAATATTTGTTCAAGCACAAACCAGAGGGATTACATCGCATGCGATTTCTAGAGCTGCACCCGTGTTTCTTAACCTCCTGGGATCGGGCACAAACGGCGCCTCTCTGTGTGCCTGCGGCTCTGTAGATGAGCCGGAGGCACACGGTGCCCTTCCAGCCCCGTGTCTTCGGCGTCATCATGTTAATGGAGGTGGCGCCGCTCTCCTCCCCAGAGGCTTACTGCTTCTCTCCCCGTGTCCCCAGCTCTCTGAACTTCAGATGCCGATGATCGGGATCGCACCGGCGGGTGTGCGATGACGTCATCGGGAGGGGTAGGGGCGAGAAGTTCAAAATGTGAAAAAAAATATTGGGTTTTATATTTTATTTGATTATTAAATGTGATTTTTTTTTTATATTTAAGCGTTTAAAACATTATATATTCAGGATGTCTACTAGACCCGTGTTTTTGGTCAGTTACAGGCATACAACATTTTTTTTTCAATGATAAACAGTGTAAACGCATTTGGTACAGAAATCTGGACCTCAGCAAAACGTTTAGGAGGTTAAGTAAAGTTTGAGGCTGCAGCTTTCTTTTAAAAATTACACTGGTCAATCTACTTTACCACACCACATAACCTATTTCTGTATAATAGACTAAGGAACAGTATACAAAAAGCAATGTGCGGTTCCTCAAGATTAATATAAACCATCATCGTGAACTACAGCTCTGTAAATACTACAGCTCATAAAACAATCATAGCCAAAGTGATAAAACGTAAAGGAAAATACATAAATATAACCTTGCCGTTTTCCATACTGCATTCATTTGTCATCTATATGTTTGAATGCAAGTATATCCACTTCTAAGCAGATATACAATCTCAACGATTTCTTAGAAACCAGTTTGTGGTGGTCTACATACTTCCACGCCAGAATCAGCCAAGAGAGGTTAAAAAAGGTGGTCAAGTGCAAGTTGGGGCAGTACAAGTCATAAGAAAACAGTTCTGCTGTTCTACTTTCCAACACCTACAGATACACAACTGCACCTCCATATTTTGTATTGTTTGTTTAATATTCTCACTCAGTATTCACCATATGTCCTTCCGAGTTGTATCAAATGTTAGGGGCTCGGTCTAGAATGCCTTCTTTAAAATTGTCCCTTTCAAAGTTAAATTAAGTAAAAATATCGAAGAGGTGAATACTTGCAGTGTATGAACACACCAATGACAAAACACAAAAAAATAAATGAATAAATAAATAAAAAAAGAATTCTCTAAAGAGACTGCACCCAAATCTTAGAGCCCCCCCCCCCCCCACCCACTGGGGTACCGCTTAGCAAAACCTTCAGTGCATGTGGGAAGACAGTCTAGTCGTTTTGATTTTAACAGTGTACCGTGTTGTCATTAGGGCAACCATATGCAAGAATGGGCGCACTGACCCACCCACATAGGTCAGGGTGCATAAAAAGCAAAAGGGATTGCGTTTTTGAAGCCCTCTTCCTGCAATCAAAAATCCCCCTGGTGCTGCGTCAGAAACGCATCCCTAGCATGCCCTATGCAAGCATATTCAAAAGCACTGCGGAACCACAGCCCTATGAAACAGATTGAGGGCAGGCCTTCAACCAGTACTAGGCAAAAGGTCTATAGCTGTAAGCTCTCGCTTGCTGTGCTCTCAGGGTCGTATAACTCACATAGCGATTTCCCCAAATGACAAGGTGCCCAAATGTAAGGGACACCTTGGGAACCATACCAGGGGCTTGTACATCTGAGGCTCCTCTAATCCCAATCCTTAGACCAGACAAGAGATGTGATGCACTGCCAGGAGGCATCAAGTGCTGGGCTACATTTTATAGTGCCACACTACACTTGCATATATGTCACCTTGGCTCCTCCAGCACACACACTGATGGGATGCAGGATGCAAGCATAACTAGCACTTTCTGTTGATAAATCTACACTCTGCTTGATTTTGTGTGACAGAGTTTAGCAATGGTTTACTTTGCCGTTTCTTTTAATTAACCTTTTAATAATTTGGGAAGTAAAGAAAGACAAAATCAGAGTAGATGTTACTGAAGGGTCCATTTTTAACTTCATGGCAAATCAAAAAGTTCACAAATAAAACTATTATATGAAAATGTCAGATAAAGATTGATATGGGAGGACATTAAGGACATGACAAGGCATCGCTAATCCCCTTTCACCATGTAGTATTTCCCTGCAGAGGCCTGTCACTTCTTCATTATCACTACTAACAAAAGGGAAAGCTACAAGTCGCCAGGAGACGGTTACACCCAAGCAGAGTTGGCACCAAGAGGAACCTGCTAATAGATTGGCTTGCTTGGTGTAACTGTAACCGTGACACCTGCTGAGTGACCAGATAAACTTAGGACAGCAACAGGGATATTACAGTGCAGGACGAACTTGTGAAATTCAACACTCTGAATCTTCAAGGACAACCTACTGCCATTATAGGCACCATAACCTACATCAAAACACAGATTAGACCATGCTATATACCTGAATTCAAGATAGAAGATCAAGAATTCTCAAGGAAATAAAAACACTGGAAAGTATTTTTTGGTATGCAGGTGTAAAATAATGGACTTGGATCTTAGGAGAACTCTGAGCTGTGATGGATGTCAATAGAGCAAGCTGCATTTCCATGAGACAATCATGCACAAGTGTCTCAAGAATCAGCTTTGTTTTGACATGTAACATGTTTCTTCAGCACGTGCCAGATTATTTATGCAAGACCCGCATATCATTAAGTTGAACTCCAGGTAGCAGCATTATTAACCATTGCAGCGGCTTTTATTCTTGCCGATGCCTTTAGGCTGTGGGGAGTATAACCTACCTGCAGTGTTGTTCCTTACGCTAGAATGTGGTCATTGGCTACTTTCCTCTACATAGAAGAGCCATAAACTGTGCATTGTAGGGAAATGATGACTGTTATTCATAATTGGTCTATGGAAGGTAGACAGACCAATGTAGTGCAGTTTGAGTAAAAACAAATGGTCTTCAAAATTTTTTATATGTGCACATTTTGGGGGGGAGGGGGGGGGGGGCAGCAGACCACTTTTCAGGTGTGGCCAGAAATTTAACAGCAGCCAACACTTTGTGTTATAGTGTCCAAAAGCTAGAGATTAAAACTTTTCACCTAGCCACACTGGAGCACATAAAAATAAGTATGGTGCTTTGTGCCAAGAAATATAAAATCGCCAGGCAACTTAAATCTTACTGTAAAATACACCTTTATATCCAATGGTACTATGGATCATGTGCACAGGGCTTAGGAATCAAAGTTTGTACACTAGTAGACAGTTAGGTGGAAATGGTAACAAAGTTAAAAACTGTTGCAGGGAACTCTCCTATACTGTGTGAACTACAGCAGGGATTTTCCTGTAAGCATTTCTAGGAAAAAGGTCTCTGGAGCCTGTGTGTCCCTTTGAAGGAAATCATCTTTGGTCCCTGCCTTTCCTTTGTCCCAGGAAGGTGTGGTGACCCACTCTTATCTAGCACAGCTTGGGAACACCCATGGGAAAAACATATGATGGCTTTAAATGACAGCACAAGGAACTTGGCAAAATAGATGTCACTTACGCTGAAGAGCTTGTGAAGAGAAGTAGCACTGTAACAATATAAATCCTGGCAGGAAGTATTAGGAAGCATTTGTGATTAGATAAAGACCAGCATATGGACCGAAACACTTTAGCCTGCATGCTATACACACACAAATGGGCATTAGTGAATCAGGAGAAAGAAATTCTTCATTAAAGGCCCCATTCACATTTCGATTTTCCAGTTCAATCGACGCAAACCGATCGATTTGAAAGACGATCGACCAAAATTCGATGCCTGTCCACATGGTTAAATCGACCATCTAGATGAAAATTAACCAAAAGTTCGATCGAAAAGTGATCGGACATGTCGGAAAATTTGGATCGATCGAGTATACATCGAATCTGGATTTTCATTTTGTTTAATTTCAAAGAGGCAAAAAAAATAATAATAAGTTAAAAGGTTTATACAAGACATCACAAGCGTGACACTTACATTGGTTTCTTGATACAAAGCAATGCTTAAGTGATGCTAGGAACATAAAGTAGGCATCTGTTAAATCTGAGCCTGTGCAGATGTGCATGCAAGTCTATAAGACCAAGATGTGGCAAGTTTATTACTTACTGTATAAGAACAATACGAATAGATCAGTATTTTTCAGGTTTCCATATATAGTTAATATAAAAAATGTACCAATTCATAAAAAAACAGCTGAGCACTAGCAAAAGCTATGTAAAAAAATGAAGTGCCTTAGAAGGATGTGCTTCTAAGCCAGTCTCTGAACTATTTGTTTCTACGAGTTTGTTTTTGAGCAGACAATTTACTCAGACATAACAAATGTTGCCGCTGTTACAGTAATGAGTGATAGAAAATATAAAAGCAATAAAGGAACACTGATGGCTCCAGCAGGCATCACATCAATGCCCCACTGGAACATAGGAAACTTCCTACCATAGAGCACACTATAGTAATCTGTACCAGCTCACTGATCAGCTCCCATTGTCTTATTCCCTTTCATGCGCTGCCAGTTATTGTGATCACTTTCTATTAGAATATGAGGAGTTTATAACTACAGGAGACTAAGGGACAATGTAGAAATTCCTGTTCTACATACAACACGTTGTCCATTTCTTTGTTTGTGTGTTAAGCGCTAAAAAAAGAGCAACAGTAGCTCATTATACAAAGTAGGGTCACAATCAACCGTCTTTTACAATTACAACAATACAAAAGTTAAATGTAAATGTGTTTAAATAATGGAAATATTGTTGTAGGATATGTACACATTGTTGACCAATTTGTTTCTAACCAGATCTGTTACAAATAAAAAGTAACCAATCTGAAACCCATAAAGGAAGTCATGCTGCCATGAAACTGATATTTTGTGCCCCCATTTCTGCTTTTTCATTATGACCTTGATGAACAAAACTCCACACAGCCATGCAATACAGGCAAGGAACAGTTCACTGTCATCACTGCCCACCTACCATTTTTGGCAACCGAGTGGCAACAATTTTTTTTAGAAAGATTGGATAAGGGACTATAGATCATTTTTTTTCAAATGTCATGACTGGCAACAAAGGCATGGTCTACCAAGATGCACAGCAAAAAACCTTACAAACAAGTAAATTTGTGGGAGGCAATTGCTATTGAAACAAATATGGGAAAATCATAAGTGTTTGCCCTAAAATACACATCTTCCTGAAGCAATGAGAAATAATTTTTTTTACATATCTTTAACACATACTTAGAAGAAATACATTTACAAGAGAATGATGAACATCAGGCTATGCTAGAAAGAATGTTTACCTCTAAACAGCACTTGGTTTGGTTTTGGTTATTTCAAGTCAGAATTTGCTTTGATACAATCAAAAATGTGTATTTAGATACTAACCTTCCATTTCTCTTGAGGGAGAATCTTCACAACCACCACATCACCATTCAGTGCTCTGTTCCTGGAAACCACCCCATCAATAAAAATGTCTCTTAGGCCTTCCTATATATAAAACAGACAAACCCATTCTTTATTAAATACATGTTAAAAAAATATGCATTTAAGTTTTTTTCAGATTTTAGATTTCATGACATAATTCTTTAACATTGCAGTCCCAATTAATCAGTTTTGTTTTCATGCTACCACCCAAAGCAGCACAGACGTTCCTGACTGGCCCTTTATTATGTAAGGAAAACTCTGTGCTGCATTGGACACACAAGGAACCTCCCACTATTGCCTCGTGGAAGGCTTTGATTCTTCCTTCCATCTGTATCAGGACACTTATGCTAGTATGGGGTTAACAAAATTTGGCAAGGCTTGGGGAGTTTGCATTGAAGACTCTGCATATGATAAGGGGATTGCACCTGTGGGTACTTTTTATTTATTAAAAAATTTATTATTCATATGGTATGTCAGGTTTGTACCAATAAATGTTGTCCTGTTTGAATTTGCTTTTTGTATTTGGTTATTATTGTGCTTTGCCTTTTTCCCCTTTGTAAACAATTTCTGATTTACGGTCATTGTGGTATTGTTGTAGCATATGTTTGGGTGTATTGTTGCACTCATTTGATGTGCTGTTGACACTGTCATTATGGTTTTGTTTGTTTAGAAAAGTCAATAAAAAAAATATTTAAAATCTTTTTTTTTCCCATGGCAGTCCGTGTTGCCACCATAGATAGTGTCATGAGCACAGTGTTACAGCAAACAAAGTAAAATCCATGTTTACATTCATTGACTTGGGATACCTGTGTGCAATTGATTTTTTTTATAAGATTAGATTTAGCCTTTGCTGTATGTGAAAGCACAACTGTCAAGAGTTAGCCAATAACTTTCTTCAAAAGTTCATTCAATGGTCAATAGCTAATATACAAGTCATTCATAACTCTTCCATTTGCAGTGTTAATCATTTGCAAGGTTCAAGTTTCACAACACATGAATGGTGACAATTCACAATATTTTTCCAAGATGGCATTTAGTCTGCAAATCTGTTATTCTGTTGGAGCAACAACAGAAGAATTAACACAAAAAAAAGGTAATTTATGTGGCAACACAGCACTAATCCATTAAAAACTTTTACTTATTTTAAAATGGTTACAACTGGATGGGGAATTTTTTTTAAGATTACCATTATTGGAAAGGATATATATACCATATTTAGTATAATTTCTTCAAATGAAGAGGTTACCTTGACTTATGAATTTTTAGATACTGATGTAATCCTGTAATCAATATGTAGAGCGAAAAAGTGCCACTGTGATTTACCAGAAACGCAAGTGCAGGTCTAGAGTGAAAGGTCCATTCGTTTCCTATGGACACGACCCTAGTCGTCGTACTATACCGCATCGCAGCTAGTGTGAACAAACCCTCAGAAGAATAGTCATTTTTGTAGTACGAGTAGCATTGTACAGCATTGTAGTAGAAGAACACAATGACATTATGTGTCGACTACAGTATTAAATATAATTAAAACACAAAATAGTTTTAAAAACGATTTTTTGAATCACTTTCTTTAAGGACAGCCTAAGAAATACTGCCTACCCAATCTCTGCAAGAATTGAACAGGAGGACATCACTCAACAAATCGGTCATGCAGCGAAGACCACATTTTGCAAGACGTGTAAATGCTAGATGAGATGGTGTATAAATGTTCTGCATACAATTTCAGCAGGTACAGGTGTAACAAACCATCAGTGTGGTAGCCCTCAAAGAAATGGTCTACTGCCAATGGTTAAGACTATATTTCTGTGAGCAAACCTATGAGGATACAAGGCTTAACATCTCAGAATTCAGCCCATCCATAACAATGCCATCTCACACCCTAAGGGTAGCCCATACACAGACTAGAGCACAATAGATTTTTGTTTTGCTCTGCTTATGAGATTAAAATATTGTCAGTCAGTCACAATAATCGCCTGTACTACCACACCGTGTAATTCATTTAAAGCCCATCAACTGCATTCCTTAGGCCCAAAATTATCCGCCACTTTGACTTCTACTGTCAATGTTTACTTTGTATTATCCAAAATTTATTACCAGAACTCAGAACTGTAAAGCAGGGTACAGGCGGCTCGATATTCAAGCCATCCGATGTACCCGGCAGCAGCGTGATGACGTCGAAGATGATGACGAAGAGACAGCTCTGCTCCAGCGGTCTCTATGCAAAGCATCGGACATCGGCCGTATTTACGGACATGTCCTTTATGGCTGTTTTTGAGCCCATATCTGCAGATCTGTACCCTGCTTAACAGAGTCAACAGATGCAACAGATTCAAATGTTACGGTACATTTAAAGATTTAATTAATGCAAAAACCAACAAACAAAAAATCAGATTGGCATAAAGTCAGCCAATTATTATTAACTCCACATGATCTACAAGACAACACTGCCTCTACAGATTGTAGCGCAGGCAGTGTGTAGCTGTAACAGAATGTTCTGTAAGGCCATGGAAAGCAGAAACAATCTGATTGGGAAGAGAGTTTTAGCAGCTGTGTGCTGCCTCCTATGACTTGATGCTAAAAGATTGCAGAACTGTTTATCAGTAGACGGGGCTTCAGCAAGAAAACAGGTTTTTACACATGTTAAACATGGGTGCTGTTCTTCAATCCTGAATAGGCTTAAACATGTAGCTTCAATGCATTACACATTGATGTCATTTAAGCAAGATCATTTTCATTTTTTATACATTTGATTTAAACAGCACACTACAATCAAAATGTAAGGCCTGTTAACCACTATCTACAGGTGTCAGGTTGGACTGAAGCTACATATACTGCAATACTGTGATATTTCGGTCAATTACTAATAGCCTACCCATAAATTTGCCTTATCACAAGAACAGTACAAGCAAGATTACAACCTTTGTCAGTAAAGACAATGATTCTAATATTGTTCAACCTTTGAAGCCTATCAGAGAGTAGCACTCGTAGTGGTAAATCCACTCCGTGAGGGTGAGACACAATCATTACTAACCACACATTGTTCTTTGTGGAGTATTAAAAATAATTCACACAGGGGTTTAGAAATAAGTCGTTCTGACTATGCTACAATTGCAACTGCTTGGTGAAGAAGGCAACACGTGGTTCCCAGGTGGTCACCCAAACGCATAATGTAGGGACAAGTATTGGGAATTAACAGCCCACACAATAAGAGAAATTTGTGAGGGCAGCCACTTAAGTACAAAAACAATTTAACCAACCATTGCTACCTCTTTTTCAACAGATCATTTATACAGATCTAGTGTTGGCCACCAGTGTACACACAACAAAATTTTATTTCGCCCACCCTACCCTGTCCACATTGCCAGCATCAACAATAATGCCAGCAATGTGGATGGGGCAACAGACTCCCCTCCATAACATAGAGGTCTATGATGCCTCCCCGTCGCTTTGGAGTCTGTGATGACGCAGAAGGTGGCAGTGCTGGAGTCAAGCGGAGGGTGCTGATCAGCGCCGCTTTCACCAGAACAGGTAAGATTTGACAATCCCAGCTTATCCAGAGTTAGGCTGGTCTTAAACGCTAGGGGTGTTTAAAAAGGAACAGTTAATTTTGGCTCCTTGATGCGCATTTGGTCCTTAAAATGGACAGCCAGAATTTTCAACATGCAAGACACAATTTGCTTAAGGGGTGTTGACACCATCCCTACATAGAACACACACACTAAAAGAAAATACCCACCATGCAGTATCCTATTGTTCACACCATAAAGCTACCCATATACCTTTAGATCTACCAACAATTATGTAGTATAGGGTCCTTTGCGATTGAACACAGGTAGATTTGATGGTTTAGAAAGTCCTTCATATTACATGGTTTTGGTAAAACAAAAAGGAAAATCTGACAGAAATCTAAATGTGTATGGTAATGGACAAATTTTTTCAACTAGCTGACTGAGTTGATTGCAAAGCACCTGAGCATGATTTGATCACTAAAACTGCTGGATATGTAGTGAAGGGTTGTGGGAGGATTTGAAGAAAACAAAAAAATAAATAAATGCTTGCGCAAACACAAATTTTGTACATAAATTACATTCAAAGCCGACATTTCAACATAGATTTTGCATAAATTAATTTAATTTTTTTTACAGCAATAATTTCTTTTTTGTGGTACACCCTGGACCCTTCTCTACACATCTGCAGCAAGTATGATACCATGCACCGCTGCTTTGCCATTAATTCTCTAATTCAAACTGGTCTAATATTCAAAAAACATTTTGACCATCTGTACATGGCAATCAGGTTAGTTGGGGAGGCTGAGGAGCTGTCAGATGGAAGATTCACCCATAGCATATTCCAGCCTACCGGGTCCATGCAGTAATTGCCCTATATTCCTCCAGTCAAGACAAAAGGCTAGGACCAGGAGGAAAAATGCATGGCAGAAACCAGCACATGTCTACAAACCTGCAGACCTACACTCACTCAGCAGTATTGGTTGCAGCTCAGCCGCTACTGCAGAGATCCGCAATTGAAAAATAAATAAAACAGACAGCAGGAGGGGCGTTTTTCGAGTGCGCCCCTCCCTCGCCAAGGAAGCCGCAATGGGATTAGGGACATTTTGCCACATTTCCCTTGCGGCTGTTGGAAATCTCCCCTGCCCAGTCTCGCAAGACTTGAGTAATTAGCCGTGCTGAGAGTGCTCCTGTCCAGAGACAAATGGCAGCAGCAGATTCCCCTGCTTTTATGTTTTTTTTATTTTGCGTTTAAAACAGCTTTAAGCCTGGCAAAGACATCTCGATCGACCATGCATGATGATGTCGTCATAATACATGGGGGCAGTCGTAACGGGAATCTGCACCCTTTGTGATTGAGTAAGGAGATTAATCTAAAATTTACGCAGATGTCCGTAATTTGTAAGATCAATTCCGTAACCCAATTAGGGGCAAATCCAAGTTTTACGCGTTCCATTTGCGACCGATCAACTGCTGTACGAGCGCAAAATCAGCTTCCTTACGATTAACCTTATGGGCGTTGCGCACGTGGCACGTTTTATTTTTTTATAACCCTGGCCGGAGGATGTTTACATCCTCCGATGCCCCTCCAGTTACACGGAGGTCTATGGCGCCGCCTACCCCAGCCCCCTTCGCGTCACCGGGGGCGACGCGATCGGGGGCGGACCTGGAAGCATTGGCATACATGCTGATGCTCCCTACCGCCATAGGAATCAGCCCCAGTTATCTAGAGTGATGCTCTAGATACCGGCAGAGTTTCATCATGCATGAAACTCAGCCCGAGTTAACTCGGGCTGAAGGCTCAGAAGGTTAACAGACTGCAGCAGCAGAGTCATTACAAGAACTCTGTGGAAAAGACTTTAACCAACTTGTCTTTATTAGAAATGACCAAGATCCTTTGTATCTAAAGGACATGATAAATAGTATGAAGAAACAGAAGTGGAATAAATAACACAAACTAAACACTAATACGAAATCTGCTCATTTGGGAGTTTAATTTTGAAAAATCCCCTATAGGTTATTTATTTTTTGTTTTGTCTTTCCTTTTCCAACAGCCAACAACTTACCGGTGACGGCAGAAATGCTTCATGAAATTTCTTGGGATTGATTCTTAGGGGACCCTGGTTTAATGAGAATAAAAAATAAGGCAGGTTAGAGCAAAAGAGCTATAGTATGTAATTAAGTATAACAAACATCGACCATGGAAAAAAAAAAAGAGAGTTAAACCATAAATCGTATAAATAAAATGTTGAAGAAAGTCAAACCACAACATCCAGAGAATCCTTTATTTAGGCTGAAACAATACAAGGTCCTATCAGAAGAATTTGCTCAGATGATGGGTCCCCCCAATAGATCTTCCTAGAGAAGTTATTTTATTCTGGCTGTGCACACATTTCTCTTCAATACATCTGCAGGTTCAATGTTTCCAGGGCAAAAAAAAAGTTTCCAAGATTTGATAGACTACATGAATGCAGCTGCTTTTATGACTTGCTAGATTTTGTCTTCAAGCAAACGTGTGGGCTCGGGCCACTAAAAATCAACATGCTGTAATACTAAATACAGAGTACACCCAGAGCCTTCCAGAAAGTAGTGAAAATAGTAGAGAATGGTTACCTTTCCCGGTTCCTCATGCAGGAGGTAAGGTAGAAAAATCAATAGTTCCCTGAAGAGTCTTCTTACATGGTTAATCTAACAATCTTCAAACTAGAACAAAAAGATGCTGTACTGGTACAGATTGAAGGCCCAATTTTAGGCAGGCAACTACCTCAATACACATTTATCCACAAGTAATGGTGAATGCTTGATATGACCTCTGCATAAATCTATAAAATGCGGTTTCCTCCATAATTACAAACAAGACTAAGCCACCAAGCATCATCATCCAAGTAAAAATGCCTAAAATAAAAACACATTCATGGGGTGTGTACATTTAGAAACGTTTTAAAAGCCAAAGTGGATGGGATAAAAGAAGGAGACGGCAGAAATCGATGTGGAGAAAGGTCACCCACTCTGAGGGGATGCCAATTTAGTTTTGGGGCACTAGTCTTACTTGATATGGGACAACAGGTGCTTTACCTGCTAGACATAGGATAACCCCTACCCAGTATTTTGTTAGGGTCTTATTACATTGGGAAGCATCTTAAGACTTTGTGAAAAAGCCAGGACCTGATTATCACCCACACCGAGATCCCCCTAGGATCATAGGTGATTGTGTTATTAACAGGATTGTTCTTTTTGCTTGTCTTGTCCAGTCAATGTCTTAATGAAGCAACAGTGGTCATGAAATGCATCGAGAAATAGAGGACAACTTAATCTAGATGAAATCCTAGATGCCCTTTACCCTCCATATGTGTGGTGGGAACATAAATTATTTTTGTATCAAGTTGGGATGTTGCCATCAGGTATTTTGTGAGGTGATCACACAGTGTATCAAGGATAAAAGTAGGTTAGTGTCATAAGGCAATTCCTATTGAGGTAAAAGTTTGGACCCTGAATTTCTAGGAATACAACTCTTTTCAGTCACTGAAAATGACCATAAGAAATTTACAGCTAATGCTCAATAACAGCAATACTACATTACATTAACATCAGTAATTGACCAAACCTACATGTATACATTCTTGAAAAGTCTTTCCAAAAAGCCATGGTGCTCACTTAAGGAATTACACAGGTTTTTTGAAATTTAAGATACACAAAACATTAGGAGCTCCATCCCTTTCACTAGATTTGCGGCACACAAATAATTACATTTTTCTGTGCAGCCAATGCTGTAATAAAGCAAGAGCTGTGACCAGCCAGAAGCAATCACGCCAGCAGTGTCTTGTTTTATCAGTCTGCATGGGGTTAAGCAATGTTGCTATCACAAAGTCTTTGGATTCCTGGAGGCTTAAAGTAAGCTCACCATCAGAATATGTGCTCACATTGTGCAAGATTCATTTTCATCTCCGGCTACTCTTTAACAAGCAATTATCGCACTTAAAATTTATATCTGTGAGCAGATGGGTCCAATATCTTTCTTGACCAAAATTCTATTTACCATGTTGCTCATTTCACGCTGTGATCTCATATTTGGAACAGGCTGTGTTTCCCATCTGCACAGAGCAGATGTTTTGGTGGAGAGGGGTGGCGATGAGAGTAGAGCTGTCCTGTGAGGACTTCAGGGTCGCTATGTCACAAAAGCGGTGTTCACTTACAATAAAAACTTTGAGCTAGATTACATTGCTACTGCTCGGTTTTGTAAGCTGAAGTACTTAACTGTAACTGACTAAATTTGGGATTGGTTAACCCATTAGCCAGGGGATAAAGGTGACATATCATGTACTTCAAGACTCACATTAAAGAAATGCAACAGCTTGCACTGAATAGTTTTTTGTAACTATGAAATAGTAGCAACAAAATGCAAGGGTACAGTAACTGCCTAATTTTTCACAGCACACAGGAGATATACAAACGATCAATCCAGTAAGAAAGAAAAACTAAATTAAAAAAAAATATTTACCGGAATATAAAACAAAAGGTCAAATGAAGGTACATTATGAAAACTTTTGTTGGTAACTTTACTTGGTTAGATGAAACATTAATGGCAATCTTTTCATCATGCTTACCTGAATTAGTTCACCTCTCTTCAAACCAGCAGATACATCTTCCTTATCCATGTACACTTCAAAGATTGTGTTCTTCTTTCCTTTGTTGCGTTTTTTGTCACTTGAAGTGGAGCTAGGTGTACGGTTTGGACCCATGTTACCTAAAGTGCACCAAAAAAAAAAAAAGTAATGGAGGGGAGAAAGATGCACAAAGACGAACAAGCTAATTTATGCATTAATAAGTTTCAATTAATATTTAAACACACATAAGAAGGAATATCCAAATCTATCAAATTGAACCCATCACTCCAAGATTATTAAATGAAAATAAGCTTTATTAAGGTCATCCTCAATCTCTGAAACTGCAACTTTGCCCAATCATAGTTCTGGCAGAGTTGGTTTACAAAACAAACTCCCCCGATCAGGCAAACTAACCACGATTCAGAATCACTGAGCTTGCTGAGTATTGATTTACCTGCTGGCACCGCCTCTCCAGGGTTATTGGTGCAAAAGTGTAGGGGGGGGGGGGCAGCACAATAGACCACAATGTTATGGAGGCAGCCTCCGTTTCCCAGCATCATCAACGCCGCTGGCAATGTGTAGAGGGGAGGAGGAAGGGTGGGGAAAACCAGCAGTGTACACTGGATTTTACTATGCTTCGTTGATGACAAAGAGGAGCCAGCTGTCTCACAAAAAAAACGCTCATTTACACAAGAACACTTAAGTAGACCTATGTTAAAAACCAGTCTCACAACAAAGAGCACTGTGTAAAGGAAATCAAAAGTTTAAACGAACAATTACCGCCTACAAGTTTGACATTACGATGTCAAGTGTCGGACATCGCTCTCAAGATTGCCTGCTTTACTCTTGTTGAAAAGAGCTTTATAAATGTGTTCCGTTTGACTTGAAGGTGCAGCTATCCCCCAATAGTAGTAACAATGATTGTAGAAAGGGAAGGGGTCAGAGCTAAGGAGAGAGAAGTCTGAAATGTCAGGCATCATTTGGGCTAGAAATGGGTTTAAAGACTCAAATTGTCAAAACATGTATAAAAATTCCTATACACTATATTGAAAAGCATTATACTCCTCACCATCTTTTTTCATGCATTAAGAATCCCTGATTTTCTTCATAACAGTTCTTTGACAAAAGCAGCCGCAGGGATTCATGCGAAGCTTATGTCGCTGCTCTACATGAGAAACCTTTCCCCAGCATTTTAGAAACTTCTTCACCATTTGCTGCAAGCGCAGGATTATTAATGTATAACAGTAGCAAAGAGCAACCAGCTGCTGGATCGCAGCTAGGGACCCTGAAACTTACATGGGATCTCTTTTTGACCAGGCTGGAAGAGCTTAAAAAAGGTCACCAGGCTAGTAAAGTGCGTTGATAACTTTGGTAAACTTGCATTTTATAGAACAGTATCGATCTGCTTTTAGTAAAAACTAGACAAATGTAATGTTTGGGTGTAGCAGATTAGAATAGCACCCTTGCTTGGTCCACATAAAGACACATTCAGAATCTTGCTAGATTTTGAGCCTCCGAATTACCAAAATGTTCTACTACAGTGTACTCACTTAGCCAATAGTATTTAAACATAAAAACACACGACCATGGACCATCATACAATATTAATATGAGTTCAGTACTACCATGCCTTAGCCATTAACATATTTCCATAACGTGTATCAATTACCAGTGTTAATCTCTCAACTATTCCAAGTGTAATGATGAGCACTTGTCTATTTAAATACCTCTTGTTGTCCCAGTCTGTACAGGCCGAGTGCCTAACTGCGTGTTGTACATGCTTTCACTGACAGATTCCGAAAGATTCCTCTTCCTATCAGCGCTTGGGGGCAAACTGGCACTTTCAGACTGGTTTCTGGTCCTAGTGAACCTTCGCTTTTCACCTCCTGCAAAACACAATAAAACAATATAGAGCAATAAAAATTGATGATAGTATAGATATAAACAGTATAACGCTGGAAGCTTTTAACAGTAGAAAGGCAAAGTTACAATTATTTTCACAAGTTAATGTCCCACAGAAGAACAGGCAAGCCAATAGACAGATGAATGTGATCCTTTATGGTGTAGTGAACACTAGTTTGATGTACGCTCCATGACGTGCACCAAGTATGTGTTCTAAGGGTCACCCATACACCTTTAAGCTGGGAACACGTGTAGATATGGACCATATCGACGGCTGCTTCGAGCGCCATGAGCGCCCACGGCTATCAGGTACATATCATATGCGGCCATCCCTGTTTTCGAACGGGACCAATAAATACCACTCGAAAACTGGGATATTGGATATGACCGTAAACCACGGTCGATATCCATTGCATTGCATGGAGACTGTGGGGTCACCAGCTCCTCCAATATCTGCAGGGAACCTCTAACAGCTCCTATATCGAGCTGTGATTTCCCTGCTGTCAGATTTCCTTTAGATCTTCTTTTGTTTTACCAAAACCCATGTAATATGAGGGACTTTCTAAACAATCAAGTCTACCTGTGTTCAATCTGCACTACATTGTTGGTAGATCTAAAGGATATCTGACAGATCTAATAGGTGTATGGCCAGCTTAAGTCCTATGACAAATCCATCAAAAAGGATGGATTTTACAATCTACTATTGGCAGAGTCTGCATGGATCCCCATCAGGCCAGCAGATAACCACCTACAATCCTGAGAAAATAGACTTTCAGAGCAAAATGATCAATAACTTTTCAAAAAGGATGCATGCATGCTCCATAATTGATTAAGCACCCAAAAAACTTGCAGGATAAGGCCAAAACTCCACTTTGTTTTGTTCTTGGTGCCCCATTCACTTTCAACTTGGGCGTGCAATTCTTAATGTGTAAAATATGGGGCTTTAATGCTGGAAAGTTAAAATCAAAAAACATACCAAAATGCTTGCTAAACTATGTATTCTGACAAAAAAAAATTAAAATCAGCAGGTACAGAGCATCTACTCAGGTAATACTCTGCCAAGCCTCTGCTACAACCACATTCAACCCCAGGATGTCACTATTTACATTTCTTACTTAAGCATACAGAAGGCATTATCAATTGGCTGGATTTCCATTTTGGCACCACGCTACATTAGAGCTTCCTCAACTGAACATAGTCGAGGAACAGCACTTCAGCCCCCAGCCAAAGTAATGGAAATCGAACAGGGTTTACAAACATGTTGGCTCTGCTCTCACGGAATAAAATGTTCAAATAGATTGCATTTATGTCTCTCTAAGCCAAAAAGGTTCCCGACCCTTGTGATAGACCAATGTTTCCAATATTGGACAGAAAAAAAAAATTTTTTTAAAGCTACTGTATTTTTCAGACAATAACATGCAATGGACCACAAGACGCACCCAGTTAAAGCAGGAAAAACAATTATTGATATAAAAACGATTCACATCAATTGGGTAAATGCAATTGATAAAATTAATGCAATATCAAATTCAACCAGTAGATGTCACTAGCAGCAGTACTAGCACATCACATCATGACACCTCTTCCCTGATCGGGATGAGGAGGGGGGGGGCAGTCTTCTCTGCTCTCTCTCCTCTTTGGCTGCCTGTGTCCGTGGAAGCTGCAGTGATTGCAATTCCCACTGACATGGAGAGAGGGATAGATGGCAGTTCATCTATCACTCTTCTCAGAGCCCTGCTTATACCATCCGGGCTCTGTTGTCATTAGCAATTATACAGTTCAGATGGACGATCCAGCTGTGGGCGGATCGCACATCTGACAGCTCCCCGGCTAATCTCCTTGCCGGGAGAGCTGGCGGGGAGCCAAAACACAACAACCCGTGGGGGTCTTACATTCGGACCATAAGACGCTGGCACTTTTTCCCCCTGATTTTGGGGGATAAAAAGGGGTGTCTTGTTGTGCAAAAAATACAGTAATTAGTTTTGCTTGCAGCACAAGAGGGCAATATTTAAAAGAAAAAAAAAAACACAATAATACACCAACATCCCACACATGATGCATTAGGTCTTTTGCATTAACACCAAGTCACTAGACTGCATATATGTAAAGTTATGGGTTAACTGGAGAAATGCTAATGAGTTACAAGTTATTTATTTGCAAGCCACACTTGTGTGACCTCTCATGGCTCACATTTAGAAAAGGATTTTGTAAAGTCATATGATAAGCCAAGTTCCGAATAGCTCCTGATGAGTAGCTAGGTTACTCCACATGAATACACAACATCAGACATTAGGGGACACATTAGGGCTAAATCCCACTAACATGCTCATGAAAGCAATAGATATTTATCCCTTAGCCATACCCAAGTTGAAACTAGACTATATTATGGCATGGGAAGCAGACTACAATTGGAATCGGCAGGCCATTACACAAATCCTGAGAGAGCATGTGTAGAAGCCAGTACAGCCCCAAAACAAGATCGTATTCAAGTACGATAAAGGAAGATTCATCACACCGTTTCAAAACCAATACACAGATCCACAGGACCGAGCCACTGGCACAAGATGTAAAAGATAAATGTTCAGCAATCCACATCAATATACATACACACAGAAATTAAACCTATGTACATAAACAGGAAAGTGCTTCAACTATTACTACACTGACTACGAGAACGGAGGGTGACCTGCATTCCTGCGATAGGGTGTTTCATGAAGGCAGGCCATTTAAAATCAATGGAAGGTCCACAGATGAGATATTTATATACACATACGAGCAAGAACAAAATTCGACATGAAGCAAATATATCCAAATCATGAGACTGATGCCCAATTAAGCCACCAGAAGCCTCATTACAAAGCTCAGTTCAAGCTTTCCTTTAGCATTACAGAAAATAGATTGCCATTCTTACACGTGTAACCATAAGATTACTTTGCAGGTCATATGAAGAAGAAGTGTTATATAAATAGATTTTTTTGCTAGCATCACCGGTGCGTCACTAAAGTCTATACTTTCCTTTGCTCTTGAACTAAACAAGTCCATAAATCAGCTTTAAATCTGTAAGGGACTGACTTACGTCAGTTTCAGAGCAGTTTACATTCAGATGGATGGGCACCATATTATCCTTACAGGCAATTAACCACAAACTATGGTTGCTGAACAAATATAAAAAATAAAAGTCAGTACCATAATACTCACATTAAAGTTACCCTGTACATGTATACTCTGAATTACCACATGCAGAACATCTTCCAATTGTTGGGACCCAGATGATATTTAAAACCTGTGCAACCTATAGAGAGTTTTATTTAAAATGTTAACCTTAAAAGGAAAAATGGAGGACAAAAGTTGGAGAGCCTTGTGTTTTAGGACTTCCTTCATCCTGCCCCATCAAGCCTCTCTCAGCTTTCTTTAAGAGACTTCACAAAACTAAAAAGCAAGATGGCTGAGAAAACTAACAAAAAACTAAAATTCCAAAAATGCTGTAAATAGTTTTAAAATATATAATCAGGAGTTGTTTCTTTTCATGCAGCTCCTTTCTACATTCACAATGACCGCCTCCTTTATTGCTGTTCTATACCACACTACCCTATTCTAAAGGAGGACCATGTTGCTGGCCAAAGGATGGCTACATTTCCACTTTTCAATACCATAAATGGAATTGGACCACCATAAAACAAGTTGCATCTTATTCCTTAGATCACCCAATAAAAAG
>CM070035.1:61823759-61834384 GCA_036250615.1 Ptychadena robeensis | reverse complement strand
GAGGAGTCGGAAGAATCTGAAACTGAGGAGTCTGAGTCGGGGAATTTATCGACCGACTCCCCTGTGAGAACCTTTAAGGATGGATGGCAAAGGAAGTTTACAAAAATGGACAACAGTTACAGACAGTAGATGGCCTTCGTGTGGCCGTCTTCACCACTTGGAGAAATGTTGCCACTCACCTCATGCAAACACTTGCATCAAGTTTTGAAGTGATAAACAATAACGGCGGAACTCAGTTCATGTTTGGAAGTTTGATTTCTGTTTTAGGGGGGTTTGGGTTTTTCTGGAGACGTGGTCCTAAACTTTTGATTTCAGTTTATTTGTGGTTTTCCTTACATCGAATGTTCAAAAAAAAATCTCTCTCCCTTTTCTTGTTGCATGTTGAAGCTCTACTTGGAACCTTGTTAAGATCCAACAAAGTAAAATATGATTCTTTGGCATTTTTCAAGTGGTCTTAAACTTTTGATCAGGACTGTATATACACTGCTCAAAAAAATTAAGGGAACACAAAAATTAGATATCCTAGATCTGAATGACTGAAATATTCTATTAAATACTTCAAAATCACACAGAAATTATTAATGGAAATCCAATTTATCAACCAATGGAGGTCTGGAAAAAAACAACTCCAATTCCAGACCTCCATGGGTTGAGTTGATGCATATGATTTCCATTGATGTTTGTGTGATTTTGTTGTCAGCACGTTCAACTATGTAAACAAAGTATTTCATAAGATTTCACTCAGATCTAGGACATCTTATTTTAGCATTCGCTTAATTTTTTTTAGCAATGTATCTTTAGCCAGTTGTATTACTCAAAATAATTAACACACATTAACCTCCTGGGTGTTACGCCCGAAGCCAGTATGGGCACAGGTTGATCTCGCCGACTCTCCGTAAGCCTGCAGCGTTTCTGCAAAGTTGCAAGCGGGGCAGGGGAGTGGCGCCATAGACCTCCATGTTAACGGAGGGGGCTTCGATTTCCCCCGCACACCGTCAGTGACTAATTGACAGCGGCATGTAGTGAGCTGTACTCCGCTACGATTGCTTGGGAAACAGCGTTTCGCACCATGGAAAAAGGGGAGAAAAGCCTGTTACGCCCAGAAGGTTAAACATCTAGACTGTACATGAATCAATACATATACTATTCAGTGTTCTCCCCAGAGCAGATTGGCCAGGCAGCCCGCCCGGCAGTTCCATCCCGCTATACCAGGGGTCGGCAACCCCATGTGGCTCTTCTTCATCCTCGGCGCGGCTCACCTCTGATAGGCTGCCGGCCAGCAGCAGCACACAAGTCCTCCGCGGCGAGCAGCCTGACAGGCGGCGCCTCCCATTCTTCAGGAGCGCACCACAGCCACTGAAAGACTCTGGCTGCGGTGCGCTCCTAAAGAATGGGGAGGCGCCGCCTGTCAGGCAGCTCGCCGCAGAGGACTTGTGTGCTGCCGCTGGCCGGCAGCCTATCAGAGAGGCCGCCGGACCGGTGCAGGCGGCGCAATGACGTCATCGCGCCGCCCGGCTGAAAAAAAATTCTGGGGAGAACACTGCTATTTATATACCTTACTTTACCTACATCCTAGGGGTTCCAGCAAAGGTCAAGCACTTCTTAAGGTTACCGTACATGTTACAATCTGAAAGTAATCTTTGTAATCCACTTTTAACAAAACCATGTTGGGTTACCAAAAGTCACATTAATGTAACTTTTCTTAATTCAACAAACGTACATTAAACTTACAATAGTAAACAAACCATAGCCTCTAAACACCACCGCCCAAAAAAAGTTCTTTATGGAGACATTTGAGAAGAGTTCCCTTATAGTTACAGGGCAAACGCAGACGTCTGAAAGCGCCATATTTACATCACCCGGATGCCAGAAAGCACTACAGCTATGGAGACGCAAAATTAGGCATCTCCCTGGCACTTTTCAGTGCGCCTGTCCAACATTGATTGAAACTCCTAATGAGCGCAAGAGCTCGGGCCTAGTGCTACCGACTGTCAGCAGCCCAGAAAGCTTAAGTGTGAATGCTGCCTTGTTGTAGCCCAGTGGTGACAAACTGAGTTCATATGGAGGGTCACAAGGGCGCCCTGGGCATAACTAAAGGGCCGCACATAACATTTTCTATCTATACTGACTTGTACAAGCATTTTTTAAATAAAAAGTACAGCATGCATAGCTAAAAGAACAAATATTAAATAAACATTGTTTTAAATGATACTTCAAGCATTAGGGAGCACGATAGTATGGTAATAGACATTGTGTTCTATATATCAAAGCCTTTGACATCAATGGGGCACAACCTTCTCCCCTATTCTGAAGCTATGTGCTGCAATATATATTATGCAATCATCCCCCATTTGTTGGGATAGTGGGAGCATAGGCGTTTAACTGTCCGCCAATCCCGCACCAACACACGATCTTCTTAGAGCAGAAAGAGGAGAGGCAATGGACGTGCTCAAGCAGTGTCTGGGTCACTGACACTGAGCAAGTCAATTGCCTCACCTCCTCTTCCCGCTTTAAGAAGATCCAGGGAGTGTCAGCGAGGGATCAGTGGACAGGGGAGTTCCTATTCCCATTAACAGTTAGGTTTCGGGGGCCACAAGTGGAGGACTACGGAGGGCCACTGAAGAAGGCCCTCTGGCGGCAGGTTGGGCACCTGGGCTGTAGCCTCATACAAGGTGAGCCAGGAAACCGAAATCAGTGGTAATGCAGACTTTGCTGCCAAATTTTACCTCCACTAACCAAGTAATGCCAGTTTACACAACTAACCAGCAGTATAGACAAATTTTGCAGCTTATTCATTTTAATACAATACTCAATGTTGTTACAGAGCAGGAGCCAAAGCAAGGCACTAACATGCAGCAATGCTATACAAGCCCACTGACAAACAGCAGCAACACAAGCTCACATATAACAAGGTAAAGGCCCCCATAAACCTTTAGATTTCTCTGTCAGATTTCCTTTAGATCTCCTTATGTTTTACCAAAACCATGTAATATGAGGGACTTTCTAAACAATTAAGTCTGTGTTCAATTGCCCTATACTACATGTGTAGTGTGTGTGGCCAGCTTTAGTAATGCATTACCCAATACAGATCCTCCACTGGAAGGTACCGAAGGTCAGGACACGAGGACAACCTTATAGACCTCCAATATGTATAAGCAGGCAGCCATTCATCGTGCTTTAGCTGCTTCATACTCAGGATTTATAACTTATATTATAAAAGGGACAAGAACACACAGGGAAGGGACCACGAAGCCCCTTACAATGGGATGAATACATGGGGACACCACTAATAGGCAGACAGGCCAGGTGTGAGAGCACATACACATGTACCACATTCAGCCGTCCCCTCCCCCACACAGGGGCAGGCGCCCAGCACGCTCCCGCCTCACACACGGCAACTCACCACACTGTGCACCCCTGGCGCAGCCCACACACGAGATTTAAAACCCCCTGGTGCTTCTTAGGTGCCACAGACTGAGCTCTTCCGGGTCGTGCAGGTTGAACGAGGCGGAGCTAAGTCACGTTGTATTTGTTGTGGGCGGGGCTTATAGTCATGCATCAGCCGGCGCGGTGATGAAGTTGGGCGCACAGGTGTCACGATCAGGTTCACGCCGGTCAGGTGGTCATGTTTCCTGTCCGCCGGATGTCCGCTGTAAAGATTTTATGTGAAATCATTAACTCCGAAGTGATGGAATCCCCGCGGACAGATGGGGCGGGGCGCGGGTTATTGATGGATAAAGCTATTTATACACTTATCTGCTTTTAGTCTGCTCTATTATTAGTACAATCAACGTGTGACATATCAGTGATGGCACGAGGTCTATCGATCGCACCTGTTCTGACACAGTCACTGATCTCACGGGTCCTCTGTATTCACGGTATAGTGCTGTTACCGGGAGCCCTTGTACGCAGCCAAAGCTGAGCTGCTGTACCCGGTTGGGGCTCCGGTCTTTAATACTCTGCTCTTATATACCCAGAGTAAGTGCATGTAACTGTTCAGCCAAGGACCAAGCATGCTTGTCTCCTGTGTGTGATTGAGGGCTCTTTCACACTAGCAAGGTTTGTGCTGCATTACTGCAACTTGGTGCCGCTAGTATCCACTTGTACCTTTAATGCTGCGTGTTACCATAAACACACTGCTGAAAGCTGTTTTCCACATGCACAGAGACTTTTCTCCTGCTCTGCGGGGTCATAGGGCCCCCACGACCCCATAGGGCCTGATGCCCCACGTGCATAGCAGGAGAAACGCCAGCCGGGCACCTAACAACTCGGCCGACCAAGAGAAGGTGTTAAAGTGGGCCCTAAAACAACAGCTTTACCTACAACCAGCTAATGTCGCTTAGAATGTGCTGAGCAGTGGTAATTGTTTCCACAGTAAGGGTACAAAGTAGCAGACCAACGCATGTGGAGACAGCATCATGGATCACAATGGTCTACGTCACCATCCTTCCATCTGACGTACGTCAAACAGAGGGATTTTAACGCAGTGAAAACCCAGCCCAAAACAGCGGGTTGCCCGCGATGTAGGCCTTATGACTGCCACATTGGCAGTAATAAGCCCTGTTTATATGAATAGGAAAGAACGTGCCTGATGATTTTCGGGCACACTTTTTCTGCATCCACACCTGTCAAGCTGGACTTTTGACTAACTTCCTTTTGACTGGAAGTTAGAAGGCTGGGTCTACACTATGTTTATTTGCAAATTTTTTTAGCTGATCTACTCAAGACCCATTCTACCACCCTTGCCCCAGCACTGACTGAACTATTTAACCTCTCCTCTGGTGTCTTCCCATCATCCTTCAAACATGCCACAATCCTCCCCATACTGAAGAAGCCATCACTTGACCCCTCGCTTCCCTCTTGCTACCGACCTATCTCCTTCCTTTTGCTTCAAAACTACTCAAGCGCCTTGTTTACAAAAGACATCTACTTCTATTAGATCTCTCATCTGCCTTTGACACTTGACAACCCTCTTCTTCTACAGACCTTGCACTATATTGGTATTCGTGACTCTGCACTCTCCTGGTTCTCCTCCTACCCGACTGACTCTTTCCAAACCTCCTTTAATGGCTCCTCTTCTTCTCACATCCCCCTCCCTGTTGGCGTCCCACAAGACTCAGTCCTTGACTCGGTCCTATTCTCCCTTTACACCTCCTCCCTTGGCAAACTCATCTCATCTTTTGGTCTGCAATACCATTTATATGCTGATGACACCCAAATCTATCTTTCTACCCCGGCCTTTACTCCCTCTGTCCTGGACAATATCTCTCGGTGCCTTTCGGCCATCTCTCCATGGATGGCTGACAAATACCTAAAACTAAACCTGACCATAACAGAACTCATCTTTCCTCCATCAACTTCCAGGCCTGTCCCCAACATTTCACTTACAGTGAATAAAACCGTCATCTTCCCTATTCCACAAGCACGCTGCCTTGGTGTCGCCTTCGACTCTGCACTCTCCTTTACTCCTCACATACAGAACATCGCTAGAACCTGCCACTTCCATCTCCAAGATCCACCCCTTCCTCTCCCCAGAGACCACCAAAGTCCTGGTACACGCTCTCATCTGGACTACTGCAACATCATCCTCTCTAGTCTTCCTCTTACTAGACTATCACCTCTCCAGTCCATCATGAATGGCGCTGCTAGACTCATCTACTCCTCTAACCGCTCCTCATCTGCTGCTCCTCTCTGCAAATCTCTACACTGGCTTCCAATTGTCCAGAGAATTAAATAAAACATTCTGTGCCTTGCTTTTAAATAACTCCACACCTCCTGTCCTCCTTACATCTCCAACCTTGTACACAAATACAGACTTGCTCCTACCTTCAGCTCTTTTAAAAAAGCCCTGAAAACTCACCTCTTCAGTCTCGCCTACCCATCCTCTCGCTCCAACCATTACAACCATGCCAGTCCAACCCCCCCTACCTATTGTATACTCTATTCCCCAACCTATTAGACTGTAAACCCATCCGGGCAGGGTCCTCTACTCCTCCTGTGTCATAACCTGTACCTGTGTGTTATCTTGTTTTGTATCTTCACTCTAATGTATTGTACAGTGCTGCGTAGTATGTTGGCGCTATATAAATAAATGATAATAATAATAATATTCGTTGAATTTCAAATATTCTCCCTCAACACTAGTGATTATTGACCAAGTGTGTAAATTTGTGTATTTATGTTGGGTTCATTCTTTCTTTTGGGTGCATTGAAAATCAATGATCGGTCAACATGAATGTTGTTATTCCTGGTATGTGTTGCACTGACACACTGTGGTACAATAGACATCAGTTTCCATTCAGAATGCATTGCACCAACACATGTAACACAATGCAGAAGGATGAGTTCAGCATGAAATCAAACTATGAGCAGATAATAAAAATCCTGATAATGCTGCTTCATAAATGATACTGGCAGTGAATGAAGGCAGAGTGTAACCTACACACAGGGCTTTTTTTCTCAGTGAAAAGGTGATGGAACTCACCCCCCTCCCCTGGCCACGCCCCCTAAAACCTGGTGTCCCCTCCATAAATAGCTACCCATTGGGGGAACGGGGGCACATCGCCCATCAGTGCAGGCAGGCGCGGGCGCGCCGCCTCCCCCCTCTCAGGATGGCTAGATCTCCACTCCCCAGTCCACGCTGAAGAGAAAGCTCTCCAGCATAACGGGGGAGGAGACGCCCCGTCATAGGGGCATAGACTTAAAATAGGTGGCGGAACTCCTTTCCTGTGCGTTCCCCCAGAAAAAAAGCCCTGCCTACACATAACAATTTCATGCAAGCAGCTTCATCTAGAAGAAGAGAAATTGCTGCTTTATAGTCCCACACAAGAGGCCACACAGGAATTCAATAATTTGACAATCAAAAGCATGTTAATTGGAGGAAAACTAAGTATAAAATTGAGAGCACAAAACTAAAGATAATTAAGATATGTAGTTGTAAAAATTAAACCATATTACAGTAGTAACATATTTAGTTGGTAAAACTACTGTACCTACAAATGATATATTGTATTTTTTCATGTAACAACATAACTTTATATAATTGTTTTGTGTATTTTATGTATCTTATGTAACACAGGTTAAACAATAAGAGGAAGAGAGGTTGAATTTAGATTTAGGCATTGCCTGCCAATCACCTGCACTAGTTTCAATGAGCTTGTCCCCATTGATAGGATGGGGGACAAATCGCGACTCCCCGTGTTTCCTCCGATCGCGCCCATAAACATGAATGGAGGCAATTTGTGATTGCGCGTGGAGGCGATAAAAAATCGCGTCCATTCATTCTCTATGGATTTTTTTCAATGGTGGCGTGAAAATTGCCTGGCGATCGCCCGCTAGATTTGCTGCCGATTTCGCGGCAGTCGATCGATGGCAAAATCGGCCACAAATCTAACCATCTATGGCCAGCTTCAGTTGTTTGGTTCCCCAGTGCTTAATTGTTGGCAGTTGCATGTGTGCTATAAGACCTTTCTCCCATATTCTAAGAATAAGGGCTGGTTTCCATTATACATTGGGACCCCTCTGCTAAGTGTATTGCTTGGCAGGAGGTCCCAACATAGCACATAGACTTACCTGGTTGGAGGATGCTTCACTTCACTGCACCGAGCCATTCCGCCGATGTAAGGCTGAACGTAGTCGAGTACGTTCAGCCTCTGCATTGGCGGATGTGTAAACAGAGCGTCTGCCGGCAGGCAATGTCTATGTGCTATGTCGGGACCTCCCACCAAGCAATAGGCTTAGTGGAGGGGTCCAGGCGTAAATGGAAACAAGCCCTAAGCCCCTATGGAGGAAATATGTCAGACGGGAGGAGCGGCCTCATGAGGTTGTAACTTGTATGTTTGCTTGAAATAAAGAAATTGTCAGACATGTTAATTTAGGTGAGTGTGAGAGAGCTTTTTATGTTTTGCGTCAAGTGTAAGGAGGATAGGTACGCCATTGGCATACCCAGCACCCAGTGGTCCAAATTACTTCAAAGGAGGTCTGTGTGGAAGAGTCAAAGTGGTGAATGCAAACAATTTTCTCAGAACCTGGGCTCAAGATAAGTGGGTTTATTGATGCTGGCCATGAAGCTAAGGAGATCTGATTGCAGATAAAAGTGCACAAGTGTCCATGCACAGAAAGGTGAGTCTGCCAGGGCCACCACCAGAACAAATGGCAAGTATTGCACTGAACGCTACATTTTTACTACATAACAAGAGGAGTTGGGCTTGCAGATTGTAGTTTAGTATGTCAGGGTTATTTAATAACACATAACATTCCTAATCCTGGATCAGGAAAAAGAGCAGTTTTAGGTGCCAACAGCAGCTGCCTACATAATTCTTTCAGTTCATGTTTGCTTATTTCCAGCAGGGTGGCCTTGGGTCTTCAGGCTTTCCCCGGTTAGTTTTGGGGTGATGGCTTGTTTGTTCAGCACATTTTAGGGGGTTTCCCTCTCCGAGCTGCACCCTCTGGTGGTGTCTGGGAGCAGCTTCTTCTCCTCATAGCAGGAGGGGGTCAGCTGGGAGACTGCAAAGGCAAATACAAATACTTAAAGAGGACCTTAATTCAGAGATAATTAAGGGTGCCACTGATTAAATCTTTTAGGACCCTTTCACACTATATGTGTTTTTTGAAGGGATGCATTTTTTATAGGCATGCGCTTCTGCATATATACAAAAATGCATGCGTTTTTCACATTACATCTGTGTTTGCGTTTTTGAAAAATGAATCAAAAATGCATACAGCAGGGTGTTTTAAAAAACGCAACGCATGCAGTGTAAATGGTAACATTGGTTGTCTATGTAAAAAGGCGGGCAGTAAAAAAAACCTTTGCGTTTCCAATGCAACTCATATAGTGTGAAAGGGCCCTTAATTGTCTGGATGTCAATGTATTCTTGTATTGGGAAAAATCTTCTCAATAAGATGAAGGAGATGGACACCCATCATGCTATAGCTCAGCAGGGGGAGGGGGGGGGGGTGGTTAGATAAATTCACATTGTTTGGAAGTGTACACGTCTTTAACTGGAAATATATTGCCATGGAGCATCTATAGGTATTTAATATTCATTATAGGGCATATAATGCAGGTGTCATGAGGTATGTAGTCAACAGAAAGCAAAAAATAAGAGTTGAACAGTAACTCCCAAGATCCAAGACTCATTACAATGCATTTTGAAACATATAGCACTGTGTTCTTAATCCAGTAAGTCATTGTTGTCAATGAGAGAAAGCCTGCCCTTTACATTGTTATCACTGGGAGACAATTTGCACTTTACATGTCACCTGACCATAGTGTGAGGTGCAGACTATTGCTATTGCTGATTGCTACATTGGTGTCAATGGGTTAAAGAGTACTCAACAAATAGACAACTGACTTTACTAATACTGGTGTCCATAGGAGGAAAACCTAAACCTTACACTGGCGTCCATAGGTAAAAGACTGGTCACCAGAAGGTGGAAAACTGACCCCTCTACTGGTGGCCATCTGGGTCACATGGGTGGAAAACTACCCTTTACTCTGATGTCCATAATGGGAAGACTGCCCCTTACACTGGTGTTCTTAGACGGAAGACTACGCCTTACAATGGTGTCCATAAATGGAAGACTACCCCCTTATGCCCCCCATACATACACAGATTTTGGTGTCCGACAGACTAAAAACGATCAACTTATTTAAATCGAAGATTGATTGATGGAAAATAAAATATACCCCACATGGAATAACCAATTTTTGATCAATTTTGTCTTTTTTGATCGTCCATGTAATTAATCAAGCGATTTTTTTACACTGGTGTCCATAAGTGGATAACCCCTTAAATTAAAACAGCCACCACTAACCAACATGTGCCCAAGGTATTGTTTAGTCTCAGAACTAAGACAGTTGTAAATAGCTGAAAAAAATATATAATGAAACTTTTTGTA
Organism: Ptychadena robeensis; assembly: GCA_036250615.1. NCBI lineage: Eukaryota > Metazoa > Chordata > Amphibia > Anura > Ptychadenidae > Ptychadena > Ptychadena robeensis. The sequence continues at coordinate 61,824,484 of CM070035.1, read as the reverse complement.
TTTAATACAATCTTTGCAGTGCCTTTCAGACCCTATTGTCAGTTATTCAAATAAACCTAGTACTGAAAAACAATGCTCAAAGGTTGCCATGATCTCATACTAATCATCATATGCATACAATACATTCACATACTTTCTATCTCATTCAGTACATACTATACTGATCTATACACACATACTGTACATACAATCATTTACATACAATGACATAATTTTGAATACATTCATACACTCACACACAGTGACATACCGTACAGAAATAGTCACTGTCACATATTTACAGTCATATAACCCCACATGCTTTTAAACAACTAAACATATACATAATTTACAGATAGATCCATCCGTATAGAAATGCCAATATGTTGAAGACACAGGGCTCAGTTATGCATTGTCCTTACATGAAGGGGGAGGGTTATGGGGGTAATGGTTCCCAATAGGCCAATAAAACCTTATTCCATAGGTTTAATAGCAGCTCTCTACTTGTTTACATTATTTAGCTGTAGTTGTGTTTGAATTTTATCATTAATGAATTTCAAATACACAACCTCCAGAGTTACTATTACTGAAATAAAAACAGGTTGTATATGAAAGTGGAAGAAAGGGTGCAGGCTTAAATATATTAAATGTAAAAAATATCTGTACATTTTACCACAACCAATAAAGGGATATCTTAAATGTTATGGGCGCCTCCAATTGAGCCTTTTTTTTTTTTAAGTAAATTT
>CM070035.1:61812014-61823659 GCA_036250615.1 Ptychadena robeensis | reverse complement strand
TTATAACCTTTCTTCATGACTGGATATGCCATTTCATTAATGTTTGGTATTAATGTGGCCAATAATTTCTGGGGAGTTCGGATTTGCCATTATGATCTGTGTACCACGGCCATGGGCCAAAATATGGATTGTGTCATATTTTGGGACGTAGTTTCCCTCCAAAAAATTGAATAACGCCCATGGGGGCCGGATCTCAAAACCCGCCCAGAATTGTTCATCTTTAAAACACGGAGTGAGCATTCTCTAGGAGTTCTCCATTTTAACATCACTGGAAACCACACCAGCAGAGAACACATGGCTGGTGGCCATTTCATTTTGGACTTATAACTCTTGGACTTATTGATCTTGGACTTTCCCTACAAACGGACACTCTCCTTCAGCAACCTTAAGTATAATTTCTTCTGTTTTTCCCTTTTATTTTACCCTGGCTTACACCCTCTTTAATTGTTGATTTTAATAATTATTGTATATTTTAATAACTTGTATTGCATGAAATAAATGACCCCCCTCCTTTTTCTCAGCCTCATACCTGCTTTGAATACCGCAGAACGCTTCCCTAGCTTTCTGAAGAGTCGCTACCTAGACGTTTATAGTAATCAGAACGGGTTTCCCTTTTCCCGAAATAAATGGGATGGTGGCAGTGATACCAAAGAATTGTGTTATTTCTGGTCCTGTAATTTGCACGCTCCCCTTTATGGTCTGACTGCGGCCCAATTCCGGCGATTGCGACGCACTGGTTGTACCGACCTTAGTTGGACTCTGTGTTGAAATCGATTGGGAGGCCTCTGCGCGATCTGTCCATCAGGGGGATTCGTGACATGTATTGTCCTTTGCATAAAATTGTTCACCTAATAAATTTAAACTGATATGTTTCCAGCACCTTAAAAAACATAATATGCTGTCTGTTCCATTGCCTGTTTAAGACATCTGCCTTAACCTCCCTAGCACACTGCCCATATCGCACCGTTGCAATACAAAGTACACTGCCTGTCACTCGCTCCCTCCCGCCGCTGCTCTTCACACAGCCGGTTCATTATTGACACCAGCTGCGTGAGCGGGAAAGCCGGCGGTCCTCCATTAACATGGAGGTCTATGGCTCTGCAACCATCCCCCCCCCCCCCCCCCCCCCCCCCCCCGCCCCCTTCCGCGTCACCGTGACTCGATTGTGGCGGTGCCGAAACCCCGGAAATTCTGCAGCGATGAAGACAATCGCTGCAGCTTTCTAGGGAGGCATCGGGTCTACCCGATGCCGGCTTATCCTGCGGTTGAGGCGAGCCTAAACAGCGGACGAGCTGGGCTCGTCTCAACCGCTAGGGAGGTTAGTACAGAGAGATTATCTAAATAAAAAATAAAAAATACTGTGTGTCTGTTCTTCTGATCCCTTGTCTTTATGACACAACATTCAATATGCCAGTGGTTCCAAAACTGGGGGGCGGACCTGTATTTGAATAGGAATTAATAATAATTAATAATTGATAATGTTTCTAAATAGAAAAGGGGGGCCCTGCAAGGAAAGTTTAGGAACCACTGCAATATGCCCTCATGGCAGTATTGGGTCAGAATAAGTCAATCCTTATACCCCCACCATTATTACCTTAATGTAGCAATCAAGCAAGGTCCAGGCCATTTTCTATATGTAATAATTCATAATAATGTCACTGCTACTGGTCCAATTTTTCACCTTGCAAAACTTTAACTACCGTATAACATAATTTGCTCTTCTAACCCTGCAAGCCTGGATAAATACCACATCGCCTTTTGTTGTTGGAGAAATACAGTATATACCCAACAACTGTATACAGTTAAGAGATCATTTGTGTCTATTGTCAGTGACAAGTCAGCAACAAGAAAATGTGCTTATTCTATTTTATAAAGAGGGGAAGGGAGCAGATGACCAAGCGGCACTGCTCTATACCATGCCCGATAGGAGTAAAGGTCTCCACACAAGTAACGAGCTGGGACCGACAGATGAGCTGTGGAGTGCAACGTGATGACATAATCACACTGCTCTCCATCTCTCACAGTATCGGTGGGCACCCTTTGCGTGCCAGCCTTTAGTTTGGACGGGGATGCCGGTCTAGTCAAACCAATGGCATCAGCCAGAGATTTATGGACATGTACGTTCTCTGGCCAACCAAGCTTTTGGGCGACAGTCGCCCCATGTGGGCACCCACGATCCTCGGTCGATTTTGCCGCCGACACGCACACATAGCTCGTTACGTGTGGGGACCCTAAGTGGATGTTGGGCAGATTGGTCATTAAGTGATCCATTCTGCCAAAACATATAAAACAGATCATAACTATGCAGAACAGATGCAGAACTTGCAGTGAATAAATTTAAGGTGAACATAGATTACAATTACAATCTCATTCTATGCTTAAAATATTGCTAAATATGCCCTATTCACCAGCTTACAATTATCATGTGTCCACCCCATGCCCTGTCAATCACCAGACGGTAACTTGGCCCAAATCTGCCAGGGGCCACCTTAGCACTTATCAATATTACTTCATAACAAAGGACAAGCCTTGTATATCTCAAGAAAACATTTAAAACTATATCCTAAAGAGGGTGCAGATTGTTATTTTTTCTGGAAGCAGAGGCTGCATCTGTGCAACACAGCACGTCTACATTTGCTGCTTGGAAAAGTCTGGTCAAAGAACACGTTTGCCAGTATTGTTTTCACTTGTTCCTTCTGCTGCACAGTGAGAAGTCTCAGCAATGTGTGTGGGCATCCAAGGTCAATGTAATGCTCTGACAATTAAGATTCATGGGTGGCTGAGGAACACTGATAAGATTAATTTGCATGGCTTTTGTGCGAATAGAGGTATACGTATGTGTAAACCTTTCCCTTCCATTAAAAGGTGACGCAACTTTAATGATATAGTTCCGCTGATCACATCATGTACGAAAGGTTTCCTTTGTAACCTAATGAAAAAAGGTAACATGCTCTAGAACATCTAAATATATGTTAGTGGAATAAAGTAATGTAAAAATAGTAGTCCTAATGACTAATAAGAAAGATAAATTAATTGGTCGTGCATGTCAGTTCCACGGAGTTAGAGCCAAAACTTTTTTTCCTGTTTAAATAGAGTTTGGAGGGGTGGAAACCAGTGTCGGTTTTCTTATTGTTGTCCATGTCCTTCCTGACTAAATTTACTATCTGTTGTCACCTACTTATAATTTTCATTGTGACAGAAAGTGAAAAGAAATCCAAAATGTTTTTAATCTGAAGATGGCATGGTGGTCCAATAGTTATCACGCTGGTCATCCAGTAATTTGATCCCAGGGTTGAATCTCTGCCAGAGAGTTGTTCTCTGTACACCGGAGCCCACTGACTTAAGGCCCCCATACACAGTTCGAATTTCCTATTTGATTGACCTAAACTGGTTGAGTTTTAAGTTGATCGATCGAGTATACATTGAATGTTATTTTGTTGGGCTTGACCAATTTTGGTTCGATTTAAATAATTAGCATAAATATACATCCATTGACAGACATTTTGGTGTAAACCAACATCGATCAAATATCAGTTTCTCCATGTGGGGATTATTTTGATCACATTTCAATTGATCAACGATTCTTCGATCTTAAATTAGGATCGAATCTGACACCGATCGTATGGAAATTGAAACGTGTATGGGGGCCTTTAGGCCCTAACTCCACTATCTGTTAACTGCACCATGAGTGCACAAGCCACCCATTATCGGCAATGGAGCTTAGACAGGGCTTAGTTAAGGGGACACCTGTGATTCTCAAATGGGAGCCTGGAAAAAAAAATATTTTATTTATTATTTTTTGGAAACCATTGTAAGCTTATGATAAGGATCGTGCTGGATTAAAATACATAAACAGAGTATGATTTGAATTTTTTTATTAACTTTAAAACAATTAGTTCATTTTGGAGTGCCAAATCTGTCTGTCTGTCTGTCAATCCGCCAGTCCGTCTATCTTTTGGATTCAATGCAGATCTATACAGTATATTGTTATAAGAATACTGTAATCAGCAAAAGTAACCAGCCTTATGCCTGCCATACACACGCGATGTGTGCAGGCAGACTTCCCCCGATGTCGCGCCGGGAGGCTAACGTGATGACGTCATCGCGTTAGCCTCCCATTGCATTCTGGGGCCCCACAATCGGCCAGGCACCCTTTGTGTGCCGGCCATAAGCAGCGATGGAGACGCCGTCTTCATTGCTGCTTATGGCAATCGGCTCCCATCGGCTCAGATTTTCCGACATGTCGGATCTCTGGCCGGCCGAGAAGTGGGGCGACAGGCATCTGTCGCCCCATGTGGGGACATGCCGATAAACGGCCGGATTTTAACCTGACCGACGGCGAGAGCGCGCACGCCCGTCGGTCAGATTAAAATCCGGCCGTTTATCGGTATGTGTATGGCCAGCATTAGGATATAAAGATACTGACATGTGTGGCAGCACACATACATGCAAAAATTACAGTAGAATTTGCAGACACATGACCTCAGCACTGCAAAACTTAATTGGCCTTATTTAGGTGAAACAAACATATTGCATAGGATTGTAAAATAAAAAAAATAAAAAATTTTTGATAGGTATGCTTTGGCAAGGTTTTCCATTATGTCATATAACTTTCCCAGAGAAAATGTTATTGCAGTCAGGAATTACCAACCTACCTTGAAAAAGAGCTATAAATTTCCTACGCCTTCTATGTCTATTATAGTTTTGGATACTGTGGCAAAGGGTTAGCATACCTCTCATCATCAAAGTCTACACAGGATGGACATTAGCTGTGTACCAAAGAGTAGTGCCTGAGAACTTATTCCAATACCTGGATCCAGTGTTGTGCACTGTCACCTAGACAATATTATTTATACCCTTAAGTTGGACACAATTATTGCCCCCACTGTCCATTAGGTCTATTCTTCTCACTATTTCTTGACCAACCTGCACTGTGCACTATTGTTTCCACCCTTCACTATTCTATACTATTCTATACCTCTGCAAAATGCAAAAGTGATTGAAATCATCCAATATTATTGATGCAATATGGGGGTTTTAAAATGATAGGGATGGATTATTTCCTTTTTGTTTATGAACTATTTATTTGTTGTTCTAGGGGATCTAGATCTCATTAGTAGAACCTTAAATCAGACCTTTTAATAGTGATCTACTGGTTGATATCAATAGACATTGTCACTGGATTTTATAGGCATGGAAGGTATGGAAGATAATTTTTTGTTGTCACTGCAATATAAGTGGAGAGATTCTTCAGTGAACTATCTGTGAAAGGATTTACCTCACTTTGAAGACATTTCATTTCGCTCATCATATCTACAGAACAGTCTGAAGAAAAAAATATTACCATTGGGACACACATAGCAAAATTAGAAAAAAATACTTTTTTTTCACAGCCAGCTACTTTACTTTTGTATTTAAATTATATTACTATATATTGCAATGGATGGTCTGGTAATTTTTTTACCCACCTAACATCACCTAACAACGTTTACCAAGGATAGTTTCTGAAACCCCCCAACACCCCTGCTAGAAGGATAACACAGAAAGCACAGGGAAAGCTTAACAACCCAGGTACCGCAGCACCATGTGCTAATCATTTGCCAAAATGTCACCGAAGCACTTCATTATCTTTTTCTTTTTTATTGCCATACAGCTTTCTTATCTTTATGGGTATTTTTCGTTTCCCTTTCTAAAATTTATTGGGTTTTTTGTTTTCTTTTTTTTTGCTGGCAATGCACCTTTGTAGTTGTTGTAACTGATTATATAGAAACAAAAGAACAGACCCTGTGCAAATCTTTTCATCACCTGACATGCACAACCTTTGTTCTGTGCAGGCTGAGTAATTGCCACATGGCAATAGTCACCATCACACTTCTGTCTTACATCATTAGCGTTATCACCATTGTTAAAGAGAACTGTAACATATTGTTACAACGGTTTGAAAATCTATAAATTTCTTCTGTATTCAATCATGTCAAAGTCGACTTTTCAATGTCATGGAAATAGAAAATTGGTAGAGCCATGATTGGTCTAGTTGGAAAACTTCAGCAGATTGTACAAGTATCTAAAATTTTTATGGCTCATTCACATGGTTGGTTGTAAATGAGCCATTTCTACTGAACAATCACCTGGGAATTGCAACTGGCCAGCCAAGTGAAGCAAGCCTGAAGCAGGCCATCTAAACGAAGCCTGAGGTGTTTCCAATCGAATTGTATCGGATTGTATTTCGGAGAACGCAGCAGGCTTTTATCTTCCTAACTGGAAATAAATCACATATAAGGAATCGTTTTTACATCGATTACACAGCATGGTGGCACTAAAGATTTATATTGCATTACCAGTCAATATTTAAATTGTTCAATTTGATCAACTCAAACAAACAGTTGCTGTACATATGAATAAGGCTTAATTTACACTGTTGGTTCTCAAGCTGCTCTCAGCTCAGTAATCGACAGTGCGCTCCCTGCGACTCCCTGCAAGCGACTGAAAAATAGTGCAGGTGTTCGCAGGTCGTCTAAATTATGACCCATAGAGGACCTATCGTGCCCGTAAAAAACGACCGTGGACATGTAATGTTGCATCCGCTGGTCAGTTATGTTAAAGGGTCGTTCACCTGGTGGTTATAAAATGGCAGTGTAAATGAACCCTTACATGATACAAATAAGAACTCTACTAATTTTTCACCTTTTGTGTTACCATCTCTATAGTAAAATTACAGTACATCCAAAAGAAAAACTTTATAACAAAAACTACACTTTTAATTTTTTTAAGGGTTAAAACCTTTCACTGAACCCCCCTTGTATAGATTTAACAGGATGTGATAGGACAGAGATGGTAAACCTTTTAGAGACCGAGTGCCCCCCGCCAACAGAGAGAGCTACTCACTCTGGCACCTGCTGCTCACCGGTCGGCGCGCAAAACCTGCTGCAGGAGTTCTCAGGCAGGGCCACCATCAGAAATTTTGGGGCCCCATACTAGATAATTTTTCGGGGCCCCCTACCACTAGCACTCCCTTTTCACCCAGCCTGAGGCTTTCAGAGAATGCCTATCTAGGGGTGCACATAACTTTTTAGTGAGCTCCTCAGATACAGAGTAACAGGAGATGGTGTTTGGTAGGCACACCATATGTAGAGTGGTCTCCCTCCACCACAGGTCACCAGCTGGCTTTGGGTCTAATTTTTTGGATTAGTAATTTACAATGTGACACCACTATCTGCAACCTTTCATAGCTATGAATGTTTCCCTGTGGTTATCCAAGTGACAGAAATTGTATGCGTTTAACAATAAAAACTGTATGAAGAATTGTCCTCAGGGACCTGAAAATTAGCATGGACAGTCTCAGGGGTTAACTGGGTAACCACAAGAGTTTTAAAGATCTATGTGTTCAAAATAGGATAAGTGAAAGCGTGTATGCAGCAGAGCAGTGTTTTATGCTCACGGGGAAGCAATATCTGATAGCTGTATTTTAGCTGAAATGTTATGTATAAGTGTTGTAGATAGAGGGGTGAAACTCAGGGTGTAAGTAGTAGTAGAGGAGCATTACTGACCCTGAAAGTTTCATGAATATACTATTAATGGTTTTCCTGCTATGAATTTGTAAAATAACAGTAACACACAGATTTATTCAGGTTAGTTTCTACAGCAGAGCTGCAGAGGGAGAGGGTGTGTCCTGTCCTGTGTTTTGATTGGCTGGGGAGTACGTATCTGTGGGAGGAGCTGCAGGAAGCAGTATCTGATGAAGAAGCACAGAAGCTGCTGCTGTCACACTCACATCGGAGAGGAGGAGGAGGGTGGCGAGGGGGATGTGAGTCTCTCCTTTCTGGCTGTGCAGGGAGCACGGGTCAGAAGCTGCGGGGCCAGTCTAAAAATAGGTGGGGGAACGCCGTTCCGGTGCGTTCCCCCAGAAAAAAAGCCCTGTATAAAACCACCCTTATTTATCTCTAATATAAATCATATATGGATCATACATGATTTGCATTAGCTGATAGATAATGTATGGCAGGATTGTCAGTATCTATTTATACTGTCTTGTATAAAATAATTAAATTATGATGTCTTTTATCTAGAATTGCTTGTAAATACATGCAGCTATAACTCAGGGTTATTGCACACTGGAGATGGGTAAACATCGCCATTTACTGTCCGTGGGCGGGTCGGACTTTTAAATAAGTCCGCCGTCCGCCCTGTTCGCGGACACATTCAAATTCGAATTTGAATGGGAAAAACCGGAATCGGAAAAACCGGATGTGACGTCACTTCCTGCTCCAAGCCGGATTTTTCACTACAAGACCGGCTGCATGCCCGGTCTTGTAGTGAAAAGATTCTTCCTCCGGCACGATCTCGCAGGTTCTGATCCTGCCGGAGGAAGAATTTAGATCTTCTTCTCGTCGGCGAACGGGGCGGGTCGAACACCCGTACTGTCCGCCGGCGAGAGGATGGGCGAACATGCTCGTTCGCCGCCGAACTGTTCTCCGGCGAACAGTTCGGTCCATCCCTATTGCACACCCCCTAGCATCTGATTGGCTGACTTTGCTAAGGACGGGTATAGGACGCTGTGTGCAAATAAAAGAGAGGAAAAAAGCACTGACAACATTGAGCGCCAATAGGCTGTAGTTCTTTCCTCTCAGCCTGTACTGGCTGGCAGCTTCGGTGCCCACAGAGAGGGGTTTAAGTGCCATGTCTGGCACCCTTGCCAAAGGTCCACCATCACGGAGATAGGATATCTTTCTGTTATGACTCATATGATTACTCTCCCTCCCATTTTAGCACTGATTGGTAATGTCTCCTAAGGGGGCAGTGGTGTAAGAACCACTATAGTAGCCATAGCAGTGCTATGGGGCCCATATTCACAAAGGGGCCCACCACTGGAACGGCAGAGATTAGAGGGACAGGTTGGGATGGGGGGGGGACATTTTTGCTATGGAGCCCAGTCATGTCTAGCTACACCCCTGTAAGGGGGTCACTTTTTCTAGTGACAATTGTAAAGAAAAGATTCCCCTTATTCCCCTTACTTTGGAGACATGTCATCACTCTTTTGTATGTGTCTTAAAAGGCAAAAAGTAGAACAAAACACTTGACAAGATTTTAAAAAGTCATATTCTAATGAAAAGTAGAAATAAAATTGGCTTTATATATACTTTAAATTCTATGTATACCCTGTGGATATATTGCATATATGTTGATCTCTTCCTTTGATAATATTCCTTGAAACTGACATAATTTTGAACATTTGTGTTCAGTTGTAAAACTCCTGTAACTTGTAGGGTGTATGCTTACAGATAGACTGTTACGACTTCGGAGAAATGGTGTCCTGGAATGGGCATTACTTCACAAGCACATGTGTGTACATCATGTTCATTTTAGTAGATCAAGGTAAGGAATTCTTGCTGCATTACCAGTAACTGAGAGTCCAGCAAACCTTAATCTTAGTAAATCTGGACGTATACAATCACATTTCCTGTTTACATTAATCATAATAATACCGGTAACCTCTGCCCAGCACACGTCACATTAAAACAACATAATGTCATTGTAATTGAATAAATAAGATCCCTTATAAAACACTTAATCGGAACTGATACTTAACACACCAATGACATTAGCCTATAGCCTAAAGTAACTATTTAATTAGATGTTATATTGAAAAGCTCTAGCTGTACAATACATTTGTAATTCTGTAACAATCTGAATATTGTACAAAAGGGATTTTCAATGCAACATCTAATTAAATGTAATAAACCTTGGCAACATAAAATATGTAACCTTAATGAACCCTAGATTCCATGGTACGCTAATTTATGTACCGTATATACTCAGGTATAAGCCGGCCCGTCTATAAGCCAAGGACCTAATTTTATCTACAAAAACTGGAAAAAACATATTGACTCGAGTATAAGCTGAGGGTGGGAAATGCAAAATTAGATAGTGGAATTTTCTAAATGAGAAAAGCACCATTGCCCCTAGGAATTAATTAAACAGGAGAATCTTGGTGCCACAGCCTCAATAAAGCTAAGAGAACACCGGTTTATTGTTATTACAAGACGGGTTTTCAAGGCATTTCTTTTGATTCAAACATGAAAATTAATTTCCATTTAAAAAGTTTTTTTTTTATTATTATTGTTATTGGGACCAATACATGGAATGGAAATGGAAAATTATTTTCAGATTTTTGGAAATAAAATTATTTTCATACTTTTCATAAGTAATGGAGTTTTCTAACTGAAATTGTAAAAATGAAAAAATAGTCCACTAGATGGCGGTGCCGTGCCATTTGCTTACATTTCACTAGCCGATCTCGGAAACAGATGGACCATTCACAGAGGCAGAGGCAAAGAATTTACTGAGGATCTAAAAAAATAGAGTGTTGATCCATTTAAAGAAGGCCTACACTATAAGAAGATCTCCAACACTCTGAAATTGATCGTCAGCACAGTGACCAAGACCACATTGCTGTTTAACCGGACATGTTTAATTTAATAGACCTCACCATGGTTGACCAAAGAAGTTTTGTGCAAGTGCTCAGAGTCATAGCCAAAGGTTATCTGTTGATATGACATATGAGTGCTGCAGAGGTTGGAGGGGTCGGGGGGGGGCAGCCTGTCAGTGATCAGATCATGCTCCGTCCACTGTGTTAAATTGATCTGCATAGCTGTAAATTGATCTGCATCCCAGAAGGAAGACTCTTCTAAAGATGATGGACCAGAAAGTCATCAAACTGTTTGCAAGAACAATAAGGACATGGATCACTGGAATTATGTCCTGTGGGTTAATGAGAACAAGATGATCCCTTTCCTTTAGAAACCGGGCTGCAGGGTAGTATTCCAACATGACCACGGCCCCAAAACACATTTCCAAGGATAACACTGTCTTGCTAATGAAACTGAAGGTAAAAGTGATGGACTTGCCAAGTATGTCTCCAGACCTAAACCCTATTGAGCATCTGTGAGGCATCCTCAGACGGAAGGTGGAGGAGCACAAGGTCTCTAACATCCACCAGTTCTTTGATGTCATCATGAAAGATTCCAGTGGCAACCTGTTAAGCTCTAGGGAACTCCATGCCCAAGAACATGCTGATAGATAATGGTGGCCACACAATATATTGCCACTTTGGGCAAAATTTGGACATTTCACTTAGGAGTACTCACTTATGTTGTTAGAGGTTTAGAAATGAATGGCTGTGTGATCAAGTATTATAAAGGGACATTTACACTGTTATGAAAGCTTTACACTGACTACTTTACATTGTATCAGAGTGTCATATCTTTAGTGTTGTCCCATGAAAAGGTGTTATGTAGGGGTGAACTCACTTTTGTGAGATACTGTATATATGCAGAAACAAGTCTAAAGGTAGTCATACACAGGTCGATTTTCCACTCAATTTTTGATCAAACGATCACTGCACACGTTCACGAGATCGATCGGCGATCAATCGCGTTCTGCCCACCCTGAACGATCGACCAAACAAAATCGGAATCCACAAAAAATCGGATCAGACATTGAACCAACATGTTGGTTTTTTTTGGTCAATTGTTTGACAATCGGAGTACATTGGTAGCCCCCCAGCCCTATGCAGCAGCCTTTACTACCTACCGTATATGCCGGCGTATAAGACGACTTTTCAGCACCTTAAAATCCTCCCCAAAGTC
>CM070035.1:61782826-61811914 GCA_036250615.1 Ptychadena robeensis | reverse complement strand
GTTGGGGGGTCGTCTTATACGCCCAGTCGTCTTATACGCCGGCATATACGGTACCTTTAATTTATGTGTTGTGGTGTGCTGTACTGTAGTGTCTTTATGATACAAAGGTTCATACAGCATTTTCCGTCTGTATGTGTGTATTTTTAAATGTTACAGGGCAATTACATGGCAATCATAATCATCTCTAGCACAACTAGCACATAGGCTGGGGGCAGGGCTGCCGTCAAAAATCCCAAGGCCCCATACTCAGGGAAAAAGTTGAGCGGGGAGGTGCTAGCAAAATAAAAAAATCTGCTACTCTCCTTGTGGAGGGAGGTGGGATGCGCGTGCTAGCAGACTGCCTGGTCGATTGGGCAGCCTAGAATGTGGTCGCCAGGGCCCTGAGATAATGCCTGCTGCTAGCTGCTTGGGCCCGGGATGGGATTCCCCCCTGGCAGCGGCCCTGGGCAGGGGTATACAGTAAATAAGTATAAAAGAATGTTTGAGCAGACAGGAGTGCATACTGGTATATTCAGTTTATAGGTCACATGCACATTTTCCCCCCAATTTTTTTATGTTAGATGTTTTATGTAAGAAATATGGTATAAACCCACTACCACACAGTGTACAGCATTCTATAGGACACAATCCTTGTAACCCTTCTGTCACTGCCAGCATTAATGGGGCCATAGATAATGGTCTTTGATAATAGTGTAGAGCTTGAATATTCGAATTGCGAATATATTCCACGAATATTGTCTATTCGAAAATTCGTAAATATGGCGCCAGATATTCCCAAATTCAAATATTTGCAATATTATGCTTTGGGAAGCTTATGGACATGCATTGCGATTCTATATTTGCAATGTGGAAATAAATAACACATGTGACCATTCATTTTGAAGGTTATCACCAATATTACGCTGCTCATCACTATATGATAAGTCTGGAACTGCATATTCCCTAGTGGGCACTGCAAGCTGAAATAATGACATATATTGCAGAAGAATAGTACACTGTTGTCACTTTAAGGATGAAGCTACAGTGAATGCATGTTTGTACTGAAATAAGCTAGAGGAGTCCAGTAGTACAGCCGTACTGGATGAAGAACACAGTATTTCATGGGGAAGAAAACTGCATACAAACACTGTTCTTTAGCAAACTCTCAGTTAAGGATTAGATTTACTTTAGAACAAGAGGATCTAGCCAGCAGCTGCAGTTTTGCAGAGACTGTATGTGTATATGGCAAGAAAAAAGAGCTTGTGGTTTTATCTTTCTATGCCCTAGTCCTGTCCTGTGGTCACAAGCTTTGGGTAATAACAATGAACAAGACTGCTGTTTCGAATGGCAAAAATGAGGTTACTCTTGGACCTGATAAGGTGAGAAGGTTGGCAAACCAAAAGTGTCTTGGAAGCTGCTTCTACAGATTGAGGAAAGCCAACTGATGTGATTTAAGAACATTAATGAGTATCCTCCCTGGGATCCCTGCCTTGTTGCAGCATGTCTAACTGGATGGGACAGACCATGTTTATAGGCTGGAGATTGTATTTCATTGTTGGTTTGGAAATATTTGGAAACAGAAAATGATAATGATTATGGAGTATGTGTTATGGAAATCTAGTAATGTTATTTAAGACATTTACAAAGAGGAAGAGCAGCCAAACATATTTATCTTTTCACAAGATGACTAAAACCAACATAAGCTTGGCTGGGGTTACCAGTCAAGATGTGTAAAAATTTACTGCTGTCTTAAATGTTTTTCCTGATGCCTTCTAAGTCACTTACCAGCTAGGAACATATAAATGGACTTAAATTAAAGTTCTGGTGACCCAAAAAAATCACAAAATCTATGGACAATGGCAGTTTGATCCACTAATGGGTCCCCTTAAGGTCCACGTACATAGTTTGATACCCACTCAATCGATGAATGCTCTTGTGCAACATGGTAATGTCATGATGTGGTGGTGACGTCACCATGCTGCGCTCGAGCGTTCGTCTATTAAACAACGAATTGTCGTGCACCATTTTACGTAATCGATTTCCGTTCGATACCTTGCATGAGGACCCGGTCGAACACAGATTTACCAATGTGTTTGTTTCCTTTTTCGATAAAAATTTCTTAAATTCTGCAATTGATCCCGCTCAAAAGAAGGGTGGCCGTGTACGATTTATGAACAATTGATCACCACATTGATCACGCGCCTGGTGATTGTGTGTTCAGGAATCAAGCTAAAAATCGACCCATGTATGGGACCTTATGTTCCAACTGGTTTATTTTCTGTCATATAAATGACAAATGAAGAATAAAGCTGGCCATACACCTTTAGATCTCTGTCAGATATCGTTTAGATTTACCAACAACTATGTAGTATAGAGTCCTCTGCGATTGAACAAAGGTAGACTTGATGATTTAGAAAGTCCCTCATTTTACATGGTTTTGGTAAAACAAAAGGAGATCTAAAGGAAATCTAAAGGTGTATGGGGGCCCTTATTGTCCATTAGCTGTACCCCAGTATATCTGTGCTGACCCAGATGAGAAAACTAAGCCTGAAAAAAGGAAATAAGGAAACAAAATGAATTAAGAAAGGAATGGATAAAAAGAGAAGGAAAACAGAAAGGAGAGATGGAATGTAAATGATGGAAAAAGATAAAATAAAGGAAAGAAAGTGTAGGAAAGAAAGCAGGGGAAAAGAAAGGAGGATATAGAAAGGGGGAAGTGAAAGCAGTTTTAAACTTAAATTAAAAAAACACACAAACATTAAACAGACACAACACTCACCTGTCAACAGTTCAGATCCTGGAAAACTGCTACACAAAAACCCCCACAGCATACTCACCTACTCTCCCTGCAGTTCGCATGCTGGCATCTTAGCTCCTGGAGGCCTGCAGCTACTTCCACCCTCACTGCCCCCCCCCCCTCCACTCCACCTTCCCCTCCTGTCTCTTCTCTGTCGGAGCTGCAGAGCTCCGTGAGGGGGGGGGGCCTGGGAGAGATGTCCCAGACACCATTTCAGCTGCCTAGGCGTGACGTCAGGCAGTAGGAGGGGAGCACTCGTAACCAGCTCCCCTTCTGCTGTCAGAAAAAGATTTTATTTTTACAATTAAGGATCTCAGCAGTAGCGGGTGAGCTGCAGCTGATACTGCTGAGTGACCTCCTAGGTGGTAGGTCCGCTTTAATATATGATGCATGAAGCATACAGTTTTTTATGTTTTCTTGATTGTTGGATGTTACAACTTCCTACTAGAAGTTTAGGAATTCTTTTTAATATAACTGTTGACATTCTGTCAGGAAATGTTGACATCATGTATTGGCACAATTTCTCACCTGATGACTCACAAATGACAGAGTGTACTGAACTGTGTACTGTGTTATTGATGCCTTATCGCTGACCAGGAGAGATAGAAACCATACTGTATGTGCACCTGTATATTCTTTAACTGAGAAGCAGACATAAATCATTGTAGATTTGAAAAAGAGAGTATTCGTGTAGGTATAGCCCAAGCACACGCAACATGTTGATATTTGTGAACAAGTCCCATTGTATATAATATGCGCTTGTTAGCACGTTTTGACATTTTGCTCAAGGTGTCTTAAAACACTGTGAGCTAAGCCTTAAGCTGGGGATACACAGTTAAATTTTTGTTAGATTGATTTAAAATACGATCGTATTAAATTGGACCATATTATATTTGGATAATTTTTACCACGCACGACATAATGTGATAAATTCCAAACAGATCAATTTGTTTCCTAAGCTCTGTGGATCCAGATTGATTTTGATTAAGAAAAAGGAATCAATTTTCAAGCAATTGACTTAAAAATTAAAAAATCTAACCGAGTATGCCCAACATTAGAAGAAACTGTTAGTGGAGGGGAAAAAAGACAATTGACTCATGATTATTGGTACCTTTACCTACAACTGATGAAATTTTGGGAGTGTGCTAGAGTAAAATTTACAAATTACACATCATTGCTTTAACTTCATGTTATTGAGCTTGTACCAATGTATGACAATGTTTTCCTAAAAACAACAGTATATATATTTCATTGATTAAAGTCTTGGTTTGAGGGTTTATCTGACTTCAGATTTTGCTGCTATCATGTTTATGTGTAAAACTAGCCATACATGTATAGCCACATGTTAGATTTACTTTCAATTCCAATTAAATTAAAGGCTGCCATACACGCACCAAGCAGCGGCTGATTTTGGACTGATGGGCGTGCACACTCGTGGCCGCCGATCAGGGGTGCCCTACAGCTCGGCCGTCCAGAGAACAGACATGTGCGAAAATCTCTGGCCGATGCCATTAGTTTCAATAGGGACCGGCGTCTTCATTAAAGCTAACGGCCGGCACACAATGCTGTCAGCTCTGGAGAGCAGCGTGATGACGTCATCACGCTGCACTCCAGAGCTGATCTAAGCAGCTCTGTCGGCCCCCACTCGGTATGTGTGTGGGGGCCTAAACTTGTGAAATAAAATGTCAATCCCATAGCAGAACGCTGCCTTGGTGTCACCTTTGACTCTGCACGCTCTTTTACTCCCCACATTCAGAACATTGCTAGGTCCTGCCACTTCCATCCACGCAACATCTCAAAGATATGCCCCTTCCTATTCCCAGAAACCCCCAAACTCCTGGTACACGTTCTCATCATTTCTCGCCTTTACTACTGCAACATGATCCTTTCTGGTCTTCCCCTATCAAGACTGACACCTTTTCAGACCTTCATGAATGGTGCTGCTAGACTCATCTTTTCCTCATCTTCTGCTCCTCTCTTCAACTCCTTGCACTGGCTTCCAATTGTTCATAAATACACCCATTACTGGCCCTTCTGTTCCTCCAGTGACCTATTTATGACATCTCCACTCATAACATCATCACATGTCTTCAAGACTTTGGAACTCTCTCCCTCGTCCCATCAGACTTGCTCTCACAGTCATCACCTTCAAAAATCCCTGAAACCCACCTCTTCAGTCTGTACTACCCATCTTCTCATTCCTAACATCACCACCATGCCAGCCCCCCCCCCCCCCCCCCCCCCCCCCCCCCCCTATTGTATACTCTGTTCCCCAACCTCTTTGAGTCATATGCTGTTCCCATGTGTTATTGTGTGTTGCATCTCAACTGTAATTTAATGTACAGCGCTGAATAATATGTTGGCGCTATAAAATAACAATAACATTTTTGACAGCAAAGTCTCCTGCCTTTAGTCAAATCAACCACCGTTTCTTTATGAGGATCTGTATTTACATCTGGACCTTCTTTCTAGGTTGTAAGACATCTTCTTAGAGGGAAAAGCATGACTAGGTTTGTTTAGGGAATTAAATAGTACATATACCGTAGTTTACCTTCTGTACAAATATTATAGGCAACTACACAAAGTAGTTTCTGAAGTTGGAGATCATATAGTAAAAGATGTCACTGTCTAGGCTTTGTCTACAGTTTAGACCACTGTTCTGGATTGTTTGTTAAACCCAGGTTTATTCTTTCCAGCATGATACCTAATTAATATATTTCATGTGTAAGTTTCAAAATGATTGTATGAAATATGATATTTCTAATACCTTACCCTATTTGTTTGTAACTCATAAAACTATGGCTTTTCATCCTTGAGGTTTTAGTCAACCTTATGACTATTTTGACAGTGATCCCATTTTAAAAGCTGCTTTTCAAAAATACTTTTTCACCTTTTTACAAAATACAATAGTGTGAATCTCTGTAGATGTACTACAAAATCTCTCTATGTATTGAAAAGCATTGTCAGCTAAAAAAAATTATGTCATTAAAATTAATTTTTTTCACTATATACTTTCTAAAATGACTAGCTATCATTGATAACATTTATATCAATATGGTCTTTTCTGGTTCATGACTATTAAACTGGAACTTTCCATCACTGCTAACCAATCTGTATGTGCGTTCTACAATGAAGAATCATCCAATGACCTATCCAGATAACCTTTCTCCACCTGGATCATACTATTTGTTTTCAAACAAGTATTGCATGTTGTTCACATTTAAAAAGTTCATATTATATCCAAGTTCACATGATTACACATAAACATAATCTTTTGAAAGCAAATTCATTTTACTTCTGTCCAAATCTAGCCATATACACTATATTGTAGTTGGATGTGATAGCAAAAAGTGACTTGCTTCAAGTAACAGCTGGAAGAAGACAGCGGAACCCTCCAGAAACATGTCTGATCATCTCTGATATTTCAATCTGATGTAATGTAGAAGGGGGGGGGGGGGGGGGGGGGGGGGGTGGTAGGCAGCAGAGAAGCATGACAGTGAATTTGTGAACCATGTTATTACATGTAATCAGGGTGGTATTTAGACATCATGCTTTTCTAGGGACACTTGAATTATAATACTGTTTTATGCAAGCCCTGTCTCCTCTGTAATGGCATTGCTTTCCCAGGAAGACTACATGAATTTAATCTTGAAGGCAGCATTGACTATGCTTTATATTGTGTGTATTATTTATCTGTACATGCATCCAAACCAGGGAAGGGAACGATAATGCCATGTTTTTCAAACTGTACCCCTTTTGTCTCTACCTTGTAGCTTAATGTAGCCATAAAGGTGATCAGAAGATAAATAGAAAATAAAGAAATAGTTACCAGGTCCCTTGTGAATGGACTAAAATAACCAATACCGCAGCAAAAACTGCCAGTGAATAGCGGCTGATCCGGACTGAAAAACATATGATTTCCTCATGTGTTTCTCTCAGTCCATAGTGGAGCCTTAAGCCCCCCATACACCACATACAATTACCATGCAACTTCTGTACAACCAACTTTTCTATTACCAAAACCATGTAATAGGAGGACCTTTCTACACCTTCCTATCACTATGTATTCTATCAGGGAGGTCACTATACTACATAGTTGTTGGTAGGTCTCTTGAAAGTTGAATGGAGGAATCTCAAGGTGTATGGGGGGCTTTAGCCTTATAGTAACAAAAACCAGGGATCCAAATTGCAATTCAAGTGATAGGTATACATAGTTACCAGCTACAAACAGTCCTATCACCCGTTGATTCCAAGAGGCCTAACTATAACCACCCAAAACAAACGGATATCAGTATTGATTCAGTATTGATGTTCAGCAAAGAGGAAAAAAGGAATCAACATTCTTAAGCCCCCCATAGACAGGCAGACTCCTCCATACAACTTTCATGAGACTTACCAACAACTATGTAGTATAGTGACCTCCCTGATAGAATACATAGTGATTGGAAGGTGTAGAAAGGTCCTCCTATTACATGGTTTTGGTAGAAGAAAAGTTGGTTGTACAGAAGTTGCATGGAGGAGTCTGCCTGTCTATGGGGGGCTTTAGTGACACTCAAATCCCAGAGGCTAGATATAGGTAATATATTATATTAAAATATCTAGAACTTTATCATGCTGGACCTTCCCAATAAATATTACCTGACAATTACCAAGTAATCCCCATTCCAGGAGTAAGGCCAGGACTCCACTACTATTTGCAGAAATGCTGCAGAATCGTAGTGGCCCTGTCTTCTGTACGCACCCCATTTAGTGCCTGCCATTTTACTTTTACGGCATGATTCCCTAGCGCTCTTGCAAGGTCCAGATTTCTGTACCAAAGCGCACCATACACTTAAATGGAATTTTTTTCAATGTTGTAGGCCTGTAACTTCCCATAAATATTCCTGTCAAGGGTCTAGTAGACATCCTGAATATAATACTATTTGAAACACACAATTATGTAAAAAAATTGCATTTAAATAATAAAATCTCTAAAATACTTACAGGTATTTGGTATAAAAGATTTCAAAACAGTATGTGTTCATATTTATATTTTGTTTATAATAACATTTTTATTACAATTTGAAATGTGTTTTTGGGGGGTTTTTTACTTCCAATTGTATTGGATACAGTTATCACTGTATCCAGTACAATTCCCTTTGGCAACCTCTCTCCTCTGGTATGATAAAAACACCAGGGGAGGGAGGGTTAACTCCGAAGGGACACATCTGGGGAATCACATTGAGAACAGTTTTTTGCATAGAAAACTGTTTTTGTGCAATTTACTTTTAAATCTCCTGCTGCCCGATGTGACATCATCACGTCAGTGAAGAAACCAGTTCAGATGGTGTCACCGGGACAGCACAGAATATGCGCTGCCAGGACTGCGATCTTCGCCAGACAGCACCATCTTGTCCAGAGCAGTACTGACAGGACAGCCATCAGGAACGCTAGGGGGGTTAATGGGATGCATACCAAAAACTCAACCACTAGGATTTTGATGAGCTTTAGCAAAAAGTAGTGGAGCAGAGCCCTTAAGGTTCGTTACATCAGCTACTTTGCATTGGCGAGAGCCCTTCCAATTATTTAGCATTAATAGACATCCTGAATATAATAATGTTTGCAACACACAATTATGTAAAATAAATATATATATATTTAATGAATAAGAAAACACAAAAATCAGGGCACAAAGCTGTGCTGCTATGTACTAAATCTCGCCCAAATAAAGTCTCTGGTGCCCCAGATGTGCCCATTTGCAGTTAACCCTCTCTAACCTGGTGTAATGGATGTGGTAAAATCACACCAGGGAAGAGAGGGTTACTGCAAATCGGCCCATCTGGGGCACCAGAGACTTTTTATTCTGGCGGTATTTTGTACATAGAAGCATATTGAAATCAGTTTTCTACAAAGAAAACTGATTTCATGCAATTTACTTTCACATTTTTAGCCGCCTCCCCGATGTGTCCCCGATGTCATCATGTCACTCGGAGGGGGGGGAGAAGAGATGGAGGAGCTGGCAGCCTGTCACATCGGGGACACCGGGACAGCGCTAAACTGTAAGTATGCGCTCCCGGAGCCCCGATGTGTACTGAACGCCACCATCTCGTCCAGTGCTATAGTAAGAGTAGCAGCGCTGGACGAGATGGTGACATCCCGACCGCTAGGGCGGTTAACACGTTATTATAAAATATTACAACACTGGAAAACTAAATATGCACATGACAAATATCCATATTATCAGAACTAAGTCCAACGCCATTGGAACTTGAAACAAGCTCAGTGATGTGAATAAGTGCATATGCACTATATATAGATATTATTAGAAAAAAACCTGCCTTGCAGTATCTCTTGCAGTAAAATATATTACTGTGCATGTATTATCAGCACATTATCTATCTTTTGTGTTTATAGCAGTTGACTATCAGCCCGTGTCTGAAAACCAGCTAGCACAGTTGATTTCATTAGCTTGTAAACAATATGAAGTCATATTTAACTAAGGCTGGCCATACAAGGCCTGATATTTGCGAATGATGTAAATGGTTTGAGAATAATTTACACCATTGGACAATGGGAGGGTTAGCTCCTATTCTGTTAGTAAATTTCAAGGACGTCTTTTTCTTGCAGAAAAATTTAAGATGTCTTCCATATGTATACATATCTGTTAATTAAAAAATTGGGGCTTTCATATATGGACAGAACTCATAATAAAATATGTAGTATATCATTCTTCAAAAACGAACATGGCAGACTGGCTATAACGTGAGCGATATTTAAAGAGAACAGAAGAAGACTTTCCATTGTGAGGGAAATCCCATTTTAAAGCTCTGACTTGGAAACAAGTGACCATTTGAAATATTTTTCTTTAGTACATTGAATGGTAACTCACAATTTTTAAATGCTGTTCACTCATTCCTGAAGACAATGATGATCTGAACAATTGGAGAGAGTGAATCTGCCTAAAGCTAGGCACACACGAGTAGATTTGTAAAAAGATTTGAGTACAATCAATCAATGTGCGCACTTACGGTGATTGATTGTACTCTAATCTGCTTACAATCCTACCTGTGTGTGCTTTCCTTCAATAGAGCCCGCTTGAAGGAACTCGATTGAACGGGGTTCCAACATGTTGGAAAACCCCGTTCCATCTCCAATACTTTACATGAAGAAGAATCTTCATGTAAAATATAGGAAAAGCTGGCTCTGCCTTCTTCACACAGCCATCCTCAGCTGTCAGCTCTGCCCCTACCCAGGCTGTGTGAAGGGGGCAGAGTCAGCACTCTTCATACTCCGGCACTGCTGTACGGCTAGAAGCAGGCTAGATGGATTTCTGCCCAGCTTCTAGCGTGTTCAGATTCACACACTGGAAGCCGGGAAGAACTCTGCTACAAGGAGGTCCCCATTGAACGGGAATCGATGTGCCCATGTGGTGCACATTGATTTCCGTTCAATTGATCCCCGATCAATCACAGCATGGTGATGTCACTACGCTGTGATTGATCGGGGGTCAATTGCACAGGAATTTACCCGTGTATGGCTAGCTTAACTGGGGTATGCACACATGTTTTAACTATTCAGGCCTTAATTCATATAAAAGCATAAAATTCTTTTTTTAATTTAAAGGTTGTTATTGACATTTTTTAAGCTCATTTAGAAGTAAAGTAGTACAATGCAGGTAGAAGTTTGATGAGCCCCTTTCTTTACCTTTTGATAAAGTTCTGTCCTGTTCTACTAACACCCTGATTTCCAGAGAACAGGTTAACATGCAGTAACATGTAAAGCTACGTTTCCGGTGACTGACAAACTCCTGTGAGGTCCTGCCCTGGCACAAAAGTCTGCCAAGCAAAGGAAAAGGTGACTTCAGCAGTTACTGCGAGCTTCCCTGTGCCACACTTTATATATACACAGTAGAGCCCATAATATTCATACCCCTGGAAAAAAAAATCTCAGCTTTTAATTACATTTGTAAGTACCACTCACCCATTGGTTCCAAGAGGCCTAACTATAACTACCCAAACAAATGGATATCAGTATTAATTAGAAATGTTATACAATCATTCTATGTTTAGGAAAGAGGGAAATAAAGGGATCAATTTAAGTTCCCCAAAAAATTTTGTTCCGCACTGTGAAAATCTCAGAGGACTTCAAAAGTGACACCTGTGCTGGCCAATAGGATATTGAGAGAGGTGAAAAGAATGCAAGAATCACCACCAAGGCCATCCTGGTAAATCTAGGCCAGGGGTGGGCAAACTATGGCCCGTTCTGCTGTTCTATCCGGAGGGGACTCCCGTCCAAGGCCCGAGCAGCTAGGGGGGCCCAGTGGGCTGCCCAATCAGTACGGCAGCCTCTCCTCACTGTGTGTTTTATCAGACTGCCGGTGTTATATCAGATAATGCTTCCTCTCCTCTCTAGCTGTGCTGTAGAAACTAAACCAGAAAAATCTGTGTGACACTGTAACTTTGAACATTCATAGCATGAAAATCACTAATAGTATAATCATGAAACTTTCAGGCTCAGTAATGCTCCCCTACAACTACGTACACCCCCAGTTTCATCCCCCTAGCTACAACACTTATAAGTTACATTTCAGCTAAAAGTTCAGCTATCAGATAATGCTTCTTCATCACCAGAGTGATATCCTCGTATATGCAACATTTCACTTGCCTACTTTGAACACATAGATCTTTGAAACCCTGCATGGTAGAACCTTGAAATTTGGGGGTTTACCAGTTAACCCCTGTGACTACATCTTACATAAAAGCCCCCTATCATATATTGCTTCCATATGAGCATAAAGCACTACTTCATACATGCTTTTACTTACCTATTTTACTTATATTGAACATATAGATCTTTGAAACCCTGCATGGTAGAACCTTGACATTTTGGGTTAACCAATTTACCAACAATTACCAATCTAAATCTGCTCTCCCAGTAGCACACAATGTCATGCGGGACACAACTTCGGTATGGATGGTGCGAAATAGGGGGTCCATATCTCTGGAAGTCATGGTGTTCGGCTGCACCCACTGCACACTGCTGGGTTCCATGGATGCAGACCAAGGAGGATGTCATTTCTCTAGATAATACACACAAAAGCTTGCTTGGACTTTGCAAATGACCATCTGGACAAAGAAGAAGACTTCTGGACTTCTGGACTTCTGTGTTATGGTCAGATGAAACAAAAATTCAATTGTTTGGTCACAATGATGTTTCCTTTATTTGGTGTAAAAAAGGAGAAGCCTTTAACCCAAAGAACACCATCCCCACTTCCCAAGTGTAAGTAGGAAGGTGCACTGGTGAGATAAGACTATAATGTTACTTTTTGGCCACCTAAGAAAACTCTATGTCTGGCGCAAACCCAATACATCCCATGAACCCATGAACACCATCACCACAGTGAAACAAGATGGTGGCAGCATCATGGTGTGGGAATGTTTTTTCAAAATTTGCCACAAAGATTGCAAAATACAGGGATGTTCTTGAGCAAATTATCAGCAATAATCTGCCGGTTATTTTAAGCTGGGAATAAGTTTCACCTTTCAGCTTGACAATCAGTGGTGGTTTTAAGGCATTGGGCGGTTGCCCAGGGTGGCATCATGCCGCGGCACGGCATCTAGGCATTGGAAATGTCTTTTCCTCTCTCCTAAGCCCGCCTGGGCAGAAAGAAGAAGTAGAGGAGACTAACCCCCCCCCCCTCCCCCCAGATGTCAAGAGGGGGTCGATGGCCATCAAATGGGACTTGCAGTTGCGGCGTTAACTGCTGCTAAAGGTGACTCTACAAAATACTGACTTTAGGGTATATATATAATGTTTTTTTAGACTGAGAGTTACAGGGACTCTAACCATTCCTACTAATTTTTTTCCTAAATGAAAAAAAAAATTATTATATTTTAAATAAACGTCAAAGATATTAATAGTGACCGAGGTGGTGATGGTGTGATTAGACTCAGTACTAGAACAAATGTTTGATTTTCATCATTAACAGCCCCTTCTCTGACATACTTACATGGTTCTATCCTTTCTTCAATCGGGTCAATGTTTCTGCTAAATTTACTACAATTAATTGAATTTGTTTTTTTGTCTGATTCAATAGAAAATAAATAGAAAAACGTTTTTTTTAACTGATTCAATAGACCAAATCTAGCATAAAATCGTAAGAGCCGTGTTAAGAGGTATGAAAATGTCATTAAAATAAGCAAAACTTGATGATCATCTGTACAATTGACCACAACTGTCACTGTCAGTTAGGTTCCCTATTAGAGTACTCATGTATTATTATTAAAAAGTTTACATGTAAAATAAAAAAACAGATATAATCTCCCTTCTTTAATAATGTATAGGAGGGATTTATGATCACATGTTTGAGGCCATGTATACAAGGCAAGAATACAGGACAGAAAGGCTTGAAGTATCCCTATAAGCAGGGTTGCACATAAGTGGTACTCTGGTACTCAAAAGGGGCCACAAACTAGCTTAGCGTACCTGCATTATTGTTACAAAACTTATATGTGTACTAACAACTTGAAGGCACTTTAAGATTGGACTTCTAATGGTGTTGGAGGTCTGGGGGATGAAAGTCACAGTAGGCGTATGTAAGGGTAAAATCTGACAAGAGAAAAGTGTTACAGTTAAAATATGACTATGAAAGGTTGACATTTGCACTGCAGGTAGTCTCAGGGGTTAGCTACTAAGCCAGAATATTTCAGGGTTGTTCTACTGAGGTACAAAAGTGGGGGTTCAAAAGTGTTATACTGTGAGAGTTACATTTGACCCAAAGCCAGCTGGTGACCTGTGGATGGAGACAGCTAATCGGAGGCTCAATCAGGAACAGGGAGGTCCATCTGCAGCAGAATATACCATGCAGGAGCCTGACGCAGAGGACAGTGAGGAAGACCACATACATATGGGGTGAGTACCAAACACCATCTCCTGGTACTCATCTGAGGAGCTCACTAAAAAAGTTATGTGCACCCCTGCCTATAAGACAACAATGTATCCCTGTCTGTTTATCTATCTGTGTGCATCTAAAAGCTGCGTACAGCAGGCAGGGGCAAGATTGTCTTCTGTTGAGAAAGTAAAAAAAAACAAGAAATGCTTCCACACACTAATGTGAAAACTAACCTTTGCATACATACCCCTAGTCATCAATCTTCTCCTGTGTGATAGCAACACATACCGAGACCTCATTATACTCTGCAATGATGCATAGTACACAGGAGAGATCCAGTGGTGCTCTATAGACTGTGAACTGCACAGACACAGCCTGTCACCAGCCCTCTATACAGTACATATGCAGAACATGACGTTTACCTTAGTAGTAATAGAGGAAGTCTGCTGATAGTCATCTCCCCTCATGCCTGCCAAGAGATCTC
The DNA here is from genome assembly GCA_036250615.1 of Ptychadena robeensis. NCBI lineage: Eukaryota > Metazoa > Chordata > Amphibia > Anura > Ptychadenidae > Ptychadena > Ptychadena robeensis. The sequence goes on along the minus strand of CM070035.1, from coordinate 61,797,784 downwards.
TATCACTGTGCCTAGAAAGTGTGTCTATCCTACTGCAAGTCACAGCACCAGATCATGGCTCCATCACTTCAAAGGCTGCTGAACTGTCTAGGAGCTGAGAATACATATATCTATATAAATAGACAAGGAGAGAAGAACAGAGAAAAAAGGAAGGGTGATTGGAAGAAGAGAGAAATAAAGGAGTAAGGAAGAAGGAAGGGAGGGATAAAATGGGAAAGATGAAGAGGTAAAGGAAGAGAAAAATTTGTGAAAAAAGAGAGAAGAAAGCAAATTAAATTAGCATCATCCATATCATAGTATACATCTAGTACTATCCTACACATCCCCCTGTGCACCCCACTGTCCTCACCCCACCATCATCATCCATATCATAGTATATATCTAGTACTATCCTACAGATTCCCCTGTGCACCCCACTGTCCTCACCCCACCATCATCATCCATATCATAGTATACATCAGTTACTCTTCCTACACATCCCCTGTGCCACCCACGGTCCTCACCCACCATCATCATCCATATTCATAGTATACATCTAGTACACCACTACAAATCCCTGTGCACCCCACTGTCATCACCCCCACCAGTCATCATACATATCATTAGTATAGATCTAGTAATAATCCTACAGAGTCCATGTGCACCCCCACTGTACGCACCCAACCATCATATCCCATATCATAGTATATATTAGTAATATCATACAGATCCCATGTGCAACCCAATGCCTCATCCCATCATTCATCATCCCATAACCATTGTATTAATCTATACGATAATAAAATCCCCTTGTACAGCCACATGTCCGCACCCCACAATCCACCATCCATATCATAGTAGTACATCATAGTACTATACTACACATCACCATGCCACCACCACACTGTCCTCATCCAACAATCACTCCATACATAGTATACATCTCGGACTATCCTAAACATCCCCCTGCACACCCCACGTCATCATCCCACTGTCCTCGTCCCACCATCTAGTCATCCATATCCATAGTATACATCTTAGTACTATTCCATACAGCATCTCCCTGGCTGCACCACACCCACCGTCCTCATTCCCAACCATCATCATCATCCATATCATAGGTAGTACATCTTGTACTAGGCTATACAGATCCTCCCTGCGTTCTCCCGCACCCCACTGTCTCTCATTCCCACCATCACCAATCCATCATCTCATAGTATACATCTAGTACTAGCCATACAGATCCTCCTGCTACAGATTCCCGGTGCCCACACGGTCATCTTCCACCATCATCAATCTCATAGTATACATCTTGTACTATCCTACAGATCCCCCTGTGCACCCCACTGTCCTCATCCCACCATCACCATCCATACCATAGTATACATCTAGTACTATCCTACAGATCCTCCTGTACAGCCCACTGTCCTCACCCCACCATCACCATCCATACCATAGTATACATCTAGTACACTCCTACACCCCCCTGTGCACCCCACTGTCCTCATCCCACTGTCCTCACCATCCATACCATAGTATACATCTAGTACAATCCTACACTCATTGCTCAGCTATAGCCCCCCATGCCCCCAGAGCAGCTTGTAGAGCCCGGTCTATGGATACCAGCTTTCTCCATAGCATCACAATGTGGCTCAGTGATATAAGGAAAGAGGATTCCAAACATGCAGCCATCAGTTAAATGTCACAGGCAGAGAGGGGAGTGGAGTACAAAACTTCAGGAATAAGACAAAAAGCATGAGAGAAATGGGTCTGAGAACCCCAGACTAGACTGCTACCCCTGTTTTCCCATTAGGAAGAGCTCCGCAATTGATGTGCTTTGTGTTTTAATGAATAAAGCAGATTTTGGAAAGTGCCAGGGCTGGCTTAACCCTTGAGTTTCCAGGAGCAGACCCCTGAGCTGAGCTATACTGGGAGCAGGGCACAGATCGGGGGGACAGGGCACCCCCTGATTTATACCAGTGTCCGCCCATTACATAGACTTGCAGGCAGCGAACCTCCTATCTGTTAGGTGACGTCACCGCCATGGCTTTATAAAATGAATGGGGTGTTGATATGAGAGTTACAGAAGGAGGAGGAGGGAACTCAAGTCTACTTCAGCTCTTGTGCTCGCTGAATTGTTATTGCTGTAACACTTGAGGAGTTTGTATACTCGACCCAGACACCAGAGTCAGGATGCACTTGTGTCATATCGTTGGCTGCGGACTTGTACTGGCTGTACTGTGTCTAAGAACAGAGACAAAACCTGTAGCTCATCAGAAGGTAAGTGATCACCTGAAAGTCTGCATTCATCTCTGTATTCTTCTTCTCCTCACACTTTGTGCCAGTCCCCGGGACCAGATGACACCATAGGTGACAACATAGCTGACAGGTGGATGGGGTGCTGAGTGGACTGTACACTCATTGATCTCCTCCAATGACACTTACCACAACAAACACTAACATAGGATGATTTATACATTTTATTTTGTAGTTCTGACATTCAGTATTATGAGGATTGTAAACACAAGGCTTGACATTTCATGTGTCTGCTCATTTGAACTCTCAATTCCAAACTTTTCAATGAATGTATGACAAATATCTCATTTTTATTAAAATCACTGTCACATTATCACAGCCGGTCAACAATACAAAATCCCAATGGGCAGTATGAGTGATGGGCAATCAGGACTACTGCAAATTTTGCTTTCTATAACCCAGATTAAACTATATAAACTGAACTTTTTTTTCTTAACTTTTTGAACTTAATAACAAAAAAATAGGTATTTACATGACTTGTGTATGACAGATTTAGGCAAACTCATTTTCGGAAAGGGGATGTGAATAGATAGACCTACAAAGCTGAGTGCCTCTGGTCAGGAAATGTTCTGTTCTGAGTTTCCCTCATTTACATCCCCTAAATCTCCTACAGTGCTTTCCAACTGGTGTGCCAGATAAGAGATTTTCCCATAGAAGTTTGTGGGAAAGCTTCTGACATAAAGCCTATATACAACTGTTCAGGGTATTTAGGACCAATAACTCTTTGCATTAGAAGCTCACAGTAGGACATGACAGAATGTCATGGAGGTAAGAAAAGCTTTAATACGTTTTTAGTTTAGACAGGATGATCTTTTAGTGAGAAGCTCTAAGGATGTTGTTGTCATGACCACAATGATGTCTTTTTTTGCAAATAGTTTTCAATGGTTTAGGCATCACTGAGTACCAGCACACTCCTAAGCCGGCCATACATGGGTAAATTTTTCACTCAATTCATAAAAGTTCGACCGACATGTTCATTCGCAGCGATCGATTATTTTTTAATCGAGCGCAGCTCACCTTGAGCGAATGGAACAGGAAATTGACATGTTGGTATTTTTCTAATCAATCACCATTACCCTCATTCCTCATCTAGCAGGGATCAATTCCCCAAGGTGGCATCAATTCCCTGAACGATCATTGTGCAATCACAGCTTCAGTAAGGGAATCTTTCCTATATCTGTAATGTGTAGAGATTTCCAATATATCAACAGATCTATTGGACTGGTAAACATCTCCAAGGAGTGTGTGCATTACAACTCTGCTTGTGTATTACAATCACCCAGATTTGTCCTATCAGTTGCAGATGTCACACTACATGTAGTTAGCCGAAGAACAGATTGTACTTTGGATAGAATGCAAAGATAAGAAAATTGGGTTTTATTATAAATTGAAATAATCAAAGTTTAAGGAAGATTCCTATACAATTCATAAAAATAGTATAAGGTAGACATGTTAATGGACTAGCTTCAAGTGTAATTTATTTCTGAAGTGATAAGGAAGAAGCTTGACTGACTGACGAGTTGACTAGTCGACCACCCATTTAGACCTCTAGAAACATCCAGCCAAGTCCACACATAAGAGTTCTCATGTAGATTCCAGGTGTCTGGCTGGGTACCAGAGGATGCGCTGATGGAGAATTGGGAGTTTATAAAAGCAGATGGTTGAACAAAAATGTTATCATTGTGTAAGAACATAAAATATCTCTCGGGAATATCTTTCAAGTGGAAAAACTGAAACAGATAATTTACCAATTTAGTGTTACACGAGGAGAAATTTACAGTATAGGGTCATTGAAGCATGTTTGCCCTTGGGTAACCCAATGCTGAAGTCTAGGTCTTAAGCAGCTTGAATTAGAGATATAACTTTAAAACATAGTCAAAATCTCTGGAACAGAATACGTATGCAGTGCACAACAGAGTGGAAGGGAGAGATATAAATGATATTCCTTAACGAGCTTCCCAAATTAGTTTAGCAGGTGGCTGTCTGACATTATATTTAAATCATGGGGCACTCTGTAGCGCAGATGCAGCATGCAACTGCCAGGCAGGGAAATAGCGACAGACCAAGGCATTAACTTTTCCTTGTCCTTCATGATAATAATTCCATGCCTAAATTAAACCTCTGTGATTGTAAACTCTTGAGGTCCTGTGCAGCTGTCAGTCAGCGGTTATAACATAGAAAATGTTCTGTTGGTGATATAAACTGCCGTTATATAAAAAAATTTGGAAATGTATTGCTAGGAACATCTACAGCCAATTGAGGAATGAGTTTAGTGACCAAGTTAACACTTCAGTCAAGTTGATAGATTGTTCTAAGCAACTGTGACCCTGACTTCCAATATGTTTCAGAGGCAGATCATCCCTGCCAGCATCAATTATGGCTTGATACTACCAATGTGCTCTAAATGAATTACTGGGTGCCCCACAAACTCATAAGCTTCTTTTAAACAAGTTTTTATTCAATTTTTTACACTAGTACAAATAATATATATGTAAAACATAAGCCTGTCTTCCTGTTGGGATTTTCACGTAATTTGCATGCAGTATAAGAGACATCATGGCTGGGGTGTATCAGACACTTCAATGAGAAGATCTAATCAGTGAAGTCAGCAGGAAATATGACAACTACGGAGAACAATTGCTTTGTGCTGACTTGATGCAGGGCTGCCGCAGGCATGTGCCTACCTTTCCTATACACTGCATGTCATGGAAGGGTTACTAAGAAGGTGAAGAAACACATGATCTCATAGAGTGACTGTTCAGCTCAGAGTCCACCACCTAGTCAGCAAACTGCAACTTATGGCAGTCCACAAATAAAACCTTAGATTGCTCTCTTTACCCCTATTTATAAGTAGCGGGTGTGCCTTACGTGACTTGCTTACCCTATGAACAGGTTAACTTCAGAATTCAACACTAGAAAGCAGATGTCATCTCAAGGGCAACTGACCCTTTATCATGTTATCTCTTCCTTAACTAAATACGATAACACAAATTAGCAATGGAAAGTATATCCCAAGTCCAAGTGTCAAAGACTTCTGGTGCCTGGTATCATTCTAGGACACCCTAAATAAGTCATTGATTCATAATACAGCTACATATATGATTCTGTCCTTCACACCAGGGCTTAAATTCAATAGTCCATCTACAGTTTATTTTTTTAGAAAAAGCTTGAATCTTACAACAGCTTTCTAAATCTTTTTGGAGCTCCATAAATTAGATTTGTTTCACTCAAGGTTCAAGGCTTTTCCATCTTCTAAAGTCAATATGAGGGGGATGTCAATCATCCTGTTGGGTTTTCCAGTTACTTTTTCAGTCAAAGTACATCAATGACCAGGATCTATTAGCAACGTAGATGTGAATATCTTGTTGCAGTCAAACCAATGGGTACTTCAAGCCAAAGAGATTTGTTGCCCTGTTGATTATAATTTATAAATCAAATTGTAACGCCGTCATCCCATAAATTAGAAACCAATACAAATATTGTTGCACCCACTTGTCAGCTAGCGAAAAAGGTAAGAGATATTAATATCCAAGGAACACAGTATTTAAGAAAAAATATACATCTGATTTATTGAGGAAATTTGTACATTTTAATCATAATACTAAATAGGTTTCTTTAGTAAATTATACCATTGGTTTCCAGTAAAATATCTGTGTTCAAGCGGCTTTTCTCCAAGTCATTGTAAATACTAAAGCAACTCAAAGGCTTGGAACACACCTATCTGCTTTACATGTCTTGACATACATAAACTTTCATGTTGACAAGCCCATTGGGTAAAATGTAAACTTTTTGGACATGTTCAATATGTGTTGCCCAATGAGCATAAAAATGGATAGGTGTGAACCAAGCCAGAAGCTTGAAAAATTCCCTTCACATATCTGGCAGCTTAAAGCCATTCAGAAGCAAGCCAACCAGGCCATAAACACCGGAAGGCATACTGTGTTTGGTTTCCTTCTGCCTCACATGTGCATGTTAAAAGACCTTTTAGTTTTTCACCAACGTTGACAGTAGAATATATGGAAATGAAGTTATACCCTATTGCCCATTAATGGGAAGTTTAATATTTCAAAATAACTTTGGCATACCACAAGGGAAAGTACTTGACATTAATGAATTAAATGTAACTAGGTCTTGAATGTTAAACCTTTTCCCCTATATAAGTGAACTTTGTGAACTAAGGTTTTTCCACTTCTTCCTACAGTCACTGCGTGCATTGCTTGGAGAGGAACTGGCTGAATATTTAGTTTCTGGAGAAAGGGGAGAAAGAAGCATTGATCCCAAAACTCGTGCTCGACTTTTGAGAGACATTCGTGCCGACACGCGTTCAAGGGCCGCTTGGACTAGACTACTCAACGAACACCCCAATTCCCGCAAGTTTAAGGGCAACAACAAGAAAGGCATATCCAAAGGCTGCTTTGGTCTAAAACTGGACCGAATTGGAGTCATGAGTGGTTTAGGGTGCTAGAAGCTGGAGCACCATCTTGTGGTGGTTAGTAAGAACTACTATATTGTCTTTCCTTCGACTTCTTTTCTGCATGCTTCTTACAGAGTGAATACACATTTAATATCCAATTCCTTTTTTTACTATACTTACTATAACAAATTGCCACCATTACTATTTTGTAAACAATACTTACAGCTCTTTGTATTTTATATGTGTATATTATACCAATTAATAAAATGTTAAATATATTTGTTAATGTGCAAGCCAGTACTTCAGTGTTTAATACTGAACTGTAAACCATATTCAATGTACAAAGACAAATTACATTGTTGTAGTTTCGCCAATGTAAAATTACTTTCACTGTTTGAATACAAGTTGCCATTGCTGTTTAGTCACCAAATATTAAAATAATGATATTTGCAAAACAAAAAGCAAGTTTTAAAACTCAACTCCAGGCAACATCTAAAGCTGTAACCTCCTTTCCAAATGATTTGTGTATTTTTACCTAACTAGTCCTGAGATATACACAGTTCTGACACACAGCCCTGCCTGTCAGTGCAGAGGACCTAAAATCTTCTCTGTTGCAGTTCAGTAATACATACTACTGGTCTCCTTCCTTCCCCTAGCATGTGATTGGAGAGTAAGGGTCCCCATACACCTTTAGATTTCAGATATTATATCCTTTTTTTTTACCAAAACCATGTAATATGAGGGACTTTCTAAACAATCAAGTCTACCTGTGTTCAATCGCAGAGGACCCTATACTACATAGTTGTTGGTAGATCTAAAGGATATCTGACAGAGAGGTGTATGGCCAGCTTAACTTATCAAGTAATGGACTTCTAAGCTTATGCTTCTGTTACTTTTCCATTGCAGCACTAAATCACAAGTTCTGCAATACGTTAGTACTAGGTGAATTCATTTATTTTTTTTAATTGCAAATAAAGTTTACCTGGAGTTCAGATTTAAACATGAATAAAGTGTAGAATGAAGCATAGGTCAGCAGAATGCCTGCATTAAATACGCTTTATATGTGTCTGTAGGAATAGTAAAGGAGTAGCTGAGGAGGTCAGTGTTCCCATTGTACTGCTTAAACTCAGGCAGTGGGTGCAGGGTTTGCTTGCAGCCTGTAGGAGGAATATGGTGACAACTCGAGGAAAATGAATGATTTGAGGCCAGAGCTATGCTTCCCAGGCTTCTGGCAGTGAAAATCCTGGGGCTGTGTTATTAATAACTAGGATCATAATTCCATCTGCATTTTCCATGTGCTGTTACAAGCCTTGAAGTGCTGCATGAGAGAAGTCAGAAACCTGGCTTGCCTTGCACTAATAACAATACTAATCCAAAGTCTTTTCTCTTCCAGGATCCCAGCACTGACAACGGTTTTCTGATCACTGGTCATTATCCTGTCTTAGTGTAGACACCCAGCTGAGAATCTTACGTTTCAAGAAGCCAAAGGTTCTGCAGTGGGGGGACGGGCCGGTACGATGGGACATAGGACCTGCTGTTACCACATGTCTGTCTTCGTTTTGTTCCCAGCACACAAGAGCCATACGTGTGCATCCTGTGTACATATCTGTAACGAGGGCTGCCTAGATGTTTACATATCAGTGTTCAGACACGTGCTTCACCTTTTAGGTGGCCAAGCAGACTCTCACTTGTTTTCTCCACATGTAGGGTATTTAGGCTCTGTATGTGCAAAACCATTCCTAAACGATGGCCTGTCGATGTCTCAGCCGCATGGAAATCCTCCGCGGGTTATAGCTACATCATCACATACCTGTCTCCAACCTGGGATTTAACCCTTGACAGCTCAATGGCTTTAGAAAGTGTTTGAGCTACTGATTGCCCTGTAATAAGGCAACACATTTCGGTTACTCATCTGTCATGTCTAAAATAATGACCAGCCTCTTCTAGAGAGGTCAGTTAAGCTTTTCCAGCTCTACAAAATTACGACCTTAGTGTTTTCTGGGAGAAAGGTCACTCTTGAAACTTAAGTGGCTGCTTAATTTTGTCTCATGTCAGTTTTACCCTGATCTTGTGGCTGAGTAAATAAGCTCCAATGTTCAAAATGATATGCACGCAATGTTTGATTTGTTTTGTTTTTTGTGCTTTTATTTTTAGCTTTGTTACAGAGCTGCAAATTATTATAGTAAAACAGGGAATTACTGTATGTAGAATGACTTGCAGCTGTGGAAACTTCATAGGGGTCCCAGCCAACATGATACACTAACATTACATGTGCACTTGCACAAATGGTCTAGTAAGGAAGTAATGTGAATTTAGACAATAGCCCTAGGTCATTCCAACTTGTGTTGGACTAAAAAATGTAAACTAATAAATGTAAATGATTATGTAACATTTCAGAGCTCATAAGATCCTGCTACTACCCAGAAATATCTATCTGGTATAGGTGACTACATAGTCAGATTTGAAAAAAAAAACAATCTGTATGCAAAGGGTTTGAGTAAAGCTGTCCCAGACACACTAGACCAAATTGGCAAAGCACACATGAAGTCTGTGTTCACTCCATGATTTACATTGGGAAGCCCGCAAGCTTTGTCAGAGAGACCCAATCCAGCAGTGCAAGGATTATGTCTCCTGGGGTACTTATGTATATGATGGGGAGGGAAGGGGGGTCTGACAGAGCTATATGTAAAGTCTCACCTTGCATCATTGTATTTATGTTGTAAAGCTATTTATATTGTTTATAAAGAGATATTTATAAAGAACTTTTATTTATGTAATTAAATGAACGGGGTCAAACATTGTAACATTTTGTCCTAAATAGTTGAAACGTTTTAAGAAAAAAAAAGTGAAGAAAACTTCATTCCATGTACAACTGTAATCTGTCTTTATTTGTCTGTTCTGAGACATTTTATTACTTATTTTATCACTGACATTTCAGAATCAGATACAGTGCAGCTGTTGCAGGACTACACATCTCACACACATTTCTTCCAGTGATACGCTAGCATCAATGAGTCAATGAGTATGATGGGAATATTGGGAGTTCAGACTATGGCCATGTCACACATACAGATAATGGTTCCCTTTCTAAACACAACTTTTATAAAAGTGTCCAAAACATGTACTAAATTTGTTTCCAACAAGCCAGCAGAATTTCATTTTGGTTATAATAGGAGGCAACACAGACAGCTCTTCACAAATAGCATCCCAAACCAAGGCTTCCATACTGTATGCCATTACCAGTATACCAGTATGTGGTATGCCATGTCCCTCCTCTCAAAGTATTTCAGATCCTTGCCACCAGCAGGACTGGATGTTATGTCATGTCACTTGGGCATGGGCCTATTCATGATGACCTTCCCAACACATACTTCTTCTGTCTCAGGCCCCATGGACTTCTTTCATCTGGTGCACTCACTTCTCTCAGTCAAGGGCCAAGTGATGCTTACCTCAAAAAGCTCCACACAACTTAGATTTTGTCCAGAAAATTCTGTCACAGTGTCAGATACTGTTTGTTCCATTACAACATTATGACTAGTAATTTGGCTTGACTTAAGTTTAGTTTATTACAGTGGCAACATTTCATAGGTAGCACAAGCAGTTCATTAACAAACTGTGCTGGGGCCTGGAGCTCCAATTTAAATAGTATATCTGAAATAAATAAAGCTGTTTGCTTGTAATCAAGTACTGCACATGATTGTTTTTTGAACTGTTGCATGTTTTGATCTTGTATGATTGCATCAGTATGCTTGAAGAATGTGTATATATAATACATAGCTATACATTTCTATAAATGACCATTTAAAACAAGAAAAAGCCAAAACTTGGAGAGGCTTCCAATGGAAATAGTGTCAACCATGATGAAATGTTAAGTAACCATAAGCAGAGGTTCCCTAGGATTTCCAACAGTTATGTCAGAAGGAATACTGTCCCTTGATGTCTACTTAATTAAATCAAGAACACAATTGATGGTAGAAATAAAAAATGTATGCAACATAATATTAATAATGATATACATTTTAAAGCTGAGGTGCTTTTGATTGATAATCACTTTGTGATGACACTTGCATTGGCAAAGTGAAGAGGTATTTTGTGTATATGCTGAGTCTCTGGGTTTATAACAGACTCCTACACCTCAAAAGGAAAAATGTATTAAAATCTGATCCGTGGGTGACAACACTTATTGTACTGTATACTGTATATGGAGTACCATCAATCATCTCCATAACATCTAGGGAAGGTGTACTGCACTACACAGTGGTAACTTGGTCAGACAAGACTGCTTTAGATAACATAGGAGAGTGCACATGACAGTTCTGAGTGTTCGGCAAAACCAACATGCACATCTTAAATAAATAAAACATAGCACTTTTCATGTTATTCCAGCAGACTAAAATGGAGCAAGTAAAAGAAGTTCACTGTTAAGATTGACATAGAGTTTGTTGGCCAGGCATAAAACTATCTGCAGCTCATCTATGACGTGAATGAATCCTGAGCTGTAACCACTAATCCGAATACTAAGATATTTGAACTTCCTACTCATTCCAATCTGGCAAGGCGAAAGCCTTCCTGTGCATGCAAATCATCTGCAGAGTATCCCAAAGGTTTCTGTACTACCAGTGATGCAAGTCATGACTATTGCCATACAGTATACAGGAAATATACTGTGGATATCTTTCATCTGCGTGGAATGCTTAGTGTGACTTTTCTTATATGCTTTGTTGGAACTTGTTTTTGGAAACCAACCCAAACTATTTGCCTCTGGGATGCATGTCTCTCACCACATTCTATTGAACAGATATCAGAAATTACCTAATATACATAAATAAGTATAGTTCATTGTATTTAATACAATCCTAAAATGTAAAATTCAGTATACATACGGTATAACTACATTTAAATAGTTCAGGCATACTAACATATGATTTTGTCAGCAGAACCAGGGTTTAATATGGAACAGTCAATATATTTACAAGTCTCCATAAATGAATTTCTGATGTGGCAAATAATGCCTCAACATTATAATGCTTCAAAAAGTTTCAATAAAAGTTGTTTCAGTGAAATTCTAGTTTACATACTTACATATGGTCTCTGGGAAAGGATGCGCCTGCAGCACAGGAGAAAACATTTCCTCAGTACCCGTTATCTTAGTGATCAGTCCAACTCTGGCACTTTGTAGTCCAAGAAACGATCACGTATGCGATTGGCACATGCGATTGAGTCTTCGATAATAAGTTGTCCATGGATCGAAAAGTGCACTATTTTCAGGATACAATTTATGCGCCAGATCGATCAGTGACTTCACTTAAGATCGGCTACACAAAAAATCTTGATCAGAAATGATGGAAGTGGGATCAGGCCTGCATGGGTCGATTGGAAGGGCAGATCTTAAGGTCTCCAATAACGCCTTCAATTTCCAATAGATCAGCCAAAAATCTTTTTGGTCGATCGCACATTTTAAACATTTATTCATCATTCAGAAAATTTATGAAAAAATAGTCTATGGCCAGCTTAAGGGCTTGTCCCCACTACTCCCGCAATTTGATGGGGCTCATTCCGACAGCTGTGGTGGGCCGTGATTAGGAGTGACCCCGTGATCTAGAACGCAGGTCACCACATTTCTGTTCGCAGGCAGTGGCGGACGATCACCCTTGATCGCTGCCATAAATATGAATGGGCGCAGTTAAAAATGTATTCTCTATAGGCATGATGAGGGGCGATCGTGGGTACTGTCTGCCCCAATCGCCTCCAAAAATGCTTCCAAAAATTCGCCCAAACGTGCCCGATCTTGGCCAACCAAAATTGTTAGCGATCACAGCACTGCAATTAGAATCACGGGAGATCGCTAAAGTGGGGACATAACCTTAGACATGGACACCTAGCCCAGAACAAAATGACACCATGTGTATATAACTAAGACAGAGAGGCGAAGGATTCTAGTCTATGAAGTACATGTTGGTCCTACATGAGGCCTAACCAAACATGATACTGGGTTTATAAGAACAAAGTAAGATAAAGGCATCATCAGGAGGCCATGTAATGGGCCGTGTAATTACTGTACTAAAAGCTAATTCTAGAAGGCACAGTTGGTAATAGCTCGGAGTCAGCATTATATGCAGAAATGAGTTTAAATTGCTCCTACCACCAGACATGAGGTGATTTCCAATTCCTTAAACTGTGAAGAGCCTTTGAAGCCTCACAACATACTCAGCACTCCTTCCTTCTACACTTCTGTTGCTAACTTATACCACAGATGTGTGAAGATGAACGGAAGAGGGAAAAATGACTACACAGCCATGGCAGTAACATTAAACACCTGTTTCAACTGGATTTTGTCCATCTCAGGTGGTTTTTCGATTCTTATACAAGTCTATGGGAATGGAAAATCCACTTGAACCAAATTAAATGCAGGTCAGCTAAAAATCATGACAACAAATTCTAGACTATCACAGAACTGTCTTGTACTGACATCAAACTGATACAACTGACAGAAGCCCAAACCCTATAGACACAACATTTACGTTTAGTTGTGTCTTTAATTCACCTAAAGGCACTTTTACATCAAAGCAACACTATGGGCCAAATAAAAGATGATATACAGTGCATCTAGAAAGTATTCACAGCGCATGACACAGCCCTATCCCAAAATGGATTAAATTCATTTTATTCCTCAGAAATCTACACACAACACCCCATAATGGCCATGTGAAAAAAAATAACATGTACAGAAGTGTTCTCAGCCTTTGCTTAATACTTTGTCACATCTGCCAGCAATTATATCCTCAAGTCTCTTTGAATATGACCCCACAAGCTTAGCACACCTATCCTTGGCTAGTTTTGCCCATTCTTCTTTGCAGCACCTATCCAACTCCATCAGGTGGGATGGAAAGCGTAGGTACAGCCAGATTTAAGTCTAGGCTCTTGCTGGCCCACTCTAGGACATTCACAGAGTTGTCCTGAAGCCACTTCTTTGAAATCTTGGTTGTGTGCTTAGGGTTATTGTCCTGCTGAAAGATGAACCATCGCCCCAGTGTGAGTTCAAGAGCGCTCTGGAGAAGATTTTTTTAATCTTTCCCTTGATCCTGACTAGTCTTCCAATTTCTGCTGCTGAAAAACATCCCCATAGCATGATGCTGCCACCACCATGCTTCATTGTAGATATTGGCCTGGTGATGGGCAGTAACTGGTTTTCTCCAAATGTGACACCTGGCATTCAAACCAAAGAGTTAAATTTTTGTCACAGACCAGATAATTTTGTTTCTCATGATCTGAGAGTCATTCAGGTGTCTTTTGGCAAACTCCAGATGGGCGGACATGTGCCTTTTACTAAGGGGTGGCTTCCGTCTGGTCACCTTTCCATACAGGCTTGATTGGTGGATTGCTGCAATGATGGTTGTCCTTCTGGAAGGTTCTCCTCTCTCCACAAATAACCTCTGGAGCTCTGACCATCCGGTTCTTGGTCACCTACTGCCAGTACCTTCATCCATAAAAGGCTTAGACAAAGCATTTCCCACTGATAGGGGTACTTACAATGATTTTTATAACTTATACTTATAACCTCTTAGGCCCTGTGCGTGTCAATCACCGTGCTTGTTCACGGCACCCTAACAGACAAAATTTGGCCCAGGATCGAAAACTGCCCACTTGGAGCTACAGATCCCGATCGCTCCAAACAACGATCATTCAAAGAACGGACATGTCCATTTTTCTATGGTCGATCACCAGTTCATTGCGCAGTGATTCCCTGACAGATCAACAGATGCTCAACTGCGGCGTGATGACGTTATCATCATCACAATCGCCCGCAGATCTATGCGCCTATGGCCAGCTTTAGAATAATTAGCAACATAGACATTTTATTATTCACTTTTATAAAGTCCATCCTAAAGCTTTTAGTCCATCAAGAGCTACCTTCCCACGTGGTAAATATACTGTCATTCAAAGGTGGCTACTTTGCTCTATCAAAAATGCAATGAAGTATAGCCATCCTAAGGCAGCATTTGTGTTAATTCAATAAAATAGATATACTGTTAGTCGTCTAAATGATTTAGACTAAAAAAGAATAACATTTTTAATGATTTTTACTGAAATTATTATGTTTATAATTTCCTCTATAAGGAAGCTATTATGTTTAACCATTGACTATAGGATCATGTTTTTTTGGTTTTTTTTTTTACAAATTTGTGACTTTAATTAACCACCCTAGCGTGCGGGACGGCAGCACCTCGTCCAGCGCTGCAGCTGCTACT
>CM070035.1:61757007-61772726 GCA_036250615.1 Ptychadena robeensis | reverse complement strand
CCCTCAAACTTTATTTGAAATACAACTCATACAACTTTATTTGGATTTCACACCAATCATGCAGAAACATTCATAATTCACATAGAGGCACACTACTTATTGTCTGCCGCTAGTTCCTCCATGGTTCGCTTTCTGCTTGTCCCTCCCTCAGCACCCTAGCTGCACCCCCCTGGAATAACTCTGCATCCCCCAGTTTGGGGACAACTGCTAGAGGTAAACTTCAGCAGCCCTTCAGGCAATCTTTTTGTTCAACTCTCTGAAGTACAGACAACAGTCTGCAGTCCTACTGTATCAGAGTCGTTTTATTTAAAAATCATTGTGCCATCATGTACAGAAGAAAAAATTCCTACTGGTTGCCCAATGTATATAGCAAGGGCATTATATATCCTCCTTCTTCCTCACTCAGCTGGTGCTACCAAACACAACCTGGCAATCTTTTCCACATTCCACAACCCGTATGAAAGACTGCTTCTGCAGAAAAGCTTTCCCTTGATCCAATAGTTTACTTGTTGGCCATTTACCCATTGGGACTTTCTGATGATGCAGAAAACAAGGACATGGAATGGCGACATCAACCCCCCACCTCTTTGGCATCACTGATGGTACAAAAAACAAGGACCTGGAAGAGATTGCCGGGCGCAGCTGGGTGCGAGTTTGCAGGGCAAGTAAACTTACCCCAATTAGGGGGAAAGTCTCCGGAGGTATATGGTTCTTAACCTCCTGGGCGGTTTGCCCGAACTCAGTTTGGGCGCAGTTTGATCCACTTTGATCGCCATGGACCTCCATGTTAATGGAGGGGCGCCGCTCTCCTCTCCACACGCTGCCGGTATCTATTTGACACGGGCGGTGTGTAGAGGGCTGTGTAGAGGGCTGGGCAGAGAGCCGGCAATCACGACGGCGATTGTGGGGTAAACGGCTTTTCGTGCCATTAAAAATGGCGCAAAAAGCCCGTAACGCCCAGAGGGTTAAAGACTTCGCAAAAGATATATTTAAATACTGTAATGATCAGCTGCATGGGTTTACTTGCTTAAGGCTGATTAGTTTGCTTATACTCACCTCTGTCTCTATTTGCTGCTGTGTACGAATATGGTTCTCTTTGTACTGGTTAGCCCGTAGCACTTGCTGTTCAATCCCCATTAAAACTGCCTCACAGCCATCACACCTGAGATAAAATATACAGTTATTAGAGGTATGCAAAACTGTAAAACATCCCACTTCCTCCTCCCGCAAAACAAAAAGAAAATATGGATGGGATATTATCATCCTCTGCCATGAGAGGCATTTGTACCATGAATAATTTAATAACCGCACTGTAGATAAAAACATCAGCTTGAATATCTATGAGAAAAATCATCATCTGAAACCATTTAGCTGGATACAAACCGGATCTTTAATATTTAGCCAAAATTTGTTATGTGTTGTATATTTGAATAAAAAAAAAAAAAAACTTATTAACAGATTAGACCTTCGATAAAAAAACTCAAACGCACAACACAAATGTATCTGATGGGTACTGTTCTTCTGGTCTTACAGGGCCGTGGAGTCGGAGTCAAGGAGTCGGAGACATTTTTGGGTACCTGGAGTCGGAGTCGGCAAAAAATAGACCGACTCCGACTCCTACTAAATTTAATTTAAGGAATTAAAAAAAAAAAAAAATTAACTTCAAATGTCGCAATTAACAAACAGTCATAATGAATGACTTCTCTCCTATAAGAATAAATGCATGCAGCGCATAACATTACAGCGCCCACTGTGACCCTAGCCTAAAGGCCCCCAACACACGTACCGAGTGGGGGCCGACAGACCAGCTTAGATGAGCTCTAGAGTGCAGCGTTATGACGTCATCACCCTGCTCTCCAGATCTGACAGCATCGGCGGGCACCCTTTGTGTGCTGGCCCTTAGCTTCAATATAGACGCTGGTCTTCATTGAGACTAACAGCATCGGCCAGAGATTATTGGACATGTCCGTTCTCTGGCCGGCCAAGCTGTGGGGCGTCAGCGATCTGTCGCCCCATGTGGGCACCCCCGATCGGCGGGCACTCACATTGGTAAGCGGCAAAATTGGCCACCGCTCTGTGCGTGTATGGCAGCCTGGTAACTCTTGCTGATAATGAAGTAAATGTTTGTTGCCGGACTACAGCCGCGTGTATAAGTGAAGGGAATGGATTGCCAATATTCAAGACTGAAGCTGTAAAACATTTGAGGAACCGCTTTCATTCAGCTGAGGCGACAAATACTTAGATCATTAGCTTCAACTTTACACATGACTATGGGATTCCAGGGAAATCATGAATCATGTTTGAAATGCCCCATTCACCCTGCCTCTTCTTGGAGCCTTCCACTGCCCTATCTTCAGCAGAAGATCAGAACACTAAAGCTTGGCACAAACTGGTAGATCTGTAAAAAGATTTGAGTATAATCAATAAACTTGTGCGTTCACGATAATTGATTGTACTCTAATTTGTTTACAAACCTACCTGTGTGTGCCTTCCTTCTGTCTGGATCAATAGAGCTGGCTCAAAGGAACTTGATTGAACGGGGTTCCAACATGTTGGAAAACCCCTGTTTAATCGGCAATACTTTGCATGGAGAAGTGAGTCTTCATGGAAAGTATTGGAACAGCTGCGGCTGCTGCCTTCTGCTCAACCGTTGGCTGTCATTGTGAAGGGGGCGAGGCCAGCACTTCTCACTCGGAAGCTGTGTGAGTGAGGCAGCTGTATGAGACAGGCTGCTTCTCCCCAGCTTGTGGCGTGTTGTAAATCACACACTGTAAGCTGGGGAGAAGGGGTCCCCATTGAACAGGAACCGCTGTGCCCATGTCGTGCCCATCAATTGATCCCCGATCAATGACAGCGTGGTGCCTAGCTTAAGGAAAGAGAAGCATCTTCTACTTAACTCTCTTTCTCTGCTTTAATAGGCAATTACAGTACAGTGTTGGTTTCCTGGCAGTAGTTCTGTGGGTAATGTATGTTGCCTTCCTTTCCTTCAATGGATGGATAAAATACATTAGCATATTACATACAGAGGAGTCGGAGTCGAGGAATCGGAAGAATCAGAAACTGAGGAGTCGGGGAATTTATCGACCGACTCCACAGCCCCTCCATTGCCACCCTCACATAACAGAACAGTTTCAAAAGGAAACAATTTCACTGCTAACCTTTGTTCAAAAAAACACTTGTCTGTCCTGATGAGCCAATAGATTCACTACAAATCCAAAACAAGTATACAGATCTTGTATTTTAGGGGTTTTAAATGCTAGCCCGAGGTTGCAATTTTAGGTAAGGAACCCACAGACTGCCAGGCAACCTTGAATTTCTGAATGTTATTAGCCTTGAAAAAGTTCCCTCGTGTCCCTCCGTATAACCACAGAAAGTCCCTCAGAAATTATGACATTCTAATAAGTTGCATTCCATAGGGTGCTTTCAAATCACTTTTCATTCTAATGAAAGTATCAGGAAACACTCTATTCATAAAGGACATATACAAATCACAGATAAATATTTTTGTGTTACATGAATAAAATTGTTCTCACCACTCCTGAAGAGTTTTAACAATGCTACTTATATCCTTCTTGGGAATGTCCCGTCCAATGCAGAAATCCACTTCTAGAACATGGTTGCGCTGATCCAGTTTGCCCTGAATGATGTCTGTGTAAACGGCTTCTATGATTAAATCCTCCAACTCTCTGAGGTTCCTCATATCCAAATCTTTAAGCAGCACAGAATATGGAATGCACTAAGAGGGAGAAACATCCAGATATATTAACACAAGATCAAGGATACACCAAGCTAGGTTTTCACTACTGATAATAGCGGTCATGAGGCATTGTCCTGGGTCCGTAAAAGTGTGCAAAATAAAATCAATTAATGGAAGAAATGCAAACAAATTAAAAATACATAAAAATTTGGAAAAATAATATCCACTTGACAGCTCTTTAAAATATATTCAATACAGGTTGAAGAAACTATTACTTGCATTTGATGTACGGCTTTATAACCTTTTGAATCATTGGTTATTTAGAAGGAGAGGCCAGGAATGGCAACCGATACATTTGCCTTAAGAATTTCAGTAAATGAAACCTGTAATAAGTAAAATAAATGGGCTGCCACTGACAACGCTCAGCATAACTGTTACTTTTCAGGATG
Source organism: Ptychadena robeensis (assembly GCA_036250615.1). Classification (NCBI taxonomy): domain Eukaryota; kingdom Metazoa; phylum Chordata; class Amphibia; order Anura; family Ptychadenidae; genus Ptychadena; species Ptychadena robeensis. The sequence goes on along the minus strand of CM070035.1, from coordinate 61,768,580 downwards.
CCATGATAAGCTTTTGGCTTCAATAATTAGAACTACCCAGAATGACTAACCTGGAATAAGTAAAATGATAAATCGCAGTTATGGATTACTGCTTTTTGAGTGGCATACAAAATAAGGACAGAAAAAATAATAACCAGTGTGCTTACAGGTTTTTTTATAACATTAACATCCAAACTAAATGCATGGCAGTAAAGAAGCAACTACAATCTGAATGGCAAGATATTTTTTTCCTAATTCTAAGCATACCAGCAGTTCTCAAGCAGGGGGTGGAACAACCATTTCACAGAGGGCACCACATTCACTAAAAGCATTAGCGCAGCTACCAACAAGCAGCAACGCAAGTGGAGTGGGATGGTAAGAGGGAAAGCAACACCCCCTTCCCTCTGGACTTCCCACCCTGCACATCATTTGCACAGGTGAAGTATGAAAATAGGAGGGAGAGGACATTACACTTAGCTGATCATGCCAGAAGTGACGTTGGGGAGTGTCAGTTCTAGCATTTGAAATATGGATGTGTCCAAGGAACACTTCACAACGTCACTTCTTATGCATGGATATGGTAAAGTCAATTTTAACAATGTGTTCTTTATAAATATGTAACATACATTTTCACAAAACGTCTCCCAGTTTTAAAAGGAATAAAGCTCAAGCTAGGTGGCATTCATTTTTTTCATAACTTTTACTACAGCATGGCAAATCATTTCCTGCATGACAAATAACTCCGGACAACAGACAATGGGCCTGGACACAATTATTCATAAAGAGTTAAACTTTTTTTTCTTTTCTTCAATGTATGTCCTCAGGATTTCTCCTCTATTTCCTCAGCTCATTTATACAACCTCATTTTCGAGAATGGTGAGAAACAAAAAGATGGAAAAGAATTTTGTGAATAGAAAAGATGGAAAAAGTGAGTGATGCCACATGCAGAGATTCATTTAGCAGAACAGCCGAGAAAAACAGATGCAGCACATTTACAGGCCTTACTAAAACACATCCAATAACATTTTATGAGTTTACAAACTATTTTTTTTCACAGATTTTATCTGGAATTATCTTTAAAGAAATGTTTTTCCCCTAAAGATGACCTCCCCCCCCAGCCAACAAAAAAAGAAGAGTGGCCAAGAGAAGCCCATTCCAGTCCAATGATTTCTGTTCCTAAATCGGACAGTCAGAAACAGTTTAAGCTGTTCGTTTTAACACAGGTAGTGCTGTATCCAGCCAAAGTTTGTGTTAAGATGTACCAACATTTATAGAGAATTGTAGATTTGAACCTGTATTTGAATGGTTATCACAGCATTCCCATCCCTGCAAAGTATAGAGAAAGAAGGAGGTTCCCCTCTGGTGGGACTTTAAGTTGGAATGCTGTGATCACAATTTGACTTCGTCACTCACTTAAATAAAAATAAACTTTATTTACATATAGATATTGAGACAGAAACATATATATAACTGCTTGTGCAGTGGATTCTTTACAGTAAAAATCTTGACCAGACTTCCAAGACAAGACTTCCAACTTGTTGAGCTCAGAATAAATGACCCAAAATGAGGTACCTATGCGACATGTTTCGGATGTTTTATGCCTCTCTCGTCCGGAGGAATCTCAGGATAAGTCTTATCCTGAGATTCCTCCGGACGAAAGAGGCATAAAACATCCCTTCCTCCTTGTCACTACACGCAGTGAGCGGCTTCTTCTTTGGTGTTCAATTGATTGAGAGTCTTCTTGGACAAAATGACTTTGGAAGGTCCCTCTGGGAAATACTTACTTAGGGGGAAGAGGACATTGATGGATAGATATACCAACCCAAGAGAACGTACTACTCTGAGGACATAGAGAACAACATAGATGCCCATTGTCCATTCGGCATTTAACCTCTCTTCGCCTGGAACAGTCTCAGCATATAGGGGCGCCCTTGCAGTGTGGACCCGCCCAGATTTTGGTCCAGCCTCTTTTTTGGATTTGTTCTGTCTGTCTTAATTTCCCAACGATACCCTTATACATCTGGGGTTTGTATAATTATCCTATTGGTACTTAGCCTGAAGAAGCCAGTAGGCAAAACATGTCGCATAGGTACCTCATTTTGGGTCAATTATTCTGAGTTCAACAAGTTGGAAGTCTTTGTGTATCTTGTCTGTCGGTTTGAGATATTTCTTACCAGATAGTTCAGTGTACTCTGGTCAAGATTTTTACTGTAAAGAATCCCCTGCACAAGCAGAGGGTGCTACAACCAATTATATGTATGTTTCTGTCTCAATATCTATATGTTAATGAAGTTTATTTTTTTTTAAGTGAGTGACAAAGTCAAATTGTGATCACAGCATTCCAACCTAAAGTCCCACCAGAGGGGAACCTCCTCCTTTTTCTATGTACCAGCATTTATGGAAACAGTGGCAGGGATATATAAAGATTTGTCACCCTTTGGTGGTATTCCATGGTCGTTTAGGACTTACCACTAGCATTAACCAATATTTACAACATACCTTCATCCTTGATGCAAGGCTCACAATTGTCAGGTGTTTCAGCTTGTTTTGCTGTGCAGCAGAGAGCTCTGGTAAGTTGTCCTTCATAGCTAAGAAAAACATAAAAACTAAATGTAATGGGAAAATGTAAACTGCCAAAATGTGTTCAGCTACTCAAAAGTGATCCATCCAAAATGTTGCACTGTAGCACATAACTACACAATAGGAAATGACAAATTAAGTTCATAACACATCAGAGGCTTTCTGCATCTGCTAAGAAATGTTACCACTTGATCATGTGAAGCAAACAGTATAGTTCAGCCAACTGGGCAATAAGGGTCCCCATACAAAGGTCGATACGCGCTCGATAGATGCATGCTCCCATGATGACATCACCACTCTGCACTTAAGGGTTGTCGATATGATGGTGAATTGATGTGCACAACCGATTCTTATTTGATACATGGGATGGGGACCCTGGTACCAAAAACTAGCAGCAATCCAACAGGGATTTACCAAGATTTTGGTTCACTGTTGACCAATCTTTCTTCGAGCGGGATCAATCAATGCCCAGCGCAACATAGTCCGCCAGTCACACAGGAAACACCCTTTACTTTTTACATGCTTTCAGCGCTAGATATAGATTAGCTATATCAGAAATATGATGGCTACTCATGGAAGCCTCAACTCCCTCCTGTTTCACACTCTCCTATTCTTTTCCTATTTTTGTTGAAGAGCCACGTATTAAGGGTAGCCATTGTGGCTATTTTTAATACAACCAATCTATATCCAGCACTAAATGCATGTAATAAGTAAAAGGGGTTCCTGTCTGGTAGGGCAAAACAGCCGCCAGCACACAATCTTTTAATGGTGAGATAACAAGTAACAATTTAAATTGATTATATTGCTTCCCTCGATCCTGAAGTTCCCCAAAATTACATTGCACCCAGATTGTGAGCTCCCAACATGTTTGGATTAGTCTCTTAGAGGGCGAAATATGTTGACTACCAGACTTGAACAATTATTTATGGGAAATATATGAGTTTTTATTGTCTGTACACCAAATTTTTTTACCATATTTGTTCATCAAAACATAAAAAATAATCCAGACTCTGGAGTAATCCAATTCAGAGACCAGTGTTTTTTGGGAGAGTATGCCACTTTTGTTTTTTGTGCCACATCTATTACATCAGGACTGACCAATCAATAGGCTGGTGGTTGAGAAAAAGATTAGTTAAAAATAGCTGTGTCTACAGTGCCACACACAATATAGTTGCCATATTTGTTTTTATTAACCTCCCTAGCGGTTTGCCCGGGCACAGATCAAACTGTGCCCGTGCTGGGATCGGGCACAACCGCCGTCTCTCTGTGTGCCGGCGGCTCTGTAGAAGAGCAGCCAACACTCGGAGCCCTTCCGGCCTGTGTCTTCGGGCGATTGCGGGTAAAACGGCTTTTCGTGCCATAAAAAATGGCGCGAAAAGCTCAAGCTGCCCAGAGGGTTAATGCATGCAGTAGCAGACATTGCAACTGATTGTCCAATGAATATATATGACTATTTAAATCTAATTTAAATAGAGATTAGGGCTACTTTAACTGTTCACTGTTTTTTCTTGAGATGGTAATGCAAGAGAACAAGGGATAAGAAATCAACTCAATAACATATCAATTTTCAATCATATACATATTTGTGGTATGTATAATGATATAGCTGATCATGATTTTGCCAGAAATACACTGCGAACTATGAAGTTTTACATGCCAAGCAACCTTATTTAGTATGTACTCTTAATGATAACACATTCTACACCCTTTCACCCCCCTCCCCCCCAAAAGTAATACCTAGAAAACTTATCAGACACTTGTATAATCGACTGAAATTTACATGTCCAAATCACTGCTCGATCCCTTTTATGTTCAATTTCCAACAGGTAAAATAAACAGAATTTTTCTAAATCAGCACGATTGTGATACAGCGCCTTAAATTCTGTAAAGCTGGGAATAGACGGTACGATTTACCGTCTATTCCTTATCCAATTCTCTGCCAAGGAGCACTGCCTGCCCCCAGCTGAAGTAATGAGCTGCACATTAAGAGTGCCGTCCGATTCTCTGCACTCTGACTTCATCACCCCGCTCCTAGTGCAGAGAATCGGATAAGGATGGGATCAGGCTAAAATTTACTGTCCTGTCGGATAACTTTGCGATCCGACAGGACGGCTGATTTTAGCCCAATCCTTGAGGGTTGCTGCATCCAATTCCTGCATGACCCAATCCTTAAGGGATGCGGGAGCGCACACGGCATCAGATCGGGGATCGGATCAACGCGTCAACACACCCATATTTGCGTTGGCTTACATTGCGTTACTGTCAACACAGTGCCCTGCTTTGATTTTAACATGGCACAAGCTGATAGATCCCACCAACAGATGTGTAGACACATCCATTGACTTTCAATGGATGCGTCAACATCCTTGCATTTGTGTTAAAACTCTGTGCTTGACTTAAGTCATAGTGGAGCCTAAAGCTAGCCATACACAGTCGGATTCCATGGCCGATCAATCACCTATCCGATCGATTCCGGCGATCTCAGCGGGAATCGGAGGTCCGATCGATCGGCCAATTAAGTGTGTCCGATCGCTACATACCACCTTGTCCCACGGATTCCTGGACGATTCCGTGTCCGATCGCTTATTCCACAAATGGCAACTCCCCCTGATGTGTGCTGAATCGGATCACAAAGACCAACATGTCGGTTCTCTGTCCAATCCGATTCTGGGCCCCCGAACGATCGGACGTGAACGGACGGACAAGGTGGGCTTCACGCGATTCCGGGACGATCATTTCGCGTGCACGCGCCCGGAATCGATCGTCCCGGAATCCGATGGGAAACGGACCCGTGAATGGGGGCCTTAAGCCTTATAGACACTGCACATTATCCAGCCTTAGGAGTTATGAGAAAGTCCACATAGGCAGAAGGAGGGTAAACTAACAGAACTTTTTGCATGACTCAAGTCATTTTTTTTATAGGGGGACAAATGCTAAGATTTATCATCGTTGCTCCTAACATTTTAAAACAATTGTCAAGCCTTACCTATGGCAATACATAAGCTAAGACTAATCAAGAATTAGGTAAAATGTAGAAAAAGTGACTGAACAAAGTTGGGAATGTATTCTGTATACAAATCAAAATGATTCTTACCAACATAATCTGGATAAGTCCCATAAGCAAACAAATTCAGGAGTTGCAGGTATCCAGAATGGGGACTATCTGCCAACTTAAAATAAAAAGAATATAAATGTAAAAATAGCATATAAGTATAGATGCTTCACACATGAGATGAAAAGTGCATACATCTTTATTCGCACATCAGCAAAATACAGTAACACACTGACTCCTCCTGTCTGTGCGTTCAACCCCAACTGCAGGGCTTATTCACAGAGAGTTTACTGTAAAACTATTTGTATTAACAAAAAACTTCCTAGTTTCTAATTTACAACTGCCAGCTAGCGGTTCAATTTGATACAGAGCTCATTATGTCCAGTACATTCTCTGAGACGGTATTATCTATTATTGTATTACTTTCTGAAGACCTCAACAACCATACAAGCTTGTTGGCTGGCAGCCACCCAGCAAAATAACTCATGAACATTTACTTCACTTAAAAGTAGTAAGCACAGTCTATATGGCAAAGCAGGATTATCACAGATAATGATAGATCCCCACGCTACATATGAGGTGTGTACCAAACACCATCTCATGTGAGTAGCTAAATAAAAGCATCCACCCCTGAAGTTATGCCGTTGGCCTGTAATGCAGAGTAGTGTGAAGGAGCCCTAAGTGTATTAACATGGCTGTAACATATTGTGAATGATGAGTTATAAAGATGAATATTTGCTACATAATATTAAAATAGGTAGTGACTGCATCCCTTAGAAAGCAGCTAATAGGGTTTACAATTAGCTGTATTTTCTACACTATGGAAGAAAGGTCTTCATGCTGAATGTTAGAATTTTGACACAGTAGAGACTAGGCACCTTCGAAACAAGACAGAGAGTAACAAACAAAGAAAACATGAAAAAAAAAAATACAGCTTGCACAGACGATTAGGAGTTAAATTACACAACTGCACACCAGTGCTATAGGTGCATTGCATAGAAAACATGTCATGAGCAAAATATGAAAGATGCTACTGCTGATCTTTTCTGAAAGTACTACTTTCCTGGATTTTTACAGACATATCAACATTCATGCCTTCAGTTGCTGACTTGAGACAAGTATAACAAACTAGATTTCTGACCTGACTTCCCAACTGCCTGTGTTAGGTTAATTTCAAACAAAAGATGACAATCACAGAAAGTAGTCAAGCATTTCCCAAAATGTCATTAATTGTTGCTGTCAGAATTGTATTAGTAGACATTGATGTTTACCTTAAAAGTATTCGGTTCATGTTTTGCTTCCTCTTATTTATTTTTTTTATAGGTAAATTGGTATTCCTAGGCATACTAAATGTGTATGCTTTCCTGATTAAACTGATATTGGTCTGACTCAGTATGAGGGCATTTAAGAACTGTACAAAGAGCACTGCTTTCCCACAGAGACTGAAGGAACGTACAGACGCTAGAAAATGTTTTATGCAAACTGCGGTGATAGTCTGGGGCAAATATCTAACATTTGCAGAGCCAGCATAGATTGTTGCATCACTAAACAAACCTCCTGCCCAATGGGGAATTACCCTAATTAAAAATGAGGGTTACTAGGCTGTAGAGTGCAACTCCACATTTAGCAGCAAATCTACATTTTGGACTTCAGTCCCAATTGTAATAGTTAAAATAAAAATAGAGAAAGCAAATCATCTCCATCGGAATACAGACAAGGATTGCAAACTATTCTTCAGTATATCAGGCTTGCCAAACTCCACTACTGTATCACAAAGACATGGATACCAGAGTGACAATGGGCTAGCATATAAGATCTAGAAGATAAGCGTGAGGCTTGATTTATAAATATGTTTGTGGTGCTCTAAAACAGAACGGTGACAATGATAACGATAAACCGTGTGTCTGTTTAAAGTCTGTCACAGACCTTTTGTACACTTTCTCAGTTGGCTTCCTAAGACTGAAGGTACAGTCACAAGAGAACAGAAAATGGTTGCCTATACTTTGTTCAAGAAGAAGCAGTCTGTTCTTTTGTAAGGCTCATAAAAAATATGAGTTCATGATTTGTCCTTTTGTTATGCTATCCTTATTTATTTAATTTTCTTCTTTCTTTATTTTTTTTATACACCAACTGTTTAAAGGAAATATACCTGACATTGGAAATATTCCTCTGACTGCCAGAGGCACTCAGGTACAGGTGCAAAAGAAAAATCTATACTGTTATAAACAGATGGCAAGTAAAAAAATGTTAACCGTTGCATACTCTATCATGATCAGGGACAACATGTTCAAAAATATAAAGTACATAGTTTACTGCTTAAACTACATAAACCAATGACATAGAATTGTAAAATAGTTGCTAAAAATTTTCCAAAATTAACAATGTTATTTTTAGGAACATAATGGCTTCTACTAGATTTTGCAGTTGGGTGGGTAGAACGGTCACAGTTCTAGCCACATGGTTAACAATATATGGATAAACAAGAGGACTCCTCCTATAGTTCTTTTGAAGGTTAATCATATTTCACAAATTTGTTTATTATAATTTTTTTCAAATTTCAAACATCTATACATTTTAGCTGCAGAATAGCCCAGATGAACTTCGTATGATTAAAAAAAAGGTCTGTTCTCCTGGCTAGCAGTCTTCTGTATACCAATTATGCCACTGATCAGCAAAATACTTAGTGGCAGACAATTGAAGAGAAAGCCTCATGATACTTGGCAAGCCTAAAGGCCCCCATACAGCTTACAATCTTACCATACAATTTTTGAACAATAAACTTTTGTTCTACCAATACCATGCAATAGGAGCACCTTTCTAAACCTTCCAATGACTAGATCTAATGGTAAATGTATGGAGTGATCTAAAGGTATATGGGGGGCTTAAGCAGTGATGTAGGACTCCCTTGGATCTCTGTGCCTCCAGACTGCATAGAGCCACCACAGTCCCAGCAAAAGAGAAGGCTTACAGGAATATAAGCAATAGTAAGCAACGGAACAAACCAAGAGGGCAGATAGCATAAATTATCCTTTATATTTTGCCTATTTTGGAGGTATAAATCTGCTCATTGGGTTCAGTTTACCACTTCATATTATTGACTACATATTGTTCACTGCAAAAACAAATCAATAAAGCAATTTCAAATTACAGCTTACCTCTTGCACATTCGGTAAATCTAAAAGTTCCCCAAACACATAAACTCCAGGGGCTTCTAATACTTGATTGATTAGAGCTGGAAGCGCAGAACCTTTTGTGCCTTTGGCTAGTAAAATAAATTGTTCCAGGAGGCTACTGGATGGCTTCTGTTCTCCTGCCATGCTATAACTATAAATCTAAGATCTGTGAAAGAAAAGAAGAATTAAAAACAAGGAAATTTACAAGAAGCTAACAAAATTATACCTTAAAGTTTGCCATACTTAGTTAAATTAGCCTGGTATTGCTAATATTGAACTGCTCATCCTGCTACAGTTCTCTCCTGAGTCATGGGCATACTTCAGCATTACAGCTGCCTGGTGTGTGTTCCTGGCACTCATTTTAGCTGAGGAAGGGGCTTGGGTGACTGATAACACTTCTTTACCATTCCAGCTGAATGTGAACGACTACTAGTTGTACCATTCCCCTAAATAAATGATAGCCAGCACTGCTAAGCAGATTATGCACAGACCCATACACAATGGACGTGATAAGGTTTACATGGCCAGTTCCCTTATCTGCTGGAAGAACATGACAAGTGAGAAAGAAACAAGCAAAGTGAGTGAGGTAGAGCGGCTTCCTGTATGTGTTCTAGAGAAGGTCGCAGACCACGTTCTGGCTGTGTCCCCGTCCTTCTCATTACCGAACAGCGGGCCGGGCCCCGAACCTCATACACAGTCACCCTTGGAGGGCCAGCACAGGGCCGGGCCCGCTCCTCAGGCCTCAGTACACTCCCTCAGCCCGGCCACCCCTCTATGTCTGCCCGCACTCGTTCCACCTCACAGCCAAGACGAGAGCCCTAAGCCCCGCGCACCCCTATACCTTTCAGCTTCGCTATAATGCTCAGGACACTCTCAATCCAGCTCCACCGTGCGGTTGTCAGGCAGCCATGACAGCGCCGGCTCCGTTCTGATCTCCTTCCCCCGGAAACAATGAGCCTGTACTCTGAGTTCCGCAAGAAAATTGACCCCGCCGGTGTACAACGCTCAGTATCTACTCAGTGCGAGAGGAAGGGGCGCTATATCTACATGTCCTCATATTCTGCACAGAACAGTCATCATAACGACCATGGCTGACTCGGCATTGAGACGACAGAGCTATTCATAGTACAACTCCAGCCAGAGTCTATATTTAACATTGGATTGTGTGGACTAGTATCAGGGGTGTTTGTGTGTGACCCCCATAGTGCCCATATAGCTCAACTCTTCCTCACAACCATTCAAATCCTCCTGTTCATGGTGTTTCCTACCATGTCTGGGTTTTGGGTTATAACCATAATTCTCAATAGACACTACTGTATGCACCTTTATCCTATAGAATTTGTCAATGTGTTTAAGTAAACATTTCCCAACCAATGGTCCCTACTCAGTGTCAGTAGGAATAATAAATGTTTCAGTGTCAGTGAGTAGTGTGAGCTTGATCAAATAGTAGTGCATGCCCCCCATGCCAGTGCTTACAATGGTGCCCTGTCCCATGGTGCTTGTATCATTGTCAGGTGCTGTAACATCCTGAATTGTAGTGCCCGCCATTCACTGCATGCTGATCTCCTACATACCGTGTTTCCCCAAAAATAAGACAGTGACGATGTCTATTAATTTTAGTTCCCAAAGATGCCCTATGTCATATTTTCGGGGGATGTCTTATTTTTCCATGAAGAAGAATACGGCAGTATCAGGGTGTCACAGGGGGAATCAAAATGGCACAGGAGACTCGGAGGGGGGGATTACCGTTTTTGTAACCACTTCTGATGTCCTGTGTCATTTTGATTGCCCCCTCTGATCCTCCCTGTCCAGAGTTACAGTACCGTATCTTCAGAGGTGCCTTATTTTCAGATATTTCATCGTGAGGCAAAAATGTAAGGGTGTCCTATTTTCGGGGAAACAGGGTAGGTATAGTCTGTCTGCAGTAACCAATGCACAGGCCACAGACCACACTGCTTTAAACAAATGCTTTTGTATAACAATTTGTGGTAGCCACTCTGAATGATGTTCAGTGGATGGCACATTTTGACTTGTTAAGATGTGCCCACTCTTTTTAGCAGAAACACTCCAAATCTGTCAGATTACGAGGGCATCTCCTGTGCACAGCCTCTTCAGATCACCCCACAGATTCAGGTCTGGGCTCTGGCTGGGCCATTCCAAAACTTTAATCTTCTTCTGGTGAAGCCATCCCTTTGTTGATTTGGATGTATGCTTTGGGTCGTTGTCATGGTAAAAGATGAAGTTCTTCTTCATGTTCAGCTTTCTAGCAGACACCTGAAGGTTTTGTGCCAATATTGACTGGTATTTGGAACTGTTCATAATTCCCTCTATCTTAACTAAGGCCCCAGTTCCAGCTGAAGAAAATGCTTCACTGTGGATGTGGTATTCTTTGGGTGATGTACAGTATTGTTTTTGCACCAAACATATCTTTTGGAATTATGGGTAAAAGTTCAACCTTAGTTTCATCAGACCACAACACCTTTTCCCATATGTTTTGGGAGACTTCAGATGTGTTTTTGCAAAATGTAGCATGGCTTGGATGTTTTTCTTTGTTAGTAATACGGAAATCAGTATTCACAATAAGGTAGAGTTTACCAAGTCTAGCATAGTGAACAACATTGTTAATAAGAGTTTACTTTCTGGGTGGTTCGCCTGTGGGGCGCTTTTTAAAAACAATTACAAAAAATTCCACTCTTTTCTGCCCTCCTTTGGACCCTGAACAGATGTGCTGTGTAAAAGCGAAGCCACCTCCCTGCCATTACATGAAGGTCATATGCGCCACCTTCTCC
>CM070035.1:61717414-61730212 GCA_036250615.1 Ptychadena robeensis | reverse complement strand
TTTTTTTTTTTTTATTATTATTTTTTTTTTTGGCTACTTCCCTTTAACTTCCGATTGAAACTAAATCCTAAGAGGAATTCTATCAATGATTTTGAGCACTTTGATTAACTTTTCAGTCGAAATTGAACAAAAATAGTACTACCCATGTGGTGTACATCGATTAATCGATGGCTAGCTTTACTGTGTTCCATTGAGTGTAATTACAATACAGGTCGATAACCCCTGATAACCTTAACTTATGAAGTCCAATACCTAGTTCTATGTATTTGGTTCTTCACTTATTCATGCCTTAAGGCTTGATCTACATGTCCATGCACTCCTGGCGGTGGGTGTCTGCACACACCATCCAGGTGCTCGGGGGGTTGTAATACATGCCATCATTTTAACCCTACGTAGAAAATGAACAATAACTGCTCAGAGAACTCCTCATTTTGTTTTACCCGTGCCTTTAATGGCATGTTAACAACCAACTGTAAGCGAGCCCTAATTTAGTTCTTTGACCATCTGCTGCTTTCATCTCAAATCTATATTACGTATCCATCCCTTAAGCAGGGTACAGACCTGCAGATATGGGCTAGATAGATTGCCGATTCGAGCACCGCCATCTATCTGGTCCATAAAATATGTGGCCATTGCTGTTTTCGAGCGGAACCAATCAATCCAGCTCCAAAACCGCCATATCGGACATGACCATTAATACAGCCGATGTCCGTTGCTTTGCCTAGAGACCGCGGGTCTCCAGGCAAAGTATTGGCTGAGCTGGGCAGAGCAGAGCTGTCTCTCCAGCTCCAGTATCGAGCCGTCTGTACCCTGCTTAAGGCCCCCCATACACCTTTTTAGATTTCTCTGTCAGATTTCCTTTAGATCTCCTTTTGTTTTACCAAAACCATGTAATATGAGGGACTTTCTAAACAATCAAGTCTACCTATGTTCAATCGCAGAGGACCCTATACTACACAGGTATTGGTAGATCTAAATGATATCTGACAGAGAGATCTAAAGGTGTATGGGGGGCTTAACTCACACATGTTAAAATGTTGTCTAGTCATACTCCATCTTGACTATTGTAATACCGTCCTCTGTGGCTTACCAAATGACAGACTGTGAATCCCTCCACTCCCTACTGAGTATTGCTGTTTGATGCCTTTATCGCTGCTTCTGCTCATCTGGTGCTTTCTCTCTCTACTAATCCCTCTGCTGGCTACCCTGTAACCTCACTTACAAAGTACCTGCACCCTTTTCCCATTCATTTCCTTTTTTATTCCCATGTATGATTCTAAGGCTAGGACTACAGTTTAGCCTAGAAAGAATTCTATAAGGTGCATTTTCAAAACAAGCTTCAATGTGTCATAACCTCTTAGCAGACGTATATGAAACTTTTCGTTCCCGTTACACCAGGTATCTAGACTATGCTTCAACCCAACTATTTGGGCTTCCATTGTTTTAAAGGAAAGGAATTTTTTAAGCATGCAAATTGCATGAAGACTGTATCTGAATCAATCCATTGATGTAGATGCTGCGCTTGATTGTCTCAAGGTTGAATTAATTGAAGAAAAGGCTTCTCTAGTATTGAAGCTGTGTGTCTGAGAGCTATTCGCACATTCATGTTCATCTAGTTACATTTAGGATTTCGTTTCTAATCAAAGTCCTGTATCTGTGTTCTGTATTGATTCAATTTATGTATCATTTGTATTTGAAAAGGAGAGGCAAGGTGTTCACTTTCTCCGTTTTTTTTTGTACTCTTTGCTAATGGAGTAAAGTTTGCATGTCTTTTCCTATGGCAGGTAGCACCATCAAGACCTTGGCTGTTACATCTTGCGTTTATCCAGTGACTTTGAATATGTGGCAGAGCTGAAGTGGAATTTGTTGAGCATCTAGGAAAGTAGCGCTGGTGTGGTATGTTCATGACCGGCACACATTGCTAGTAAAGGTTTGAATGCAGGTGTACACATCTTGTTGTCATTTATGACTGTAGGGAATAAATAGGGCCGGGTCTTCTTACTGCAGAGTTTGTCTCTGCCTTAAGCATGATGGACTTTTAATACTCTCAGGAAGATCACTAATACATAGTGCCATTATAGGATAGATGGAAGAAGACAGATAATATTCCAATAACTTGGGCAGAACCCTTGCTTGAGCCTACCGTCAGCCACTAGGTATTAAATATTTAAATGTGTAATCCCTTAAACATGTTGGGAAAAAATCTGCTACATCTGTTTTTATTTTTTCCTTTTATGTGCGGTTTCTAGGACAGTGTCCAGAGCAGATTATTGTTAAAAGGGAAAAATGATTCAAGCGCTAACCATTGAAGGCAGTATTACTGCACAGTAGAGAGTATGGCACCAGCTGTTTCATAGTAACTTTAGTCTTAAGACCTCATTAGAGTAGGCTGTAGCTGATGACAGCTGGTTTAACTAAACATCTGATCTTCACTTCGCTGTCCCTGTATCGTTTTATACTCCTGTATTTGTAATTACATTTTAAATGTTAAAGCCCCCCCATGCACACTTCGATTTGCACCAGATTCTTGGGATGATTGACTGCCGTGCTCTCGGTGCAAATCGAAAGCTTAAACTTTTATTGAACCATAACTGGCCGCGAAACTGATCTAATTCATTACTAAGATGTCCATAATGGGGACCAGCATCCCCATCCAGTAAGCGCCGGCATACAAAGGGTGCCTGGCCGATTCTTAGCACGACCGGCAATAAGGGTTTTTACCAGTAACACTACTGCGTACATTACCAGTACTATAATATAACCTATGTTTCCACATTATGCTGCACTTGTATCACATACAAGTGTATGTGATATGCTTTTTTTTGGTTAAATATATATTTATATTTTATATAAGTTTTCAAATTTAACAACAAAAACAAGTAACATCCATGTACAAAGTATTAGATCAGAGGACCCATGCTGGGACCAAATGGTAGCGATTCAAAGTCTCAAATAGTGACTGAAAAGTAGGAGATGGACTAGAACAGGTGGCAGACCCAGGCTCCAGGACAGCAGGCTTTGTATTCGGCAGATAAGTTACACAACACCGAGGGCAGCATGGTGGCTCAGGTGTTTCCTCCGGGTACTCCCAAACACATGCTGCTAGGTTAATTGGCTTCCCCCAAAAAGATTCTCCCATGTTAGTTACACATGACTTAAGTTGGGCATAGACAGGCAGATTCCTGTCCGATTCTTGGGCCGATTCTTCACATGGTGATCCGACATGCTGGTAAATTCCCGGCCAATCCTATTAGTTTTGATGAAGACATAGTCCCCATCCAAAGTAATGGCAGGCACACAAAGGGTGCCTGGCCAATTCTTGGCACTAGCGGCCGTGAGTGATGACGACCAGTCAGTCGGCTGAGCAGTCGACAGGAAAATGACCTGTCTATGCCCAGCTTTAGACTGCATATACATGGCTATGGTAGGGACATTAGATTGTGAGCTCCTCTAAAAGACAGTGATATGATTATATATATTCTCTAAAGCGTTGTGTAATATGTTGGTGCTATATAAATACAAGATAATAATAATAGATAAGGCCATCATCTACCCTAATAGCAGTACGATGTACAGAAGTCAATTATATATTAACATATTCAACAATAAAATATAGCATGAACTAACCCTTATGTATAGAGTTGTTAACTTTTGTTGCCCAAAATATGGGGTAGGGGGTTAGAAGGTCTTGAGGAGATGAATCAGGACAGCTGGGAAAGGTTAGGGGGGAGCAAAGGTTTATGGGATATGCTTGTGCTGCGGTCCAAAAATGCATGTTGCAGGGTCAGTGTGGAAGGTATGAGAGGTTTCTATTGGAAACCTGTATTCTGCATTTTACACAAGCCGCACTGTGTTCTCCCTTCCTCCCTCCCTTCCCAGTGTGGCTGCAGCGGTGTTGGGAATACCAGGTGTATCGCCATAATGGTAACTGTAAAAAGTTAAGAAAAAAAAAATTTAAGCAACAAAGTCAATCAATATGGAGATTGTCCTCTCTGATGTGTTTCACTCGTACAGGTGTAGTCCTAAATGATCTGACGAAACGTGCTGGATGGAGGAGACAATGGCAATATGTCTGATGGGGTAATATAAAGGCTGATACTGAATGACCTGCAACCAGAAAAGAAAACTGCCATGACAGCTGATAACCACTTCTACTAAGGCTCTTCTGCTAATACACACTGTACTAAGCTTGCGGCTGGAGTTCAGCTTTAACGTAACACGCAGGACGCTGCTGCATAATCTTGCACGATCTTGGTAGTATTATACCTCTTAGCTGCCTGTCAGATTATAACCTTCTATTCTATCCTAAAGGTTAGACAACATCTGCTTTGACCCTACTTGATATAATCTGTATGCTTTACATCCAGCCTCATTAGCGATACCTGCCATTTTCCTGTATATTGTGCTTACATATGTTAGCAGACCTCTAGTGAAGGGGAAACTCTCTAAGGTATGGCAACCTGCTCTAGATGAATGCTGTTGCTTGCCTGATGTATTTTGAACACATGTATTTCATATAAGTCTTCACGCTGCAAATATTCGATTATATCATTTACTGATTTGTTTTCCATCTGGCTTATTACATCTGTGCAGCAAGGCTCCATCTATCTACCTGTTACCAGTTAAGAAGGGTACAGACGTGGAGATATGGGTCAAATCGATGGCCATTTCGAGCGCCGTGCGCTCTCACGGCCATCTATCTGACCCATATAATATGCCCACCTTGCTGTTATCGAGCCGGACAAATCAATCCCACTCAAACAGTCATATCAGACATGACATGCTTTGCCTAGAGACCGCGGGTCTTCAGGCAAAGCTTCAGCAGAGCCGGGGAGAGAACAGAGCTGTCTCTCCCCAGCTCCTCCGATATCTGACAGCAGCGTGATGACATCATCATGCTGCTGCAGGGTACATCGGATGGCTCGAATATCAAGCCGTCTGTACCCTGCTTTAGATCAGTTCAGTAATTAGTGGTTTTGTATTGGAGGGTAGGGTGGTTGGGGTGATGTCCCAAATTTTTTGAATGTAAATAGCATGTGCAAATATTAGCTGGCAATACTAAGGGAAGCCATTTAGATTTGGCAGTTGCAATGATGGACAGATTTGTCCTAATTTTACCCTTATGGAACAAATGACGATTACCGGCCGGGGAACACCTCGTCACGTTTACTATGCGGTTGCTGCAATCAGGCGTTTGACGAGTGGCTGACTACTGCACATGTAAATGAGCCTAAATGTTTTTTTTTTTTTTTGTTTTTGGTCTTTACTATGAATTGCATCCAACTGCTGTCAGATATCGGCAGAGCTGGGGAGACAGCTCTGCTATCTCTTTAGCTCAGCCGATGCTTTGCATGGAGACCCGTGGTTTCCATGCAAAGCAACAGACATTGGCCGTATTTAACGGTCATGGCCGATATGGCTGTCATGTCCGATACGAATTGATTGGTCCCGCTCGAAAACTGGGATGGCCGCATCTGATATGGGCCGTGAGCTATCTTCATGTGTGTACCCTGCTTAAAAGTGTATGGGGGCCCTAAGTGTTTATTTACTGCTCAATTAACTGCTTCCCCCAAAAAGATTCTCCCATGTTAGTTACACATGACTTAAGTTGGGCATAGACGGGCAGATTCCTGTCCGATTCTTGGGCCGATTCTTCACATGGTGATCCGACATGCTGGTAAATTCCCGGCCAATCCTATTAGTTTTGATGAAGACATAGTCCCCATCCAAAGTAATGGCAGGCACACAAAGGGTGCCTGGCCAATTCTTGGCACTAGTGGCCGTGAGTGATGACGACCAGTCATCGGCTGAGCAGTCGACAGGAAAATGACCTGTCTATGCCCAGCTTTAGACTGCATATACATGGCTATGGTAGGGACATTAGATTGTGATCTGATCTGATATGGGCCGTGAGCTATCTTCATGTGTGTACCCTGCTTAAAAGTGTATGGGGGCCCTAAGTGTTTATTTACTGCTCAATTACAAAATGAACAAAACATGTCATTTGCCAAGTAATGCCCATACTTAAGAATGGAACTCTACATGCATATGTAATCCTTTTTCCAACAATGTATGTAAACTAAAGGTGTCCATCCATGTATAGGTGGGCTCTCGAATGATGTCCGTTTCGATCACTGACAGCGATTTATGGGGGCCATTACCAATACATTCATTCATGTTGCCTGTGCAAATATTTACTATGAATTTAATTTAAACTTTGTTCTGATAAACACTGGATGGTTTTGTTCATATTCATTATAGTTAACTACATTTTTGTTAATTGTACATGCTGTCTGCTCCAGAATACATAGTCTGGGGCTTCTAATTATAGTGACCCTCTGCCCCTAGCACGGATGAACAGATTTTAAGCTGTTTAATCCCATTAAGAGATAACGCCTCAGTCATGCTGTTAAGGCCTGCTCTCTTCTCCATGTCGGGCCTTCATAGGAAAATAGGAAAAGATGTGTGATCCTAATAGGAAATCCATGTTCATAAATAATGTTAGGACGAGGCTCTCTGGTACCCTTTATTAAAGATGCTGCAGCGGAGATCTGATGGATCTTGTTTGTTGGGTTGTACAGAAATGACAGCTGATCACTGCTTTTACTTGGGTGACTTCCTTTTGGTTCAGGGACAGGTAGAGTGGATGCAGTATGGCGATTTAGTCAGCATGTGAAAACAGATTAGTCAGCAGGAAACCGTAAGCCTTGTTGCCTTCTGGCAACTAAGTTAACATTTTCAATCTATACAGACTTGTGTAGGCATTTGTATAATGAAAAGAGGACACCATGCATAGCTTGAAGACATTATTTTAACATTTTTAAATGACAAAACTTGTTTTAAATGGTACTTTAGGGAACACTGTTGTATAGTAATGCACATTTTGTGTCATGTGTATATTAGGCTAAATTTACACGGTCGTTTCCTTGTAAACGACCTGTCACAAGTGTCTGCAAACTTGTGCAGCACCCTGGGGTTGTCAAAAAAATGACCCCATTACAGATTTATCAGGCTGAAGCCCGAAAACAGACCAGCAGATGCCTAATGTTGCGTCCGCCGGTCGGTTGCGATTTTTGCTAATTAAATGAGCCCTAGGGCTTGTCCCCACATTGGCGGCTCGCCGCTGGGCAGCCATCTGCTCGTGGCTGACACTAGTTCTTTCAATACAGTGTCAATGCAGCCGCCCTATCCATAGAGAATGAATGGACGTGGTTAAAAATCGCGTCCACATGCAATTTTTTACAGCGTCCATTCATGTCTATGGCCACAACCGCTAGCGGCAACCTAAATAAAAGGAGGTGGTCGCAGTCTGAAACCAAGCCACCAATGTGAGGACAAGCCCTAATGCTGGCCATACACATGCTGATAAACGGCCAGATTTTTTTCTGGCGTGCGCGCTCTCGCCGTCGGTCAGGTTAAAATCCGGCCGTTTATCGGCATGTGCCCACATGGGGCGACAGGGATCGGCCGGCCAGAGATCCGACATGTCGGAAAATCTCTGGCCGATGGGAGCCGATGCCATCAGCAGCAATGAAGACGGCGTCTCCATCGCTGCTTATGGCCGGCACACAAAGGGTGCCTGGCCGATTGTGGGGCCCCAGAATGCAATGGGAGGCTAACGTGATGACGTCATCACGTTAGCCTCCCGGAGCGATATCGGAGGGCGATATCGCTCCAACTCGGCATGTGTATGGCCGGAATTAGGATGTGTTTGTTTTGCAGCCCTGTATAATAAACTGAAATTAGAATGTGTCAAGTGTTTCCTTGCTGTCCCAACATTGTGCAAGCAGTACAATTATAAAGAACAGCAGTAACATTTAATAAATTATGAAAGTATGCAATGCTTCTAGTATTCCCCCTGACTATAATAATGTTTTAAAAGCACAATTATGTAAACTAGGGTAGCTAAATAAACACAAAAAACAGCTGAAACAATCGTAAATAATTCCCAGCAATCAGGACCACTTCTCACTGACCTCCATAGAGTTGCTGTGTTGGTTATATCTGATGACTAGAAAAAATCAGATAGGGCTGATTCATATGTTCATCTGGTGTCATTCATAGACTTGCTGAATTTGTCAGTTATTTGCAAGGACCCTAAACATAGTATCATCACCAAAATTGCTGGAGATATAGAGAACATATGGGGGAACACTGGCTCTGGCATGTAAAGTTTTTTGCATAAATTAAAATTTAAGTGGAAAATTCATTGACTTGACTATATTAATTAAAAAACTACAAGTGCTAGAGCAATACTTTCCTTTTTCTTTTCTTTACTTTCCAATCCTTCTCTACATCAATTTGGGAGATGATACCAGGTGCAGGGGCTTTGTACTTAATTCGCAAAGTAAAAGAGTGTAATTTTCAAAATGTAAGTGAAAAATTACTTATACGGACACAAGATGGCGCTGTCGTCAAAATCTCTTTACATGTCTGGAATACGCGCAGGAGATAAACGACAGAAAGTGCTGGGCCCCTTGGTGAGCATGTGTCAGGGGGGATCTTTTGGACAGGTGAGTTCCTATGCCCAAAGTTTACAGTTAAAGGGACTTGGCATGGGCACCTGTGCCTTAGTCCTAGTCAGAGTCTGTAGATATTGCTTATGTCCTAGCTACTAGCAGAATAGACTCCTGCAGACCAAAAGCCCAGGAGATGTCCAGGAAGCAGTGGCAGGTTTGTTGGCAGTCAGGGAAGGTTCTGTGGATCTGGAATGATGCTGGCACTCCAAATAACTATTGGGCACCTTGTAGTGGCAACCTAGCTCCAGTTATTAGATTGGGACAGCAGGCTTTGTAATACGAAGGAATGAAAAGATCCAGCTGCTCTAACCCCTAGGCACCACTATGGTGCTGCTGCCCAGCTCTGAGCGGAACAAAACGCAGCGAGTCCTGCAACCTTCTGTGTAATGTCCGATATAACGAGCAGTTGCCTGTGGCCAGTTCTGTACAGTAATTCTCTCAAGGCTTTATTACTTGTATAGCAGATGTCATAGGATCTTTTGTTCCCTTTTCCATATGATATTGATGCATTTGAAATGCATCTTTAATGTTCTATTTATAACATGCCCATCACAGTATGCGTTATCGTTTTTACCGAATTGTGTCTTGTGAAGGCAGTTAGAAGTCAATAGATACATATATATATAAGGAAATTGTAGAGGGTCAAAGTTGCCACTTAACATGGCTATGATTTTAGTTTCGAGAACTATATGGGTTGTCTGTAAGAAAGTTGAATTCCTTAATCTTAATAGAAATTCAATGATTCTTCGAGATGGTGAAACGGGGAAAACCATGTGGCAAGGCGCAGAAGACCTTTCCTTTCCAGGTGTTGAACATGAAGGTAAAGTACCCACCTAGTTACTTCTCTTAAAGTGTACCCCTCAAACATTTACAGTGTAAGAACCATTGTGTCCAAAAATAGTTCACTAAAGGTAAAAGAATTTGTGCGTATTAGTCTTTAGTGTCTTTATGAATTGTATGTTATCGAATTAGACTGTTAAAATATTAATTTAATGACTGCAACGTTATGCTCTAAAATCCTGTGTCTGTGCAGACCTTATTTTGTTTGTTTTTTCTTTCTGTCTACTTATTTCTAAAGTAAAACAAATTTTTTTATTTTTATTGGCATCTGTGGCTATGTTTATATGGCGTTTATGGATGTGCCGAATCCCCCCTGTGTTAATTGCATTCCTTGGCACGGATGTTGACGCATCCCATACATATTCATGACTTCCCTCCTGCCTGTTCACACAGCTTCCTTGTGGGTCTGCCGTCCTAGAGATTAACACAGGGCAGTACGTTTACCTCCGCTCAGACGGTGGACCCGCTGAACGCTGGGGGGCTGCGTGCGTCTTATATGTTGAAAGTTCAGTGTTCAGCTGGTGAGGCAGAGTGGGAATGTAGAATCCGCAACCATCCATGGCCAAATTGTCTTTCAGCGGTGGGTACAGTCTACGTTCCCACTCTGCCTCCCCAACCATGCACTGAGCTTGGCTGCAGAGGAAGAGACGGGGAAGCTCTCAGAAGTTAAATCCAGTTTGCCTGCTGGGTGACTTTTGTTTGCCTTTCCTGGCTAAAGCCCCAGATTACCCCTTTACATCACTTCATACAATTTCCTTTAGATCTACCAACAACTGTGTAATATAGTAGCCTCTCTCATAATACATAGTGATTGGAAGGTTTAGAAAGATCCTCATATAACATGGTTTTGGTAGAACAAAAGTTGATTGTACAGAAATTGTATGGTAAGATTGTAAGGTGTATGGGGGGCATAAATCCACTCAGCTGGGACAGTCCTCCAAGCTCCGCTTGACAGACAGAGCTTTGTATGTCCGCTCAAACAAAGCTCTGTCTCTACATAGACCAGTGGTCGCCAAACTTTTCCTTCAGTTCCCCACTTTTCTAGATAGGAACATTACCGAGCCTCCCATTCAAACTACACAGTTTCAGAATGAGAGCTGTTTCACACTAGCCGTTTTTTCGTTGCAGTGCCATGTACTAGTGTGTAATGGCTCTCAAACGTTATCTGAAATACAACTCATTCAACTGTATTTAGCTTTCACACTAATCATGCAGAGACAGGCATCATATATACACACACCAACCATACTGAAACATTCATCAGTCACACAGAGACACACACTACATGCACTCTACTTACTGTGTGCAGCTAGTTTATCAGTGATTGTCTTCTTGATTGTCCCTCCCCGTGCCCACCCAGCTTGGGACCACTGATGTAGACTGAGCTCAGTTCTTTGTCTATGTAGAGCTCTGCTCAGTATGGTAGAGTGGGGGGCAGCTTCCCTGCCTTCTTTAACTCCAGCATTGTCAGATGGACACACTGGGCTCCCTCTTGCAGTCCTCCTTCTTTCACCACCCCCTGCTGAAGCTTGTAAACCGTTCTGTGTTTGTTTCTTGTGCTGTCTTTTTTTTTTTTTGTATAAAAATAGCACACTGTTCTAATATTATATATCCACATATAAGGGACAAGAGCTGTTTTTGCTGCCCAACAAGGAACCTGGCAGCAGTTGAACCATTGCCCACTATGTGGTACTAATTAATTTTAAGAGAAAGTATTTTCTTTTGTGTTCTCCTTGGTGTTGGATGGATTTAATTATTTTCCTTTTTTCCCCTGTAGCTCGCGTTCCCAAGAAAATCTTGAAATGTAAATCTGTGTCCAGAGAGATCAATTTTGCATCTGAAGAAGAAATGGAGAATTTCAGACTAGAACAGAAAGTTTACTTTAAAGGCCAGTGTTTAGAAGGTAGGAAATCAATGCGGTTATTAAAAGATGTTTATCTACATATATACTCAAGTATAAGATAATCTGGATATAAGCCGAAGTACCTCATTTAAGTGAACAAACTGAATGACTGACACTAGGGTGGGAAATGCAGACAGTAAGCCACAGAAATACACATCAAATAAGAACAAGGACAGAGGTGCACAACCTAGTACAACAAATGGTGGTTGAAAAAGAGCCTCCGCTCGAAATGCGTCCCATTGTTCCTGTTGAGCCCCCCAGCATCTGTAAGCAGGAAGTGATCTCATCCCCAACCAGGAAGTGATGTTTTCCTGGAAAGCACACGGCCCTGAGAGATCCATCCTCTTTTAATGTGAGTATCTTGTCTGTTGTTTTGTTTCATTTTGTTTTATCTTCTCCTATTCCACATAATTTAACCATTTGTTGTACTAGGTTGTGCGCCTCTGTCCTTGTTCTTATTTGTCTGTTACAGGGGGCCACACTCCTCCATTTTGAGAGCTGCACACCTTACACAACTTAAACACCCACCCCTCATACTGACTCTATTTTAATCTGCAATCCTTGCTCAGGCCCCATACACCAACTAAGGGCCCTTCTGGCCACTGATATCACTGTAACTGTGTAATCACTGCTGAAGGTTGTGTGCAACTATTTATTATCTTTCACAGAAATACACATCAAATGTGCTTTTGTTTTGGGATGTCATTATTTTAACTAGCTATCATAACCAAAATTGCTGGAGATGTAGGGAGGGCGCAAGCTCATGTCGTGTTTGCATACATTAAGTTCAAAGTCAAGCTGACAAACACATTTACTTGGCTTTCAACTTAATTTTGTATTTTTATATGTTTAGACAATCCTTGTTTTCAGTGAGTAATAAGACTTCGTTTTGGCTTTACTTGTACAAGGACACAGTGAGTGTTGGGTTGTGTTTATTCTTTAAAATGTTGAATATGGCTGTACACAACAAAGTAAGGGCTTGTTTTCATTATATGTCGGGATCCTGACGTATCACACAGACATTGCCTGCTCAATTACATTTAGCCTTACATCCGTGGAGCGGCTCGGCGCAGTGAAGACAGATACTCTGCCGAGCAGGTGGATCTATCTGCTACGAGCGGACCTGAGGGGTCACAACATAATGGAAACATAGCCTTAGGGGACAACAAAGATAAAACCGGGCAGAGGGCGAAAATGAATAGTCACCGAGAGATATTTATTACAAATTCATTTGAATGTCGGTGTAGGCGGACAGCAAGGGACCTTCAAACACCTTGGCAAACTAAAAATGGGGTGAAGTGCACGTCAAGAACTGTTATATAGACAACTATATAGACATCAATAATTCACATAGAGACACACACACACCGAGAAACACACGGACACACACATTACATGCACTCTACTTACTATCTGCAGCTAGTTCCTCCATGGTTGGTTTCCTGCTTGTCCCTAGCTGCACCCCTCCTCCACACTCCCCCCCTCAAATTTGGGAACCACTGCGGTACACAAATATTGGGCCTAGTAGTTAAAATG
>CM070035.1:61684324-61699455 GCA_036250615.1 Ptychadena robeensis | reverse complement strand
CCCTAATACCCCAGTGCTGTATTCTTCATGGAAAAATAAGACATCCCCCAAAAATAAGACATAGGGCATCTTTGGGAGCAAGAATGAATAGAAGACAGAAGTCTGGTTTTTAGGGAAACACGGTAGCTATAGAGAATATTTATGTATTTCACAGCACAGCTATGTCCTCATCAGGTTTGCTGGGGTGGCAGCCATATGTTTGGTAAAGTATGCGTGAGTGTGATGTGCCATGTTATGTGTTAACACATATTTATTTATTTAATTACAGATTTCTTGGATTGCTTGTTAATAGCAGCTGCTGGTAAGTTCTTTTTAAATTAAATTTTCCCCTTACGTTTCTGACTTAGTGTTCCTGTAATTTCTGCACACGGTGTTCTTTGAGCCCCCATTATGTATTGGGGAGTTCCTGCATTGTGTGCTAGAATGACTCTCCCCAGACAGCCTGGCATAGCATCTACTGTAGTTGTTCAGGTTCGCAGAGGGAGAAACATTTCATAGCAGAGATTATGTTTTAAATACTTAATCTCCCCCATTTTCATTGAACATGTTCCTGACTTACATACAAATGAAGGGGTAGTCCATCTAACCCATGAGTCTCTTCTGTGTCTTGATAGTTTGTAGGTAGTATTGATGTCACAAACCATGAATTCTGCTCTTTATATTGTGAGTGATTCAAAGAGACTTCTATCTACAAACTGAGCCATTGCAATACTTGGTAGCCATATAAAGCCCCCCATACACCTTTAGATCACTCCATACAATTTCCATCAGATCTTCCAACACCTATGTAGTATAGTGGCCTCCCTGATGGAATACAAAGTGATTGGAAGGTTTATACTACACGGTTTTGGTAGAAGAAAAATTGGTTGCATAGAAATTGTATGGTAAGATTATAAAGCTAGCCATACACGGTTCAATTGATTAAATTCAAATTGTAAAATCTCAAATGCAAAAGAAAACTAAAGCAGGGTACAGACATGGAGATATGGATCAAATCGATGGCTGTTTGGAGTGCCGTGCTTGCTCACGGCCATCTATCTGACCCATAAAATCTGCGCCCACCACTGTCTTCGAGCGGGACAAATCAATCCCGCTCGAAAACAAGACCGCTGGTCTCCAAGCAAAGCTTCAGCTGAGCCGGGGAGAGAACACAGCAGTCTACCCCCAGCTCTGCCGATATCTGACAGCAGCGTGATGACCTCATGCTGCTGCAGGGTACATCGGACGGCTCCAATATCGAGCCGTCTGTACCCTGCTTTATCCTGCTAGTAAATGGTACTTACATTTTCAATATTCTTATTAATTTAATCAACTGGATTGATTCCTTTTGCAAAACACATCACTATTTGTTCTGTGCATATGTTACTTATTCCAATCAAATAAAAGTAGATTAAAAAAACTAAACTTGATAGGAACTTTTTCCATTGCCTTACATTTGTTAACCGTTGACTCATTTGTTTATTCTGTAGAAGCAAAATATGTCAAAATGTGTATAGATGGTTTATAATTTTTGTAACTATGCAGGCATACATATGAATGCATGATCTGTGTTTAATCATTAAATTATAATAGTTTGCCATTGGTAATTTTTCTCAGTGATGGTTGGACTCGACAATTGTCAAAACAGCTGACAATATGAGTGGAAGGTGTCAAATATCAGGAGGTCCAAGGTTAAAGATTGAAGTCTTGCAGTCACTACAAATGAGTTGCCTGACCCTAGATGATGAAAGTGGACAACTGACAGGTTGGTATCTATTAATCAGCAGATAACATTTGATGACCAGTCTCGCCAATTAATGGAGAATTCTATGTGTTTTTTTTATCATATCTCCTCATACCGTATCCCTTACTGGAGTACAGCCGTGGAACAAACTCATGTCACACCTGACCAGATGCATTGTCTCAATCAGTACTACAGGTTGACTGCAGTTGGGGTCTTGACATGTCTTGTTCCAGCCATAGAAAATATATATGTAGTTCAGAGCACAGCCACATTAGCATTATCAGGTTTGCACCTTTGTGTTCCTGACTTTGTATTTCTGTAATTTCTGCACACGGTGTTCTTTGAGCCCTCATTATGTATTGGGGAGTTCCTGCATTGTGTGCTAGAATGACTCTCCCCAGACAGCCTGGCATAGCATCTACTGTAGTTGTTCAGGTTCGCAGAGGGAGAAACATGTTATGGCAGATGCATATTGCATGAAGGCTGCAACTGTAGAGAAAGCATTTGGTAATTAGGTCCATTGTATTTTTTTCCAGCTTTTTTAGGTCCGTTATATTGGAGGTTCCTATAGAAAGTGATGCTTTATTGGGGCATTACATTTGTGTGGTTAATGCGGAGTGTTATGTAGGTTGTCCTGTAGCAATAATGAAATGGCAGTTAAACAATCCTAGTTTAGAACCAGGGACACCTAAGCAGGTGATACTACACTTGGTCTTGGACAAAAAAGCAGTGGATAGATCTGGGAGATTTCAGAATTAACTAGTTCAACATGTCTACAGCAAAAGATGGGTGGTGACCTTGGTGGCCATTTTGCAGTCGGACATTTTGAATCCAACTTTTGTTTTTTTTCAATAGGAAGAGGGTCATGTGACACTTCAAACTTATTGGGAATTTCACAAGAAAAACAATGATGTGCTTGGTTTTAACGTAACTTTATTCTTTCATGAGTTATTTCCAAGTTTCTTTCCACTTATAAAATGTGCTCAATGTGTTGCCCATTGTGTTGGATTGTCAATGCAACCCTCTTCACACACTGATAGCAAAACCGCAGGAGAAATGCTAGCACAGGCTTCCAGTATCCGTAGTTTCAGGTGCTGCACATCTCGTATCTTCACAGCATAGACAATTGCCTTCAGATGACCCCAAAGATAAAATTCTGAGGGGGTCAGGTTGGGAGACCTTGGGAGCCATTCAACTGGCCCTCGACTACCAATCCACTTTCCAGGAAACTGTTCATTTAGGAATTATCGGATTATTATGACACCCATAACTATTGAAAAAACAAAAGTTGGATTCAAAATGGTCACCACCCATCTTAAAAAGTTTCCCCCCTCACATATACTAATCTGCCACAAACAGGAATTATCTATATAAATGGCCCACCCTGTACAATATAATATGTACAATCAACTTTTGTTCTACCAAAACCATGTAATAGTATGAGGTCCTTTCTAACCCTTCCAATCACTATGTATTCGGTCAGGGAGGACCTGGCACTACAAAGTTGTTGGTAGATCTAAAGGAAATTGTATGGGGTGATCTAATGGTGTATGGGGGCATAAGATTGTACATTTTCTCAACACATTTTTTGGCAGATCTCTATAGATCTTTTGGGTGGGAGGTGGATTAGGGGTGTTTTATCATTGTGGATACAAGGCAATAGTCAGGCTGAATTAATATTGTTGGTTTTAGTGAATAGCTCTGCTTGGTGCAGTAGTTACATTTATTTAGTGGGCAGTTGTCAACTTAACTTCACTTAATTTTGTACCTTCCTAGGCAGGTCTCAAGTCTTGTAAACCTTAGGCATAGGAGTCCTAGTGAGGGGGAAATGTTAGGGGCTAGTTAGGGGAGAGTTCCTACAACCGCAAGGGGAACATGGCACAGATGTTCCAAATCCCAATTTTTTTTCTTTAACTGTGGGTCTCCGCAGTCACTACTTCTGAGTGACCTACGAGGTGGTAGGTCTGCTTTAACTCCAACAAGGTGACAACACAAAGAGTTGGCTGATAAATTTACTGCCATGTTGTCAATGTGTGTAACTAGTAACATTAAACGATTACTTGTCTGTGTATATTGACAGGTGGCTCATGGTCACGGCAAGTAAAGCACAGAAGTCTTTGGGTTCCTGGGCATGTTTTACAGTTACAGAATGAGTATAGATATGCAAATAGATGTGCTTTATGTATATATGTGTGTGTGTCTATATGTATATAGATATATGTATATAGATATATGTGTATATATATATAAAATCTGTATTTTAGAATTATCATATAATCTTTCTCTAGGTTATCACTATCCAAGAGAGTTGAACTTCACAATGGTACTACCAGGAGGTTAAAGTCTGCCAGTCCCTGCAAAGGACTGCCTTACCCTGATCCCAGATTTCTGGCATTGGTTGTTTTTAGCTTCTGCTGGTAAGTTTGGAATGTAATTTCCCCCTTACGTTTCTGACTTTGTATTCCTGTAATTTCTGCACACGGTGTTCTTTGAGCCCCCATTATGTATTGGGGAGTTCCTGCATTGTGTGCTAGAATGACTCTCCCCAGACAGCCTGGCATAGCATCTACTGTAGTTGTTCAGGTTCGCAGAGGGAGAAACATTTCATAGCACAGAGTATATTGTAAATATTTGTGTACAAGCTTAATTTCTCTCCACCACTGAAGTACACGAGCCTCCTCTAAAGCTGCAGCCTTCTCCTTTGTTTCTTTCTATGATTTAATATCTTGTATTTATATAGCGCTGACATTGCACAGTGATTTACAGAGTCATATAGTCATATCACTGTCTCTCGGAGGAGCTCATAATCTAATGTTCCTACCATAGCCATGTATATATGTAACTGACATAGCGGAATCTTTTTTTGGGGAAGCCAATTAACCTATCATCACGTCTTTGGCGTGTGGGAGAAAATCAGAGCGCCCAGAGGAAATATAGGTTGAGGAGAACATGCAAACTCCCTTCAGATACTGCCCAGGCTGGGATTTGAACCAAGACCGGAGTGCTCACCACCTGAGCCATAGTGTATTCCTGGTTTGTAGGTGGTATTGATTTCACAACCAGTGAATGTTGGTGCGTCTCACTATCATGAATGATTCTTACAGACTTGTGTTCACTATATTAGGTGGCAGCATCAGTTAGAGAAGTTTAGGGAGGAGAGAAAGGCTGCTGTTGTAGAGAAACCTTTTGCAACCATGTTTATTATGCACAATATAAGAATTGTACTGTTTTTTTTATGTTTGAACAGAAAAAAACATTTACTTACTTGAATGTTTATGTTGCTTAAGTCTGCAGAATTAAACCTGAAGCCATGCTGCCTGCACAATGCATTTGGAAAAGACAAATGTGAAGAGGTTGCTCTTGTAAAGAAAGCTGGTAGCATGGCTCCCCCATGACAACATTTGACTACTGTCCCAGTTGGTCTAACAGTTGAATGGAAATATTTCAAGGTAAGGTAGAAAATCCTTGAAGATGTATAAACCATTTCATCCAGATTTGGAGTTTTGCTGCCATTTCTTCTCACTGATGTTTAGCAGCCTCCTCTATGAAGCCAGTAATTGCTAAAAACACATTACAAGGACACGCTGTGGTTTTGGCAGTACACCCTATGCAGTAGGTTATGTATTTGGGCTGTACTACAAGGTAGTACATATTTGGGCTGCCATTAACTTAAAAGAACACAGCAGAGCAAGCATGCATGTTACTATAGATCGCACATAGTGAGAATGAGCTCTTACTCTGAGGACTCCTTCAATAATGTTGGAAAGACAATTGAAAGGGGTTTGAGACAATTTTCTCTAGAAGTTAAATGTCTTTATTCAGGTTACCAGGTGGCTCAACGGCAAACTGCTGTTTTTATTGTTGGTTCATAAAAGTGAGTATAGCTTTCAAAGTGCCTGGGGGAGTAAAGCACAGAAGTCTTTGGGTTCCTGGGCATGTTTTACAGTTACAGAATGAGTATAGATATGGCAATACATGTGCTTTATGTATATTGTATATATATTAGATGATCTGTATTTTAGCATTATCATATAATCTTTCTCTAGGTTATCACCATCATTGAGAGTTGAACTACCCAATGGTACTATCAGGAGGTTAAGGTCTGCCAGTCACTGCAAAGGAGTGCCTTACTCTAGATGATCCCAGTTTTCTGGCATTGGTTGTTTTTAGCTTCTGCTGGTAAGTTTGGAATGTAATTTGCCCCTTACGTTTCTGACTTAGTGTTCCTGTAATTTCTGCACACGGTGTTCTTTGAGCCCCCATTATGTATTGGGGAGTTCCTGCATTGTGTGCTAGAATGACTCTCCCCAGACAGCCTGGCATAGCATCTACTGTAGTTGTTCAGGTTCGCAGAGGGAGAAACATATTACTCCCTCAATACTGTTGGAAAGACCATTGAAAGGGGTAGAGACTATGTCTCTAGAAGGTAAATGTCTTGATTCAGGTTACCAGTTCCTCTAAATTCGCTGACTCCTTCGTTTCTGATACTCCTGACTCCTCTGTATTTAATATGCTAATGTGTTTATACATTGATTGACAGAAAGGAAGGCAACATACATGCTTTTCCTTAGTGTTCTGATCTTCTGCTAAAGATAGGGCAGTTATAGGCTCCAGGAAGAGGCATGGGGCACTTGAAACACAACTGAACTTATAATAAACTGATAGAAAATTGTAACGAAGTATGTGACCCCTTTGGGATTACGTGGAAATTTGCATGAATTGGTCATAAAATGTGCTCTGATCTTCATCTAAGTCACACCAATAGAAAAAGTCTGCTTAAAATAATACTACACAAACATTATATGTTTTCATTGAATATAACGTAAACATTCACAGTGCAGGGTGAAAAAAGTATGTGAACCCCTAGCCTAATGACTTGTCCAAGAACTTATTGAAGCCAGGAGTCATCTGTAAAGATGACTGTAAGAGCACAGTGCAGAATGCTTAATGAGGTAAGGAATGAAGTAACATTAAACAAGAATGGAGTACATATGAGGACACCATGGAGGAAGCCAATGCTGTCCAAAACAACATTGCAGCACATTTGCAAAATAGCACCTGAATGTTTCACAGCACTACTGGCAAAATATTCTGTGGACAGATAAAAACCAAAATTTAGTTGTTTGATGGAAAAAAACACAACACTGTGGAGGAAAAAAGGCACAGAACACCAATATCAAAACCTCATTTTCACTGCAAAACATGGTGTAGGGAGCATCATGGTTTGGGGCTGCTTAAGGGCCTGGACCAGATTGTTGATCAATACATTTTGCAGGAAAACGTTAAACCATCTGAAGCTCCAGAGGATGGGTGATGCAACAGGACAAATGATCCAAAGCATACATATCATTCAACAAAAGAATGGCTTCTACAGAACAAAATGCGCCTTCTGGAGTGGCCCAGTCAGAGTCCTGACTTTAACCCGATTGAAATGCTGTGGCATGACCTTAAGAGAGCGATTCACACCAGACCAGAATATTGCTACACTGAAACTGTTCTGTGAAGAGGAGTGGTCCAAAATTATTCGAAAGTTGTTCAGGTCTGATCTGCAATGACAGGAAACGTTAGGTTATTGCTGCTTAAGGAGGGTCAACCAGTTAAGTCCAAAGGTTCACATACTTTTTCCACCCTGCACTGTGAATGCTTACATGATATGTTCAATAAAAACATGAAATCATCATGTTTGTGTAGTATTTTAAGCAGACAATGTTTTTCTATTGGTGTGCCTTAGAGGAAGATCAGAGCACATTTTATGACCAATTCCTGCAAAACTCCACGTAATCCCGAAGGGTTCACATACTTTTCCTTGCAACTGTAAAATGATTTCCCTTGAATCCCATGTCATGTGTAAAGTTGAACCTTACAATCTAAGTATTTGTCGCCTCAGCTGAATTACAGCAGTTTTTTCCTTATACAAGCGTCTCTAGTCCGGCAAAAACATTTACTTCATTATCAGCGAGAGTTAGGCTAGGATCACAGTGGGCGCTGCGTTCCCTGTAACGCAACACAATGGAAAGCATTGCCGTCCCTGTGCATTATGTCCCATTTAGTGACGCATACAGTCAATGAAAAGCATGCTTTATTATTTTTTTATTCCCATTTAAATTAAGTAGGGGTCGGTTAATTTTTTTTCCAACTTCAGGTTCCTTAAAATTGCCTCCAACTCCACAGCCCTGACTCTAAGGTAAATAGTAGGTTATCGCAAATTTATGTTCAAGCACTCATGCTTTTTCCTATAATAAACCATATTACAAAAAGGAAAGGTAAAACTGCGAAAAGAACCACCATTGTTCAAGAGGTAGATACAACATGATGGTGGAACACTGTACATGATGAAATCGCACAATATGAGAGATTATGCCCAATTAAATTGCTCAGAAGCAGGGAACACGCATAGATATGGGCCAGATAAATGGCTGCTTCAAGTGCTGTGCACACTCACGCCAATCTATGTGGCCATCCCTGTTTTTGAGCAGGACCGATCAATCCCTTCGAAAACCTCGGTCATGTCCGTAAACCAAGGTTTTTTTTTTTTTTGTTTTTTTTTACTTTTGGACTGGATTATAGAAATGCCTAACTAGTTTCTCCGAAGCAAGTGTCTAGCAATTAGTTTGTTGTTTTTAGAAATGACATAGCAAGCTAGTTTTGTTTTTGATTATGAATTGCATGTAAAACTGTAACAAACATTGTTTAAAATAAATAGGGGCACCAAAATAAAATCCCCATTGATTTAAATGGTAAAGTGCATCTTAGTGTGAAAAATACGGTACGTGCGTGAGTACTTTAATTGTATTTAAACTGTCTGGTAAAAAGAAAAACCTGTGTAACCTACATATTTGTTTTTTTTCTCTCCTTAGGATGCCAGTGGTTAGAACATTGGTTCCCAAACTAGGGGGGTGTGGAGGTATTCCAGGGGGGGGGGGCACAGCCAAGGTAAAACCGAGTGAGCATCACGGTCAGCAGCCACAGAGGGGAGAGATCTTCAGCACTCGGCACCAATCCCCCCCCCCCCACCCTTCACACATCTTCCTCCAAAGCTAAAGCCTATTATATTTACATGAACAGTGTTCACTGGGGCCAGAAGATAGTATTGCAGGGTTTTTTCTTATTCTGAAGCTTGAACACTTTAAATTGCTGTACAAACAACTTGACTTTGTCATGTATAAACTATCATAATTTAAGCTTTCTCAGATTTGTTATTAACTGCATATAATATATGTCATTGAATAACTACAGATTGCAGCTAGTGGTGTGAAATTGGGAAAGTAAGTTTTCAGTGGTAATTTACTTATTACTATACACATTTTAGATGGCTGCTCGATGGATGATCAAGAGCATGATGAAGTTGCCACGCTTTGCTTGAGCGCCTGTTTATTGGCTAGGGATCGGTGCATCACTTTAGGTGCTCGATTCCTGTTTGATACTTTGGATGTGGATTGGGATTGAATATGTATGCATAGCCAATCCTTATAGAAATCCGTTCTTAGAATGTGTGATGCTGCCACCTTGTGGACAAGAAAGCGCATTACAATCCTTTTTTTTCAAACTGACTACTTGCTGTCGGCATTCAGGACCAAATCAAGACTGGACCCAGTCAATCCAAATATTGCTTAAGCTGGGCCCATCTGCACTAATGGGATCGGATCTGAATTTACCGGCATGTCGGATTACTACGATGACCAGGGGGCGCACCTGATTCACTGCCGACCCGACCGTTGGTCGATTGGCTGGCGTGCACGTTCCCGCTGACTAGTCTGGCAGGAATTTGCATGTATACCAGGTAAAGCTGGGCATAGATGGGCAGTGTAGTGTTTACATACACACCTAATTTAACTGCCAGCAATAATGGCACAAAACACTGCATGCACAATCTAGTGTATAGAATACTTGTTTTGCTAATCAAGTACATATAAGGTCTACATTGTAAGTTACTGAATTAACATTTCCTAAACCATAAGGGAGGAAACGCTTATTTTCTAGGGCAGAACACTTTTCTTCTAGGTGGTCAGGGCATATAACAAAACCCTTTTGCTTTAAAATTGTTTAATTTTAGATTTCAACAAGTTGCTGTTTTTTGAGAGGGAACAAAAGATTTTTCGGTCAAACGAAAAACTTGTCCATTCGATAAAAAGTTACCGATATCAAACAAAAAATAGATCTGAAGTTATCGGACATGTTGGGACAGTTTATTTGAATTGGTAACCATCGACTGTAAATCGAACATGTCGAATAATTAAATTCGATCTTTTTTGTTGGTTCTAATAAATTTGAATAAAGCAATTTTCTGTTACAAAAATGAAATACTTTGAGCAGATCTGAACGAAATTTCATTCGGTCGAACAAAAATAGTATATACATTCGATATAGGCACCATCAATATTAGATTAAAATATTGAACATCCTGATGAAATCTATCGATTGTGCAAAAATCTATACGTGTATGGCTAGCAGACTTTCAAACCCCAATTTCCTGGTTGCATCTGCAGAGTTTAACTCAACTTTAACCTCCCAGGCGTTTACCTGGAGTGTAGCTTGCTTATCCTGCAAGCTCACCTCCAGCTACAGTCAGGGATACTCACCTATCCACTATGAGCCTGCACCAACTGTGACTATTGGACTCGTCGATCTTTTCTGTGTAGTTGGGTGGGTTGGCGCCATTGGCCTCAATGTTAAGTGGGCAATGTCCGTTTTTTGCACCACATCTGCAGTGTCCTCAATGACGCCAGGGATGTGCAGGGGAAAGGAAGGAGGGTAGAAAATCAATATAATCTGCGACAGTTGCCCAAAGTTAGCTTTTACAAATTGGTTTTCCTTTTTAGGTTTCCCTATCCATGAAAAGGTTGGTTTTAATATTTTGTTGTCGCTCCCCCATGTCCTTCTTTGATCCCATAACTCTTGTTAAAAATGAATAAATAATGAAACCTCAAGAGAATGGGTCCTTGTACAAATGTCTCGTTTGGGTAAGAATACCAGCTCCCGCTCTGTTCAGTTTAAGGCCAGTCGCAGACGCTCTCTACACAGGAAAAAGTTGATCAGCGTGACGGGTCCATGCAGCCTAAATACTGACTTGTATAAGCTTTTCATAAAGAAATGAAAGCAGGCATAGCTAGAAGACCTTATTTTTAAAAATAAAATGTTTAAAATTATACTTCAAGCATTAGGTAACACTGTAGTATGGTAATGCACATTTTGACTCAGGTTATGTGCTGCAATATATTTTATACAATTATCCCCCATTCATTAGTAGGAGCATAAGCAATCACCTGTCCACTAATCCCCTGCCAACATGTCTTTGGTGAGGACGTGTCAGCGGGGGATTGGTGGACAGGAGAGTTCCTATGCAATAACAGGTTTCGGGGGCCGCAAGTGGATGACTGAGGGGGGCCATCGAAGGATGTCTAAAGGGCCACAAAAACCCCCTGAGGCACCGGCACATTATATCAAAGTGTCATTCCTCAAAAATATATTAGAAGTGAGGGGTGCGCTCACTTTGAGAGGTGCTAAGATACTGTATCTTTGTAATGTTCACTATTGAGTTATTTTAAAATATACTCCAGGCATTTTTTTTGGCAAAAGTGTCCAGGATATTACTCTAGGAAGTGGATGTTAGGATATGGATGTTAGAAAGTGGATGTTCCCCAAGTCATGGAAACAGCGATATCAGGTATGTGCATGGTAGTAATAATTCACAGTGCCTAAGTAGCCAGTAGAGACAAGGCAGGTTGTATCTTCAATTAATTAAGAGTGTATTATCTGGGAGACATAGTATACAATGTCTGAACAAAATGTAAGCAGTTTGGTCATGTCATAATATAGAAGGTAGAGACCAGTCTGGCTTTATTATAAAAGAAACATATATAATTAGATCATAAACACTGCTCAAAAAATAAAGGGAACACAAACTGTCCACTTAGGGCTCATTAACAGTGGTGGTTTTCAACTGCTAGGTAAGTAAGTGTCTGCCTGTTGGTTTTCGGTCTTTAGTCTGTTTGGACCTCCATTTTGCAGTTAGTGGCTGGCAGTTGTGGGCTGAAGGCAGCTCAGGAAACAACTGTAAATTTAGCCTTCGGTAGCAACACTGACCATCAATGTCACATGCTGTTGTGCAAATGGAATAGACAACAGGTGGAAATTATAGGCAATTAGTAAGACATCCCTAATAAAGGAGTAGTTCTGCAGGTAGTGACCACAGACCAGGTCTCAGAATGTGTGGCATATTCACAGTAACAAAGCCCCGGCTATAGAGTCTAAATATCTAAGCCATACACGCTTTGATATCCATCGACCACAAAATCTATACCTTGATATAGATCTAACAGGAATCGATTCCTGGCCACCTGGAACGATTGACCAACAATGATTGATATCAAACAAAGTTAATCATGCAGTGATCGGACATGTTGATACATTTTTGCTGATCATACAAGTATCTGACAGGTTTTCTAGGTACTTCAGTACAGCAAACTCAGGAAAAGATCCAGTTGGGAATAGATCACACTGTGTGGTGGTACAATCCATCAATGTTAAACTGCACCTTAAGGTAGCCATACACAGGTCAATTGTTTTGCGATTTAATCATCCTTCCCTATTTAAAAACAATTGTCAGTTTAAGATTTACTATGCTTCGAAGATCCTGGCCATATCATTGGCATGTAATAGTGTGAGGGCAGGATTGTCCTGGTATCAACATATATCAGCCGGAGGCCAGGACAGGATAACTCCTAATAAATGGTAATAGGACTCGGCTCCAGCAGATGGCGCTCGCCTGCGAATAGATTTGTGCAGCCATAGCAGGAGTTCCATACCATTGGGTGAGATGTCTGCATACAGTGGCAGAGTCTGCGTAACCAGAATGGCACCGTCTCCAGCAGATACGTTGCAAAAGGCCCACACTGAGCTTGCTGAGCTGCGCATTGGCCCTGAAAAGGGCAAAAAAGAGCTACATCTGTACAAAAATGTGACCATGTGGGTTAGAATGGATAAACAAGCCTGCCCTACCCTGCCTTGGACAATATTATTATCTTTTATTTATATATTCATATTACACAGCACTGTAATTTAATTAGAGTTGAGATACAACACTAGATAATACACAGGTACGGTAATGACACAGGAATGGTGGTGGACCCTGTTTGGGTTAGGAAACAGCATACAATAGGTGGGGGAGGGGATGTAACTGGCATGGTGGTGATGTTAGGAATGAGAAGATGGATATGTCGGACTGAAGAGGTGGGTTTTCAGGGCTTTTTTGAAAGTGTAGAAAGCAAGAAGAAAGAAGAAGCAAGTCTAATGGGGTGAGGGAGAGTTTTATAGAGTAGGAGTGGCCCTAAAGAAGTCTTGAAGCCGCGCTTCTGATAATGTTATGAGTGGGGATGTCATACGTAGGTCACGGAAGAAGGGCAGGGGGCAACTAGGGGTGTATTTATGTACCAAATTGAAAATGTAAGGCTTTGACTCCACTATGCGTTAAGGATGCGTTGCATTAATAGGTCCAATTAAATGCAACCCATGCATTAGGGATCAGTTAGCCATGTGTTAAGGGATGTGTTTGTGACCATTTTTTTCCAATGTATCGAAAAACGCATACTATTGCATTTCAAAGGACTCGATTTTCTATGGGTGCTTTCTCAACATACCTTACTTGTGTTGTGTTAATGCAGTGCTTTTAATGCAACGCAAGCTGATGGATCATGCCAATGGATGTGTAGACATACAGTGGGGTGTGTACGTTTGGGCAACCTTGTTCATGATTTTCCTGTATAAATCGTTGGTTGTTACGATAAAAAAATTTCAATGAAATATATAGGAGACACACACGCAAGTTTATAGGATTTACAGCAATAATTGTTTAAACTAAATTAAGCAGGTGCATAAGTTTTACTGATTTCAAAACCTTTAGAACCGATTATTGAAACTCAAATTGGCTTTGTAAGCTCAGTGACCCCTGACATCCATACACAGGTGAATTAAATTATGATAAAAAGTATTTAAGGGGGGCAATTGCAAGTTTCCCTCCTTTTTGAATATTCCCTGAAGAGTAGCAAGATAGGGGTCTCAAAACAACTCTCAAATGACTTGAACAGTTAACCCACAGACCAGCACCAAAGACATACAACATCATCTTGCTGCAGACGGAGTCACTGTGCATCGTTCAACTATTCGGCACACATTACACAAGGAGATGCTGTATGGGAGAGCAATGCAGAGGAAGACTTTCTCCGCCCACAGCAGAACCGCTTGAGGTATGCTAAAGCACATTTGGACAAGCCAGCTTCATATTGGAATAACGTGCTGTGGACTGATGAAACTAAAATAGTTATTTGGGCATAACAAGGGCGTTCTGCATGGAGGAAAAAGAACACAGCATTCCAAGAAAAACACCTGCTACCTACCTACAGTAAAATATGGTGGTGGGTCCATCATGCTGTGGGGCTGTGTGGCCAGTGCAGGGACTGGGAATCTTGTCAAAGTTGAGGGATGCATGGATTCCACTCATTATCAGCAGATTCTGGAGACCACTGTCCAAAGGAAACACTGCTCAGAATCTACTAAGGCCTTCATGCAGAGGAACAAGTACAACGTTCTGGAATGTCCTGCTCAGTCCCCAGACCTGAATACTATGGGAAATCTGTGGTGTGAGTTAAAGAGGGCTGTCCATGCTCGGAAGCCATCAAACCTCAATGAACTAGAGATGTTTTGTAAAGAGGAATGGTCCAAAATACCTTCAACAGGAATCCAGACTCTTATTGGAAGCGATAGGAAGCGTTTAGAGGCATCATTTCTGCAAAAGGAGGATCTACTTAATATTGAGTTCATTCCTTTTTTGTGGTGCCCAAATTTACACACCCCACTATCGAGTTATAGACGGGCGGAAGCACAGCGCAAGATAGTTGATAGTGTTTTGCTTAAACACAAATGACACCTGCTTGAAGCACTTGATCTGGTGCTTAATTTGACCAAGGTAGGCACCTCTATATAATAATCTTTGACGGCTGGAAAACTCAGTGACTACATTGACCTACACCTACTTTTTAGGATCCCAACGCTTCCTTTAGGGGCAACCACCACCTGGCCATCTACAAGTGTGGTCACCATACCGTCTGGTGTATTCCTAACAAGGGGATAAGTTCCTTTACCAGAGGTCAGCCCATAAGCAAGGTCACACACCACTGTTATTTTTTCACTCTGGCACAACATGCACACACTATGGGGCACATGGCACACACCTAAAGTAGTTTGTGTTGGTTTTAATTTGATTTGCAGTGATTTAATAGGTATTTGCACTCACATATACACATCAGCCAAATGGTATTTAATTTACATTCCCCATAGACAAGGTTGACACCATAGATTACAGGGACCCAACACTTATTACTGCACACAGTAAACCACCCCACCCCAACATTCC
>CM070035.1:61651289-61667693 GCA_036250615.1 Ptychadena robeensis | reverse complement strand
CTTTATTTTCCCATTGACTATCATTGTAGAAATCCTTGGTGCGGATTTATTGTGTTAAAATAAAAATTGTTGGGAGTTTTGCCATGTATTCCCCTCTATCATGTCATTGACCAGGTGTTAGACCCCTTGAAACAACTTTCCTAACACTATTGTGGGCAGAAAGGGTCCCTTTGTTTTTTAAAATTTGAAGTCAATGGCGGGTTCGCCGACTTTTGCGCTAGTTCGCGTTCGCGCTATTCCAGGTTCGCGCCATCACCACAGTGAAACATGGTAAATCATGCTGTAAGGGATGTTTTTTAGCAGCAGCAACAAGGAACCGATAGAGTTGAGGGAAAGATGGATGGTGCTAAATTCAGGGATCTTCTTTAGCAAACCTGCATCAGTCACCTTGATCTTCCATCAGGACAATGACCCGAAGCATCCTGCTAAAGCAACACTCAAGTGATATAAGGGGAAACAATTGAATGTGTTGATATTGCCTAGTCAAAGTCCAGACCTCATTCCAATTGAGAATCTGTAATTTTTTGCTGTTCATTTGATGTACATTTTTTAGTAACATCCTTTGGCTTTCTATTAAATCTTATTCTTCACAAAGCAGCAATTGAGCAATTACTTGGTTCATATACAAGTGTACCAACCAAAGGCATTGCACAGGACATTCATAGAGCAAAATCTCTTTGTCTTTATCATATAGCAGATCATGGTGTGAAACGTGCCCGCTGTGACACCAGTGCTCTGCAGGGTGAAGTGACGTGTGTATTAATGATATGTACACAGGAGGCCTTCCATCATGATGCTGATCTGCCGCCTGCATGTCTCTGCCCATCCCCCTCCCTGTGTGGCTGTCAGCAGGTAGACTGCAGATGGCCATGGGGATGGCTCTGTTCATCCCTCCCTCCCGCTTCCTGTCCTCCCTCATCCTGATGAGATGGTACACTTGGAAAGCAGGCTTTATGGCACAAGAGGATTTCTTGGTAGGCTTAGATGTTAACTCCTTTCTGGGAAATAGCTGTATTTTACTATAATTAGTTTCTTAAATTTAAGTGAAGAGCAATGATCAACAATAGTAAACCTAACATCATGACAGATGTTTACTGGTTGTATGTGAACAAAGCACCTTATTGGCTGATGCTATGTATCCTTTACGGGTAGGGTTCTATGCACATACAGAGAGAATCATGCAAATTGCACAGGGCTTTATATATATTTATCATCTCTTAAGCAACTGCAGACCGGTACCCAAAACACCCTAGGGCATCATGCTCTGGAAACCAAATAGACTTAGATAAAGCCAAACTGACCTACATTACTATTACATTACATTATTAGAGGAGCGACCAGAGCCAGGTCTTCATGAGTAAAAGGGAGAAACCGATCTGTAAGATCTTACTGTAAAGACATGGTGAAGATGTGTGGGGGATAGTCTAAATAAAAGAAAGATGCCATATAATAATATACATATAATAAATGCCATATGCAGATACGTGGCTGACTTTCCAACCCGACATGTGTCATCCGTTATGACAAAGAGGGAAGCCCAGGTGTAGAAAATGCTAAGTAGAGTGACCTTGGTACATATGAACATTGTAAGGACTCCTGGGCACCACTCCAAGGACACTGCAAGTATGGATGGAGAATCACACTGACACACACAATTAGAGAATCCATCATAAAGCTGCAAACAGGTACGTGATCACTGCTGGTGCCTATGGAGCCCTGTGATTATCAAGGTGAAGTTTCCTCCAGAGGATTACAGTTAAACGTAAAGCCTGCCATACACCCACCAAGTGGGTGCCGACAGACCAGTTCCGATGAGCTCTGGAATGCAGCGTGATGACGTCATCACGCTGCTCTCTAGAGATGACAGAATCGGCGGGCACCCTTTGTGTGCCGGCTGTTACCTTCAATGAAGACGCCGGTCTTCATTGAAAGTAACGGCATCGGCCAGAGAACATCGGACATGTCCGTTCTCTGGCCGGCCGAGCTGTGGGGCAACAGGGATCTGTCGCCCCATGTGGGCACCCCTGATTGGCGGCCGATTTTGCCACCGACCGACGGCTGCGAGTGCGCACGCCCGTCGGTCAGCGGCAAAATTGCCCGCTTATGGGTGTGTGTATGGCATGCATTAATGTTATATTTGGCAGCCACGAACCAATGCTTACAAGCAGAAGCAGCTGCAGAACTTCATGAAGACGATTTTCAGTCTGATTTAAGCCACCCATACACCTTCCGATTTTTCGCCAACTGATTTTTCGTCCGATCGGGTCACCCAATTTTTACTTAAATGTTATAGTTGGTCGGCTGGCCAGAAAAATCGGAATTCGAATTATCACAGATCGATAAGCCTGACACGATTTTATTAACAGCAGATCAACCAAAATTTACTGACAGGCCCGAACCGTTCCCGATGTATGAAAATACAAAAAATTTGTATGAAAAATAGGAACGTGTATGGGGGGCTTTACTGATGAGTGCCGTGAAACCCTGGATAGTCCAGATTGGTGGAGTGGTAGATGGTTGGTGGACAGCCACCATATCCTAACAAGGCTGCCATGTCAGCAAGGAGGTGGAATTATGTTTTGGCTGGAATCAGCAAAAGAGCTTGTCAGACCCTTAAGGGTCACTGAAGTTGTGAAAACAAACTCTAAAAAGTGTCGTGACTAAGCACAATCTTTCACATTATTTTAAATTGAAGTTGTGCGTAATTTTTAGGGAGTTTTTATGATTTAGAAAAAAATAAAAAAACATTATTATTAGGAGGTTTGCTCAGTAACATATTCATTATACACTTATGGTTGACAACTCAAAAACGAAGCTCACTGCCACTTGCATCAACCAGTTAAGCAATTCAAACCTTGCTTCTCCAGCTCTGCTCTCTCAAAAGCATATGGTGTGTCCTATAGGCCAAAACAATTTGTATAATAATTTGCAACAGGTCCAGTCCCGGCCTAAAATTTAGTGTCCTGGCCCCCCCCCCCCCCCGACAAGATCAACCAGGAAGCTGCTGCATGTCGGATCGCACGGTGATCTGTCATGTTGGTAGATTCCTGTCCGATCCCATTACTAGTAATATCTGGCACACAAAGGGGGCCTGCTGATCCTCTGAGGGGGCCGGCTGCAGCGTGATGTCTGTCCCTCATCTATCAAGGTAGAAAAGAGGCATGCATTCCTACCTTAACATATACCCTACAAATAGATATAAATCTCCTTGGCACATCCCACCCACAGAGAGAATCCCCCTGATACACATCCCTCAGACAGTCACCCTGACACATACCCCGCAGAGATAGATGTAACACAGCCATAGAAAGAATCTGCCTGGCAAACATCCCACCCATACAGTGGATCCCACTGTCACACACCCCACAGATAGTCACCCTGACACATCCCACAGAGAGAGTCATCCTAACACATACCCCCCAGAGCAGGGGTTGGTTCAAACTTTTTGACTTATGGGCCACATTGGCTTTTCAAATTTGATAAAGGGGCCGGACCAAGAGCCTGTAATGGCTGACCCGCCATAGGTGTGCCAATTCATCTCCGGCATCACTAATGATGACGTGCAACAGGGACGTTATCATTTTCCTGCACTTACAAAGTAATGCTCATTTATTCCTAGAGACTGCCTGTTGCCACCATGAGGATGCACCCAGTGTCATGATCAGGCCACTGTGCACTCATTGCAGAGAACAAGTAGAGGGGAGCATCTTTTTAACAAGGTGAAAAAGGGCCGGAAAAGAAATCTAAAAGGGTCTGATACGGCCCCTGGCCATTAGTTTGCCCACACCTGCCTCAGACTCACACGGACAATCCACCAATGGAGAAAATCACTCAGACACATACCCTACAGATAGAGATGCACCCCACCCATACGAAGAATCCCCGACACACCCCACCCATAGAGAGAATGACATAAACCCCAAGGTAATAATACACCACACAGACACACGAACATGGGGAGGCAGTATCCATCTGGTGCTCCTAGCTGCTAAAGATCACTCACATTATTATAAAGAGCGATCTTCCATTTACCGCTCTGTGTAAGTAGCTATGAACCCCTCACAGGTAACCGTGAAAACAGACATAGAGGGAGTGATCCTCCATTTCCCGCTCCTGGCTGCCAAGAATCCCTCAGATATACACGCCTACAACCAGTGAGACGGATCCTCCATTTCCCGCTTCTAGCCTGCCATGAACACTGTACAGGGAATATAAAACACTGACACGGGGAAGTGCCCGTCGTATCCCTGTGGTTATAAAGCCCTCACAGGCAGGGAGTACGATAAACACGAATACACGGAACTTCGTTCCCCTCACATAGAGTAATAAAGGGAAGCGTCCTCCATTTCCCGCTTCTAGCCTGCCATGAACACTACAGGGAATATAAAACACTGACACGGGGAAGCGCCCTCCGTTTCCCTGGCTAGGTTATGAAGCCCTCACAGGGAGTACAATAAACATATAGAAGGATCCTACGTTCCCCTCGCATAGAGTAATAAACATAGAGACGTGCCCTCCATTTCCCGCGCTCGCTGTCTCCCTCACATCTTCCTGTAGTCCGGCCATTTTGAGCTCCTAAGGACTTGAATCCCCGTACACAGCAGTTGTGTCTGTAGCCAGCCTCCACTTTGTGTACGAACACTGTGCCGTGTCTGCTGCATCTTCTACATGTTTTATATGCCTCTATTTTTTTCTCCAGACCTTTTAACTACACCCTCCCCCCAAAAATAGGGGGGAGCAGTGTCTACATAACCAACAGGAGAGAGATCTGGCAGCAGAGACAGGGAAGGAGGTAAAATGGAGTTAGAGAGAAGGGAGCAGTAGACAGAGGAGTAAAGAACAAGGAACTGAGTAAATAAAATGTGCAGAGGAAGAAATGCAGGGAGGAGGGGAGGAGATCTGCCACAGAGGAGAGCTCAGTG
Source organism: Ptychadena robeensis (assembly GCA_036250615.1). Classification (NCBI taxonomy): domain Eukaryota; kingdom Metazoa; phylum Chordata; class Amphibia; order Anura; family Ptychadenidae; genus Ptychadena; species Ptychadena robeensis. The sequence goes on along the minus strand of CM070035.1, from coordinate 61,662,771 downwards.
AAGAAGGCAGCGTACATATCTGGACAGAATATATACAATATGACAAACATAAGAACTTCTATTGTGTGTCCATCATACCTATAGCAGCTCTGTTTGAGTGGATGAGCCGACTAAACATTACTCAGGTAATCTTCTTTTCAATTATTTCTAAAAAGTGAATCATGTCTTTATTGTAGATCTATGGGTGTACATAAGCAAAAACTAATTTTGGGGTATCTTTGTACTGTGGGAATCTGATTCAAGGCTAGTGTAAAATATATCTACTTGTGTTAAGCATCCATCGTTATAATGGTGTGCCCTTCTCTGTAAAAATGTGTTTGCATAGTTTATATCATTGCAGACTATGTGGAAAGTGATTGATGGAACTATAACAGGAGGACCCAACATCACAAAGATTGCAAGATTTATTTTCTCATCAGGTACATTCTTACACACAATATACCATATATGCTGTCACTAAATATACAGAACATCTCTGCACACCATGTAAGTAAATACTTTTCATACTTTTATTCAGAACAGTATACAGACTTCAATGTCCTTCAAAAACAGTATGGTACCTGTTTTCAGACTTTTCTCAATTACTTAAACAGCTAAATCCCAATTTTCCAGTATACATCGTGTAGATATCTGTGTAGAACCCTCCATTCTTTTAGAATACTAATGATAACAAAATCGTACAGAATATTTTACCTAGCTATGCCATACTACCATGGAATACATCTGGATACATACTGCAAGTGTAAACATGGACTGCTTTGTGCTTTCAGAAGACATTTGGAACACTGTCCTTCATTTTCCTCCATGCAGATGTGTTACAAGGGGAGGGCAGCTGGGACAGCGCCCAGGACTGGCACCAGTCATAATATAACAGGGTAAAGCCCTTCAGGTCTATTCATTGGGCTCAGTTATATTATGTTTAATTATATTGTATCACAACTGTCGTGTTTAACAAATAATTTTAATTTGTTGTTTAATAAACATGGCATAAGCTTAGAACATAGTCTAGCATAGACTTTTTAAAACCCCCCATACACCTATAGATCACTCCATAGAATTTCTTTAGATCTACCAACAACTATGTACTGCCGGGTCCTCCCTGATAGAATACATAGTGATTGGAAGGTTTATAAAGCTCCTCATATTACATGGTTTTGGTAAAAAAAAAGTTGATTGTACAGAAATTGAATGGTAAGATTGTAAGGTGTATGGGGGGGGGGGGGGGGGGGGGGGGGGGCTTTAGTTATATTAGAATTCCATAAAATATTTTATACTGGTTTTGTTTATAGAAATTTTGTGATCTAATGCATAATTCTGCAGAGGTAATGAACAGTAGAAGACATGCCGTATGGGCTGTATCTACTGTCCTTGTCACTTCATGTCCCTGCATGAAGTGTAAGATTATATCAAAGGTCTTAAAGGTCTTTCAATATTTAGTTGAGTATTACTGAGAAGACAGATGTAACAACAGTGTATTGTACTTGTTTTCAAATGCAATAAAAACACCTTCTAAAAATTAGATGTATGTACAGATCATTTTCATCTGAAACATATAAATTAATAAAAACAAATGCATGCATAGGTAATTTTTGCCATAAACATAAGACATTCTGTGTTGTGATAAGGATGGAATTGATTTGCTAATGAAAATGATAGGGGAAATCTGCCCCATATAAAATCACTTTGGGGTCTGTCCAAGATCTAGTCAAACGTGTAATTTGTTCAAACAAATTTCAATCTTCTGAAAGGCATTAAGTTAGTGCAGTCTTCCTCCTTTGCATGTCAGTGTCTTCAATGCCCAAACATTAGGATTTACAAGACTATGGCTGGTTGGCTCCAAATTAACATCACAAAATCATTGTTTTCATTACTAAAGCCAGCCATACACGCATTGATCCGTGGGCAATTTTGCAGCCGATCTATGTGCATGCGCAGCAATAGATTGGCTGCAAAATTGCCCGCAGATTATCACTCCATGAGGGCCAAAACCACGATCGTCCAGAGAACAGATTTGTCATCCTAAGTATTGGCTGGCAAACAAAGGTGTGCTCCGATTCTCTGAACCACCAGTCACAGCATGATGACGCCATCACACTTGAATCCGGCCGTTCAAGGACGGTGCATGGATCTCTACGTGTATGGTGGGCTTAAAATACCACTATATACAGCTAGCATATTGGTAAAATACTAAAATAAAACACTGCCTGGTGAGCAGTTACTTTTGTCTATTGTGCAATGAGAAACCACAGAACATGTAAAACAGTACTGGTATGGTGACAGGCACCATAAGGTGCAGATGGTATACTGACAATTATCCTGCCCCCACTGATCCTGGATCCTGAGCATGAACCATCCTGTATACCTAATGACTTTCAGGAAATTGGTGTGTGAAGCCATTAAATGGATCAAAGCAGTAAAGAAGCACGCTAAGGCCTTGACTCCACTATGCAATAAGGATTTGCTGTGTTAACATATCCAATAAACGCAACCTATGCATTAGGGATCCGTCAGGGATGCGTTTGTGACGTTTCTGGTTTTTTTTTTTGTGTTTGTTTTTAACCACGAACAGATTGATCAACGGATCGAAAAAAGCTGTTGCGCTGCAACAAACTGTTTTGTATGGGTGTGTCAACGCACCCATACTTGCATTTGCTTACATTGGGTTAATATCAACGCAGTGCTCTGCGTTGATTTTAATGCAACGCAAGCTGACGAATCACACCAACAGATGTGTAGACCCATCCATTGACTTTCAGTGGATGCATCAACATGGTTTTACGAGCATAACCTCATCTTATCTTTTACTAAAGGTAGACATAAACGTGTCGATTTTTTTTTTTTTTTTTATTCCATTACTGAAGCATTTCGTTTTTTTGCAATACCACAGTGATTGCAAGTTGAACGGCAATCGTTTGTTAGCCACACAGTGCGACCGATTCCTAGCCAATCGATTCCAAACTGATTACTGTGGGCATGTTCCACCTGGTCACATAATTGAATGATCATCCAAAAAATAAACCCACATGTCCGATCTCCTCTTCAAGAGATGGAACTTTTCTCCTATTTTTTTTTTTTCGATCACACCAGGTGAGCCGGAATCGATTACTGGTCCAGCGGAAAAATCAATATGGCTTCCTTAACCCTCTGGGCGGTTTGAGGTTTTCACGCCATTTTTTATGGCATGAAAACCTCATGTCACCGGCTCTCCGCCCAGCTCTCTGCACACCGCCGACGTCAAATAGTGTGGAGAAGAGAGCAGCGCCTCCTCCATTAACATGGAGGTCTATGGCGCCGCCCGCCACGGCGCCCTCCCCCCCCCACGGGGCCGGAAGGGCTCCGTGTGTCGGCGGCTCTTCTACAGAGCCGCCGGCACACAGGGAGACGGTGGTTTTGCACAGTTTGATCGCCGATCAAACTGTGCCCGTACCGGGATCGGGCAAAACCGCCGTCTCCCTGTGTGCCGAACTGAGTTCGGGCAAACCGCTAGGGAGGTTAAGCCTAGTTTCAGTTAATACACCGAGTGGGGGCCGACAGAGCTGCTAAGATCAGCTCTGAAAAGCAGCATGATGACGTCATCACACTGCAGTCCCGAGCTGTAAGCATCGGCGGGCACCCTTTGTGTGCCGGCCGTTAGCTTCAATGAAGATGCCGGTCTTCATTGAAGTTATTGCCTTCCCTTACCTGAATTTTTCGAACATTGGTAATATACCACCACCTCCCTTTGCGGATCTAGTAGTATTGGATTATTTTCATAATCCACAGTAGTATATTAAAGATCTTTCTAGAATGTAGAATCTACCACAAAGTGTAAATATGGATGGCCTCAATAGTTGCAGAATCTAGTTGTCCAACACAACCCACTTAAAATCCACAGGTTTAGGAAAAGAATATTGATTAATTAAAAAAAAAATAGTTGTGCCCTATATAGTCTCTCTCTAAGGCTTGCTTCACATTTCATTAAAAAATTAAAAGCAACTGGTACTTTGCTTTTTTGTTCCATGAAAACATCTGCTCAGATCTCAAAACAAAGTGCCTGTTCTGTGTATCTTCATATAATGTCATAAAAAAGACAATATAGAAGGACATATTTGTTGGGCTTGCATTTGGCCTAAAAAGACATAGTTATACAGTGAATAAACTGAGGCTTGTGCTTAAGCTCCATTGTGCTTGTTCCTCAATGACTTCCTCCAACAGCCAGGAGCTGTTTGACAATAAACACAACACTGCCTGGCACTTGTCTTGGCCAGGCTTTTGTATCTAGTGTAATCTGGTGTGCTGCGATCCATAAGTTAAAGGAAAACATGTATATCAAAAAGTACTGTGTTAAAGGAACAATGGATCATTCTGAAAGCAATGTTCTGTTTCTCTTGTTTCATATGCTGTTTCATATGCTGTTCTAACAGTAGGGTTAGGATTGCTCCAATAATTTCACAATGGACTTCCCTGCCCTCGCTCATGTATCACTGTTTCTCCAAGTATAGATATTAACGTAACAACACAAATGTTGTATAAGCAGACAATTTATGTACACAATGCTTAATTTTGTAAAGAATTATTGCTGCCTAAACAATGCCCTGCTCTTTCATTCTACTATTATCATTATAGTATTTTACATGTTGAATTGTGCAGACTGTAATGTATGATCTAAAGCTAGCTATACACGGGTCGACTTTTGCATGATCAATCTTAGGGCTTGTGTCCACCGCTTCTTTTGCCCTGCAGGCGGGAAATCTGCCTGCAAATCAGCCACAGTGTGTCACAGTGGACACATGGCCTTTAGAGTCCATCGTCTTGTGCGTTTTAATTATTGATAGTCATTCTAAAGCCCCCCATACATCTTTAGATCACTCCATACAATTTCAATTAGATCTACAGCTATGTAGTGCCGTGTCCTCCCTGATCGAATACATAGTGATTGGAAGGTTAGAAAGGTCCTCATATTACATGGTTTTGGTAGAAGAGAAGTGGATTGTGCATACATTACATGGTAAGGTGTATTGGGGGCTTTTAATGAAACTTAAGCAGGGTACAGGCGGCTCGATATTCGAGCCGTCCGATGTACCCTGCAGCAGCATCACGCTGCTGTAAGATATCGGCAGAGCCTGGGAGATGGCTCTGCTCTCTCCCTGGCTCAGCTGAAGCTTTGCCTGGAGACCAGCGGTCTCTATACAAAGCATCGGCCGTATTTATGGTCATGTCCGATATGGCTGTTTTCAAACGGGATTGATGTCCCGCTGAAAAAACTGCGGTGGACGCATATTACATGGGCCAGATAGATGGCCGTGAGCGTGCACGGCACTCAAAGCGGCCATCAATCTGGCCCATATCTGCAGATCTGTACCCTACTTTAGTTAGATCTGTGTGCATGCTCCATAGTACGATCACATTTAAATCTATCAAAAGAAAACCTTGAACTTGAATGATCCACTAACATTTACTGACATGTCCAATCACCTTCTTTATGCTTTTTGTTTTTTTTCAAACACTATTGTCCAGGTGAACCAGGTGGGCGGAAATCGTTTTACGATTGACTAAATGAAGCGGAAATATTGAGCCGTGTATAGGGCCTTTAGACTATTGTTTGTCTAATAATAATTTTTTTTACAGACAGAATTATCAATCAAAAAAGGATCAGTTTCTAAAGTAATAATTCTGGACAGAGGTAGATTCTTTTTCCCCCGGTGACATGGCACATCTAGTACAAAATAGTTCAGTGTGTAAGACCTATCCATATAGAATGTATGTGTAGCCTCAAAATGGATGCCATCAGGCAGATAAACAGACTTAATAAAAAGTTCAAGCAAGCAAGCATGTATGCAATAGGTGGTAATGAAACGTTTTGGCGTTCGTTATTTAATGTGGTGGTCTTCATTGCTCTTCAGAGCAGAGAAGATAACATGTTCCCGACAACATTCAGCAGAGAGGAGCCTGGTCTCTGTTCTGTGTGGAAACAGTTGATTCTGTGCAGAGGTCTGATTCCCTCACCCACACCAAGAAGTGGCACTCCAGACCTCTAAAGAGTCTACTTCTTCCCCAGAGAGACAATATGATTTCCAAGCTGTTGTTGTTTGGTGCCAGGCCTTGAATTTGGCTAAGGTTAAGTTACACTTCATGGATGGTCTCGGACATGTCCCCTCATGGACTATGAGCTCTGTTAGCTATTAATCTACTAACGTATCTCTGAACTTGTGACATACCGATGTGGCTTTGTTCTATCTCCCTCACTTGTCCCCGCAGGTCATGTACGGACAATATTACTGATTAACTGCTTAACATAATTTGTACCAGACTAAATTTCCAGATTATTCTGCCTTTATATATCAACAGAAGTAAATAAATTAGTAATCATTAACAAACAAAATACAACTTATTTTGTCCACCTGAGCATGAAGTATGATTGGTAAAGTAAAATATGGTAAGATGAAGGCTGTACATCACTCCTAATGCTAAAGCTTAAGCATTTATTGAATGCAGGAATTTTAGCGCAGTGCACAAGCCGCCCATTGATGGCAACAGGGCTATGGCAGGGCTGTCTACACAGCAGGCCGAGCCTCCGTCATGTTAATGTAAATGTGGAGCTCCGCATCAGCATGAATGCAATGGACGCTTGATAATCACTTCCATAATCAATGGACATGTCATAATGACTTATATGTAACTGGTCCCTGCACATTTGATATTTGTCAGCACATTCATTTAACCCACCGCTGTTCCTGACCGCTCCATCTCGTCCAGCACTGACTTGTCAGTCAGAAGATCAGAGCCCCGGCAGCGCAGATTTACTATTCTGTGCTGCCGGGGCGCTAATCTGAAGGAGAAGCTGGAAGAGAACGGACCCCTCCCCCCCGAGTGACGTCACATCGGGGGGGGGGGGGGGGGGGGGGGGGGGGGGGGGGGGGGGAGCGGCGGGACATTCTATGGAGAAGACTGTTCTCAGTGTGATTTCCAGATGTGCCCTTTGCCAGCCAACAACATAAAAAAAATTCCATTGAAGTCTATAGTGCGCTTTTGGTACAGAAATCTGGACCTCAGCAGTGTGCTAGGGAGGTTAAAGGAGCTGCATTATGGGCTGCGGTATGTAACTGATAATGTGCCCCTAAAGGAGAGAAAAAAGGACGCTTGCCCTCGTTGGATCTGCTGACGTCTGCGCATCCAAGCACATAATGGAGCGCAAGCCTAAAGGGCTCAGTCACATGGTTTGGCTGGAAACACATTGTTCCCTCCAACTGATCGCTCAGATACCGTAACCCCATTCTGTGGGGGATTTTTGGGCCATTGCCAATAGGAATATTATGTCAATAGTTGTCACTGATTGACAGCTACCCCCCAACCGCCTCACAATGGGTGCGCACTGAACTCAATGGTATGGTTGTGTTTTCAGTATGTGTATGGTAGCCTTCGCTCCAGAATGCTAGGTTTTCAAGAACATTCGTTTTTACATGCTTCTCCATATTGCCTTGAATTGGATTAGCCATACAGGAAGTGTTCATTTATTTCTGCAATGTTTTGCAGTCAACTTTCATTGTGAAAAGTAATATTAAAACTCAGCCTGTGCAGAATTACAAAGAAGCAGACGTAAGTTTTGTGTTTATAACTAATATGGTTTACTCCCAGCAAGCTATAAACATATATTTGTAATATTTACATTAAACTGACCACAGCTTTATCTAGAAGTATGTTGAATTGGTTATAAATTCACCTTAAGGGCTTGTTTCCATTATACGTCGGGACCCCTACGCTAAGCGTATACGCTTAGCAGGGGTCCCGACGTATCCCATAGACTCAGCCTGCCGGCGGATGGTCTGTTTACACATCCGCCGGTGTAAAGGCTGAACGTACTCGACTACGTTCAGCCTTACACCGGCAGATCGGATCAGCGCAATGAAGACAGACCCTCCGTCGAGCAGGTAAGTCTATCTGTTACGTTGGGACCTCCCGCTAAGCGTGTACGCTTAGCGGAGGGGTCCCAACGCAATGGAAACAAAGCCTAAGTCTTTGACTCCAATGCGTTAAGGATGCGCGTTAATGGACCCAATTAAAAGCAAGAGAATGAAGGGACTCCTTATTTACAGGTCAACATAAGTATGAGGTCCAGCATTTGTCAACATCCCATAAAATTATATAAAGATCCAAGCTTAACAAAAGTTGCACCGATTTGCACGGCATATTCCACTCACCTGGTGGGATTGACGGCAAAGGGATTTTCAGGCAAACAAAGAGGTATTAACATGTGGTAGTTGTAAACTACCATGTAAATTTATTAATCATGAAGATTCTGTGGTCACAAAGGAAAATTGTTTGTACAAATTGAACATATCATATCGCACATAAAACATCAAACATAAAAAGGTGATACATGCTAGCCGGTGTGGACGGGTTTTGCGACCTACAAGTCGCTTCTTCGGGACACATTAAGCATGGATCTTTACCCAATTAAAAGCAACCCATGTATTAGGGTATGTTTCCACGGCGGTATGGGCTCTGTCGACACCCCCTGTGCTGAGCGCATTCCCTGACGGGGCTGTCCACGGTACCCATCCATATACACGCCTACTTCACCAGCTGTTTTCATGGCATTGAGCTAGCTGGATGGTTAACGTAGTGTAGTCAACCTCCAAACGGCAGACCAGCTCAGGGGCATGGCTTAAGCTGGTGCGGTAGGCATGTATATGGAATGTGCTTAGTGCAGGGGGTGTTGATGGGAAAAATACCCTTAGGTATCCGTCAGAGATGCGTTAAGGGATGCATTTGGGCCGTTTCCGGCAAAGCGCATACCATTGCGTTTCAACTGACTCAATGCATTTTCTATGGGTGCATCAACACACCCATACTTGCGTTGGCTCTGCATTGATTTTAATGCAACGCAAGCTGACAGATCACACCAAAAAGTGTAGGCACTTTCAATTGATGCGTCAACATCAACGCTGGGTTTTAATGCGTAGTGGAGACAAGGCCTTAAGGAAAAAGTTGTATAAAAAAGCCTGACCGGACGTGCTTGGGCACCTTCTCCTTATAGCAGTGGTTCCCAAACTTTCTTTGCAGGGCCCCCCTTTTCTATTTGGGAATATTATCGAGCCCCCCTCCCTATTCAAACACAGGTTAAGAATGAGGGCCATCGCCCCACCCCCTGGAATACCTCCGTGCCCCCCAGTTTGGGAACCACTGCGCTACGGTGATGGCTAAAGCTATGAACAGCTGGTAAACATTGGTTGGGTATTGTTCCTTTAACAGTATGTATACAACAATTAGTCTGTTAAATGGAGTGGGGGAGGGGGTATTGTGAGGCACTGTGCACCCCCTCCCCAGAATAATGGCCATTGTTGAGGCAGTTGGCTACATGACAAAGCTAGGAAGCTGTATAGAACCTAAATTGCTGCCGGAAATGACCAGGAATAAACATCTTGGGGCATAAACATCCAGTGTCTATATGAGGGTTAAAGTCAGTAGAAGAACAAATACAAATGGGCACTTGTTGTAGAACAGTTGTTTTGTATAGTCCTTTGTAGCTCAGTTTCCTACTACCAAGTTTCTTTATCTGAACTTTTTTCAAAGATGAAGTAAAACTAAAAGCAATAGGGTTGTGACAAATCATTTCCCCATAGAACAGAACATCACTGGGAATGATAAAGAACAGTTGTCCCCAGTGACAAAATGTTAACACTTCCCCCTGTGCTGTTATAAAGGCCTTCCCAATAGATACAGTGGAGAAAATATATAAAAAATTAATGAATGAATTAATTAAATAAAAACACCAAATCTAGGAACTGGTAAATATTTGTTTTGTGTTTAGACGCAATTAAAGCACATTTTAGTAAATGGAACCTCAACTGCACTGTCTATACTGAAACCTTGACCTAGAATCAGATACTGACTAAAGCCAATGGCCGTTCGCACTCTCGCCGCACTCTCAGATCGGCTGAAAGATCTTAAGCTTAAATCGGCAGCCAAATTGATGTTAGATCGGTCTGATACTTTAGACGGGGGACACAGTATGGGCATGTCTCCTCAGCTGAGGGATCTCAGGTCCATCGGGCTGAGGAATCAGCTCAGAAGCAGGCTGCCTCCAGCTTCTCTCCCTGTGAGGGGGGGGGGGGGGGGGGGGGGGGGGGGGGGAGAGGTGCTGACACACAGCACAGCTGACTTGTCCCGAAGGACAGCGCTGGCATGCAAAGGGTGCCCGGTCTGGTTGTGACCCGATGTTTCGTCATCACGCATGGTCGATCAGCCAAAACATTGGGACATAATCTATACGTGTATGGGGGGGGGGGTTAAAGGTAACCAAAGATTGGCCGCAAATTGAGTGCGCACACCTGAACTGATTGATCAGAATCATACTGCAAGTTGGATTGCACAGTGATCTGACATGTCTGTAAATTCCTGGTCAATCACATTACTCTGGTTGGAGACCAACTGGTCTCCACCCAAAGTAATGTCCGGCACACAAAGGGCGACCGCTGATCCTCTAAACGACAGGCTGCAGCAGGATGATGTTATTACGGTGCAATCGGACGGCGATCATATGTAAATGGATTGGATGCATACCTTTAGAGAACCGAAAGCCCTACGACTCAGACACAGAGCCAGAGCAAAGTAAGTAGCAGCCGAAGGGAAGAAGGCAGACCGATATGCCACAGTTGTACATGGATTATTAGTAACACGAGTGACAGTTTGGAGCTTTGGTTTAGGTAAGTAAACGCTGGACTCCGCTAGTTGAATTTAACTGAGGTGGGGGAACCAATTTCAGTAAAGTGGTGCTGCCCTTAAACATAACTTCTTCATTATAATGCTGGAATATTTAATATAACTTATGTCTAGTGACGTGACTTTATTAACCAACCAATGTTCTGGTCCTTAACCAGATACACAACAATCAGGTGAGCTGCTGAATATTGATCAAACGTACACACGTTTCTAGCAGAGGAACAAAGGTTGTGTAACATTTTCCTGTTTCAGGCTCGTTTTGTGGAATGAAAAGTTTGGAAATAGAATGCTGTCTCATGTACACAGGGTTGGCTAATTCTGATTTCCACAAGGACAAATATGAAATGTTCTCTCGTCATTAGTAATATGTCAGATGACCAGCACTTGTCTTTTACAGTTACATATTCCAGCTACAGAAGTCTTCCTGTATCTGTGTAATCTCTCCCATTAGGCCCTGGACACATGAAACGGGGCCCTGAGGGGCCATTCACACATATTTCTGATGTATAGTAGCCTGTCAGAGCATGTTGCATGGAAAGTGGTTCTCACTTGTTTTAATGTTTTCAATTGAAATGTTTAACATCTTGACATTCAACTAGGAGGAGTTTGGTGGTCTCTGGGGAGAGGAAGGTGCGGATTTTGGAGATGTTGGGGAGATGGAAGTGGCAGGATTGCAGTGCAGAGACGAAGGTGACCCCAAGGCAGCGAGCTTGGGGAATGAGGGAGATGATGGTGTTATTTACTGTAAGTGAGATGTTGGGGGGAGGCTTGGAAGGTTATG
>CM070035.1:61624097-61647159 GCA_036250615.1 Ptychadena robeensis | reverse complement strand
TACAATCCATGTAGAGAGAGCTGACCGATCTGCTGGTACAGTGAATGTTGATCAGACACACCATACATACAATCCATGTAGAGAGAGAGATGATCAGCAGCGACTCCCCCCATAAGAACACACTCCATTGGTATGGTCCGTGTGCTGTTACCATATTGGGAGAATTTCTTCCCAGGCGCCTGTGACGGACTGTTCCATGTCACCCACATAGGGGAGCCCGATACTGGCACTGGTGATGCTGCGGGGAGAATGGGGGAAGTGTACTTGGCATGGTGACTGATATTCCAGCCCAGAACATTGAAGAGGAAATGCTGATGACTTGAGGTTAGTGGTCACTGTGCGCGTTACAGGAAGCGGACAACATCTGGCTGTGAATACCCCGCGTGCACGAGCATGGCAGAGGAGCTGAAGGGAGAGGCTTGCGCCGTGCGTGGATCACGGAGCGGACCGGGGAATGATGATACCGGCCGGGCATCTTGTCATTTCTAGACAATGATACCATACATTGTATAAGCGGGCTCCCGGGCACATGTGTAACATGTACACTATATCATACATCCAGGGACTGTCCTTGTGTCACATGTGTCCTGTATGTGACCTATACATGACCTCTGTCTAGTCTATGTGGTGTCATCACTGTGTGATAGAACGCTTCCCTCCTCTGTGCTGATATAACATGAATGTTGTCACCCCAGGAGTCACCTCAGATTCCATCCTAAGGCTAGACATTCACACTCATTTCATGTTCAGTCAGCTGGTATAATTAAAGTATTTCACATCTAGTTACTGTAAATCCACCATTGTACCACACATTGTATACACACTGATAAAGGTGTATGTGTACTCCAGAATGTGGTGGAAACACGTCAGATTAAGGCTGAGTCTACACTGAGGAAAACCGTGCGTAGACCGTGGCGAAAGCCACGTAGTGCAGCCGCCCCCAGTCTATACAGGCGCGTCATGCCCGTGGGTGGGGGCAGCAGCGGGTGCGGATTCACAGCGCCCTCCGCATCAAAGACATGTGACGCGCCCATTGTTTACCAATGGGACGCACGTAAACCGCACCGAGGACACGTGCTGCGCCCATTGTTTACCAGTGTGACGCGCACAAACTGCGCCCCATGGGCGGGTTTGCCAATAGATAGGAAAAGGATGCAGTATTGCCTGCACATCAATACCACATCCTAAACAGCACCCAAACAGCGGGGGGCATGCACACACCGCCGTGCCTACAACGCCCCCCGCGGTTGCAAGGGCACTGTAGTGTAGACTCAGCCTTAGACTTACTCATACATGGCGTCTATGGCTCTCTTTATGCCTGATGGCAAGCATTATGTAATGTGCCTATGGCCGCCGCGTATGATCCTGTATGCTTAATGATGACCCATCCAGGATGCATAGTGGAGACTAGAAATCCCCATACACGCATAGATATGCGCTAGATCGAGGGCCGTGATCCTCTGAGGGGTCAGCTGCAGCGTGATGATGTCATAATATAATGTTATCTGTTGCTGGTCTACTCTGATGCACATAGTGTCCTGCAGGCATTGCAGTTTATCCTCACAATGAGCGCAGGGGTGTTTGATGCTGACAGCAGATGTAATTTATTGTGTCACAGTGTGAATCTCACAATTTGACATCAATGTAAAGTTGTGCTTATACTATGGATCAAACATGTATAGATGCAGGTGCGTAGCTAGAAAACACAGGGCCCCATAGCAAATTTTTTATACCCCCCCCCCCTTCCGTGCCTGCCACTCCAATCCCCCTCTGGCACCTGCCACGACCCAAACCCATCCTGGACCTCACACTGATCTGTTCTCTACTGGCCCTGGTGGTCCATTGAGATCAAGATTTCTGTACATAGCTTAACTCAAAGTCAGATAGTGGGATTTTCAAAATGACCATCTCTAGTACAAACTACTAAAACATCCACAAGATGGCGCTGCCGTCTGAGTTTGTTTACATTTCACCAGACAGAGATCCGGCCCGGGATTACAGATTTCAGTAATTTTTTTTAACCCCCAAGCTGGTCTCGGGAATACCAAAACAACAGGCAGCCAGGAGCGGCGGGCCCCCCAGTACCTACGGGCCCTATAGCGGTTGCTATGGTGGTTCCTACTCCACTGTATAGACCTTCTCCTCCCTATAACTTTAATAAGGAGTCCTAACACTTTACTAAGGACTTCAACAGTTTGCAGTATTTTCCCATTATTTCTTCTAACCATGATATGGCACATATGTTTCTTTTTCAGCCGGGAAGAGTTTCCTCTGCGCAGTGTGGAAGAGGAATGTAAAGAGTGGGGTCGTGCTTTCTATATTTTGTAGATGATTGGTATCTCCAGAAAAGCTAGAGTTAATGATACAAGTATGTGGAATTACATCTCAGCAGTTCTTTGGAAACCAGAAATATCTTTGCCCTGAATTGCACACATAAACATCTGGAACGTGAAGTTAAGTGCTCTTGCATGGCATGAGGGTTTTTTTTGTTTTTTGTAAAGCCAAAAGGAAAAAAAGAGGTCAAGCAGGCCTAATGTTACAGAGTGAGTAGACACTGGAAAATTACTGACCACCAGAACTCTGTCCCCCACAAAATACTCCAATAGTTGAGCATGTATTAAAAAACGGAAGTAAAGCGTGTGTTTTCTGCCAGAAAATGGTGTCAGTGGACCACCACCGCGTCTGTGCCACATCGCGTCTGTGGAAATTGACCCATTGGGGACCCAAGCCTCTCCCAAACTGCCCCTGTGGAGACCCAGCCTAAGTGAACTAATGATCTTTCAGTATATAGACTTTCATAAATGTTTTGGGGATGTCTTACTGCCCTGTAGCGTGCTCCTCCTATAAGCCAAAAATTGTTTTTATTTAGCATGGCAATAATGTGTTCCCATTTAAAGGTAAAATTTGCATACTAAGTACTCTGATGTTCCAGGAATTCAAGGAGTGTATAAGAGGACACTCATTGAAATAGTTTTATCATTTTCTTTGTCATAGAGCCAAACCGCTCTTTTTAAAGCTTTAAAGGGTTTCAAAAGTGTTCTTTGTCATCCCTGCAGCCTGTAAAGGAAGATATTGCCACTGGAATAGGAAGTCACAGACAGCAATGATACCCTGAAAGTGGTTCTAATCCTTAAGGTAGCCATACACAGGTCGATTTTCCACTCGATTTTTGACCGATCGATCACTGCGCGCGTTCACGAGATTGGCAATCAATCGGGATCTGCCCTAAAGCAGGGTACAGACGTGAAGATATGGGACAGATCGATGGTCGTTTTGAGCGCCGTGCACGCATACCGCCATCTATCTGGCCCATATATTCTGCCCCATGTCTGTTTTCCCGCTCGAAAACAGCCATATCGGACATGACCATTAATATGGCCGATGTCCGTTGCTTTGCCTAGAGACCACTGGTCTCCAGGCAAAGGATCAGCTGAGCTGGGAAGAGAGCAAAGCTGTCTTCCCAGCTCCGCTGATATCTGACAGCAGCGTCACGCTGCTGCAGGGAACATCGGACGGCTCAAATATTGAGCCGCCTGTACCCTGCTTTAAGGGTCGATTTTTCACTGGATTTTTGACCAATCGATCACTGCGCGTTCACTAGATCGATTGGCAATCAATCGGGTTCTGCCCACCCTGCCCGATCGACCCAAAAAATTGACTAAAAATCTGATCAGACATTGAAATTTTTTGGGTTGATCGTTTGACAATCTGAGTACGTTGGTGGACCCATAGCATTATGCAGCAGCCTTTCCGATTGATGGATTTTGTGGAATCGGCCATTTTGGAGATCAGCTCATGTCCAAATCGGCCACAAATCGGTGTTGCATCGATTCCCGATCCGATCATTTGCCGATTCCTGATCGCCTGGAATGATCGGATCGGGAATTGATCGGTGACAAATCAGCCCGTGTATGGCTACCTTAAGAGTACCCAGAGGCCCAGCAATTGTTCCTTTATGTCTGACCACATTCAATTATATTAGAGCTATGCATTTTTTTCATTTTTTACCAGGTATGTGACTATTAATGTATACTTGTTGTATTCTTTAATTCAGTCATTTGGGGCATTATACACCTTAGGCCAGTGATTCCCTGCAGGGCCCCCTTTCTAGATAGAATCATTACCCCCCCCCATTTCCCCACCAACATTCAAACTGTACAGTTTAGCTGTGTTTGTGTTGCAGTATTGCATACTAGTACTACTGTATAATGGCTGCCCAATTTTATTTGAAATACCACAATTTTTTTTGTTTTTTGCAGAGACATGCATCATATATACACACACACACAAACATATTTTACTCACTTAGAGATAAATGCACACACACTCAGGCCCCTAACTGGGACCCTCCTGGAATACCTCAGTGCCCCCTCTGAACGGCGTGCCCCCCAGTTTGGGAACCACTGCCTTAGGCTAAGTTTCCACAGGGTGTCATGGATTCGTAGGGAACGCACCTAAAGCTAGGCACACACGGGTAGACCTGTAAAAAGATTCTAGTACAATCAATAAACGTGTGCGCTCACGGTGATTGATTGTAATCTAATCTGTTTACAAATCTACCCGTGTGTGCCTTCCTTCGAGATGGATCAATAGAGCCTGCTCAAAGAAACTCGATTGAACAGGGTTCCAACATGTTGGAAAAATGGGGACCCGTTTTCCCCAGCTCGCAGCACGTGTGAAAAAAATCACACGGTTTACCGTGTATATTTTTCTGTGTTCGCTCTGCACCAACGAAATCCACAGCTCAAATGTGTCCATTAAAATCAATTGATGTGGATGGGCCACGGTTTTGCAGACAGTCAATGGACTAAAAAAAAGAAACCACAGTTTGCAGAAGAGTTGTTTCTTTTGCAGTTGAGCCACTTTATTTTCAGTTCCACTTTAAGATATAATGCAGTTGATAGTGTATTATATAAATAGCTGAGCACTTCCTTATTCAGCAAACCAGGAAACTTTAGTTAGCCAAGCTTTCAATAACAAAGCATGCATAGAAAAATACAAACATTTGTCTACATATTGGATTACTCACAAAGCCTGTACTACACTGGGAGAAGAGGAGTGGTGCAGAGGAAATTGTGATTGTTCTAATCTTATCACATAATGGCAGAAGACCACAGAACTTTTGAAGGAGCTTCCTATTTTAATGGATTTTAAAAGAGACCCTTGGCGCAGGAGAGGCAGTCTATTATTACCCTCAGTTCAATTCCCTTTCACACTATATGTGTTTTTCACATTACATCTGCGTTTGCATTTTTTAAAATAAATGAATCAAAAATGCATACAACAGGGAGTTTTCAAAACGCAACGCATGCAGTGTGAATGGTAACATTGGTTGTCTATGTAAAAACACATGCAGTAAAAAAATGCATGCAGTAAGTAAAACGCGCACATTTTAAAAACGCATATAGTGTGAATGGGCCCTAAGACAGACGCACTGCAGCTAGCTTAGTTTTAGTAGTTACAAATGAAAGAAACCTTTATTTAAGCTTTTGTAACGGATAATATTGTATTATTCATAGGAAAAAAAACTAAAACCGAGGCAAACATCTCCAATCTAACAAATAACAACTCTCCTGGAGGAATATTATAGTCCCAGATCATTGTGCACGGCATATTACACAGGTGAGTGGAGTTTGACATCACAGTCTTTCAGAGGGAGATGATCAGTGACAAGAGACACTGCAGGTCACAGAATCCCTAGACACTCCACCGAGACATGTTGCTTGGACACCAGAAAATGAATAGAAACTTCGTAGGAAATGGCAGGCTGCTAAGGTAAGAGAATAAAGGAAATGACACACAAATAAAAGATATCTAAAGCAGTAAAGAGTTCAGAAGTGTAAGCTTTTTAAATTATCATGACCTCATGTTCCTATACACAGTGTTTTGGGTTATGATGTCCAGTGTTTCATAAAACCAAAACTGACAGTTTGTTCTCCTCAACTCAGTTAACTCTTTACACTAGTGTATGTTGTGTTCTTGTAAAAGGTTATATATATATACTTACATATATATGATGAGGGGAAGTCTGTAAAAGTTGCCAATGCTCTGTTTAAGCAAACTTGATCTGGGAGCATCACTGTACAGGTTTCCATGGCTTACCATCTGTCTTCAAGTCGTACATTATCAAGCATTGGATGGAATGGTTGTAAGGGCTCTTTCATATTATGCGCCTAGAAGTTAAATGGGATTCCCCACAGATAAAATGTGCTGCCAAAATGCAATTCTAGATTTCAGCAGTTAATTTTTTGACCGTGTAAAAGGAACCTAAACACACCGCCATTAGGCTTGGGGGCAGAAGAAATGTATTCTGGGGAGTAACAAATCACGTGTCTGTGTCTGACACAGTGTCTGTGTCTGGCAAGACTGGGTTTGGCAGATGACAGGAGGACCATATCTGCCTGACTGCACTGTGTCAAGGGTTTTTTGAAAAAAGGCCAATTTCATAAGGTTATTCTTCAAAGGTTGTGCTAAGCCCTTTAAATCCATTAAAGAAAAGTTATACCTCTCCCACTTTGTGAGAAGGCCCCTTTTTTAACTGAAATGTACACCAGTATTCAAAGCAACATGTTTAAAAGAGTTTGTCGTTGAACTTGACCTTTTTGCACAGAGGCCTGACCTCAATTCCATGGAATACTAGAACAGAGAACCAGAGAATAGAACAGAAAACCAGACCAGAGATTCCAAGCCAGGCCTTATTGCCTCATCAGTCCCTAGCTTCACAATGCTATTCTGGAAGAATAGGCAACAAGACCCGCAATTCCCGCAAAGCCTTGTAGAAAGCTTGTCCAAAACAGATGGAAGCCTGTACACCTGCAACAGGGTATTTACATGCCTATGATGATGTGTATGATGTGTATTACTACTGTGGAGTAGAGATGGTCCATGGTATACTACAAAAAATAAGTCGTTAAAAAAAATAAGTCATAAATTAATTTCAACGTCAAGTCGAAATTTCAACTTTGACTTAATAAAAGAAAACAAAAATCACACAGGCTAGAGCAAAACTGTTTTTCAAATGATTCCACAACTAGAGATGGTTGAATGTTTTTTTCAAAAATTCAAGGATTTCAAGTTAACATAAAATTTTGAAAGGTGACATTTTGACTTTTAACTTAATTTATGCAAACACTACATCTCCAGCAATTTTGGTAATGATACCATGTTCAGGGGCTTTGCAATTAACTCACAAAAATAGGAGTAAATCACGGTCCATAGTTGCCACAGCAGCATGTGTCCATGCGTAATTACATCTTTCGTTTAGTACAGCGGTTCTCAACCCTTTTAGATCCGTGATCCCGAAAGTGATGCCTCAGAGTGTCATTCCTGTATTTGGAATGGAGAAGTGCCAGTGGGGAACCTCACTTCCTCTGGAACTGGCACGATGCAATGTCACTTCCGGCATGCATAGGTAAGTGAAATGTCCCCTCCTTCCTATTGTCCCACCCGGCTTGTGCAAATGATGTGCAGGGTGGGAAGTTAGAAGGGTAAAAACATAAGTTAGGATGGGGGGGGGGGCTGTACTCTTCCTCCTAACTTCCACAACCCCTTCTCTCCATTGTATAGGAGTATGCCATTTTACAGAAAAGGACACTCATAAAATGCTAATCCTCCATCAGCAGACTTTCAGAAGAATATTGATGGAGAACGTGTAAGCATACTACCTCTAATGCAAATGCCAGGTCAGGTAGAATGGTACAGCAGGACCAGATCTTGGTATAAATGTTGTCCAGTATCTCTGCTGGATTTCCTACCCTAAAGGTACTCCAAAGGTTGAATGCTCACCAGGAAAAATCCTTTGCTGAATCCACATCATGTTACTGAGCATGAATGTGTTCACAGTCTACAAAAAAACATTTTGGCAGTAATATACTGTTTTAAATGTAAATAGGAAAGGGACAGCACAGGTTAGCAGCAAAATGGACTGGTAAAAGACTGGATCATTGCTTCTCTGCAATAACTGCACCTAGAGGTGTCCAAACATTGCCTTGGGGACGATGCAGTGGCGTGAGCATGACACTGTGGGCGCATCCTCATGGTGATAACAGACAATCTCCACGTTGCCTATTACACACATAAGTGATGCCGGCGATGCATGGAATTGGCACACCTATGGCAGGTCAGCCATTACAGGCTCTTGGTCCGGCCACTTTATCAAATTTTAGAAGCCAATGTGGCCCACGAGTCAAAATGTTTTCTCACCCCTGGTCTAGACCCTAAATACTGTATGTAATATGTTTAAAAAAAAACAACAAAACTATCAATGTGGATTTGCAAAACAAAGAAAATGCTGTTGGGGGCCACTAGGAACTATAGCAGAGCTGCAGTGATATAGACCATAAGATGGTGGAAAAAGGATGAAAGTACTCATGGACTTGAATCTCCCCATTTACTTGATTGGCTGGAGTAAATCCAAAATCTTTGGATTGACATGACATTCTTCCTATCTTGAGCTATGACAAGTTCCTGCCTTTCAATATTTTAAAAGGAGTACATGTGTTGAGCAGTATTTTAAGCTACAGCAATATAATTAAGTAACAAGGTGAAGTAATTCAGTTTTGCAGTCCCCGCACTGAAACAATAGGAATGGCAGAGAGAATGAAAAGCTGGACAGCACAAAGTGTGTTGGAAAGGAGATAATGTTTCTTCCTATTATAGATGCTGGAATTCCCCCTCCCAAACACGTTTCTATTGTATGCACAACAGCTGTGTCCGGCACACACAGCAAGCACTGGGGCACGAGGCATCATGGGAGTTTGGCTCCTGCACAGGCCTAAAGTCCAGGTCCATGATTTGTCAAGGACTGAAATCAGGAAAGATCTTTCCAGCTTATGAAGGGGTGGCTGAGGAACAGTCTGGCGTACATGAAGTGGCCTCTGTCCAAATGTGTGAGGTCTCCAGTGTGAGTGATGAGCCATGAAATCCCACTGCAAACACTGGGGTGTTCCCAGCTCACATGTCCTAGGAGATCATGGGAGATCACTCGCAACGGACTTCTACACCAGCCGGTAGCATACATCTTCCTAGGACTCTGAAACAAAAGCGTACATTACAGGATGGATACATTCATGTACAACGCCGTTGTATACTTCTCAGCAATATTTTCTCTAACTCATTATTGTGAATCATTTTTAAATTATTTTGATTGTTAAACTACAGTAAATAATACTTTATTGGAAAAAGAAAAAAATTTAAGTCAACTAACTACCCTGTTTCCCCTATGATAAGACATCCCCATCAAATAAGCCACCCCCCGATTTTTGCCCAAAACTTTAAAATAAGCCCCCCCCCCCTGCAAATTAGACCCACCGATACCTTCCCCTGCCCGAATATCCCATTCGGGTGGTACAATGGGTAACTGTGTGCCTCCGAGAGACTCCATCAGGGCTGGCTGCAGTACAGGAAGGACAAGCAAGCTGCTGATCCCTTCCATATTGGAGTCTGTTACCTGGCCGTACCGGTAGAACCCAAACAAAGTGAGTCAGTGAAGGGGACAATGATTGGCACAGAGTGATCAGAAGGGGAAAATGAATGCCAGAGTGATCAGAAGGGGACAATGAATGCCACAGAGTGATCAGAAGGGGACAATGAATGGCAGAGAGTGATCAGAAGGGGACAATGAATGCCACAGAGTGATCAGAAGGGACAATGTTTTGCACAGAGTGATCAAAGGGGACAATGAATGGCACAGAGTGATCAAAGGGGACAATGAATAGCAGAGTGATCAGAAGGGGATAATGATTGGAACAGAGTGATCAGAAGGGGACAATGATTGGCACAGAGTGATCAGAAGGGACAATGTTTTGCACAGAGTGATCAAAGGGGACAATGAATGGCACAGAGTGATCAAAGGGGACAATGAATTGGCACAGAGTGATCAGAATAATGCCTGCCATACACCCACAGACGGGTTCAGACAGATGAGCTCTGATGAGCCCCAGAATGCAACATGATGACATCATCGCTTTGCATTCTGGGGCTGCTTTAATCGTCTGGGCACGCTTTGCATGCCAGCCATTACCTTCAATGAAGACGCCGGTCTTCATTGAAGTTAATGGCATCGGCTTGCATCGGCTAGAGAACATCCAACATGTCCATTCTCTGGCCGGCCGAGCTGTGGGGCGACAGGGATCTGTTGCCCCATGTGGGCACACGCCGATTGGCAGGCGATTTTGCAGACGGCACGAGCTCGCACGCACGTCGGTCAGCGGAAAAATCAGTCGCTTTTCGGGGTGTGTATGCCAGGCATAACACATCCCCCTAAAAATAAGACGTAGGGCATATTTTGGCATTTCAAAAAATATAATACAGTGTCTTATCATCGGGAAAACACGGTACCAGAATTCTGCTTCTGGGCAAACTACAGCCTGCGGGCCATCTGCGGCCCCTTTAGTTGTTTTATCTGGCCCCTTGTCACATGGTGACAAGACACTCTGACTCCCCTTTGCTGATTCACTGCAATGGTTGGAGATAATGCCTAGAGGCGTCAGGACATCTCCATGGGATTAATGCAGCGGCGTTATCATGCAATCATGGATGGTAAGCTTATTTAACTGTGATTAAGAACCTTTAGTTAATTTATATATTTCTATAGGTTTTTTGTTATAGTGTTTTTGTTTCTTATTCCAAATGCAGCCACTTTTTTAGTACACCTGGAAAAACTGTTGGGACTCCTTTAAGGGTCAACTTTTGCACGATCATTTGCCCTTTTGATTGCCTTGACTGTCAGTCGAACATCAATAGATTGTACCAACACAGTGTGACCGATTCACAACCAATCAATTCCTTCTCTGAGTTCTGTGCGCACGCGCCATAGTACCATCGCATACAAATCAATCAAAATACCGCGAATACTCATCTGATACTTGAACGATCGACTGAATTATATAGACATGTCGGTTTTCAGTTCAATATAGATCATTTTGGGTCGATTGTACCAGGTGAGCAGGAATTGATCCCCATTCCATCAACATCAACTTATTGATCTTTGGTTGATGGAATGGAAGTATCAAACCGTGCATGGCTACCATTACCTTTAGTACAAGCAAAGCTTTTTCTTGCTTGAGTTTGGCAAACTGCAATGTCAACAGTGTCACAGTTGCCGACTTCCAATCAGTTTGGTTACTCTCACCTCTCTATTTAATATAGTGTTTAGCCCATAGAATAGAACTGCTACTGACTTTTGTTTAGGATTTGTTATTGTTCTTTCACTAATGTAGATGTTCTTGGGTTGAGTTTATACTCTGTAAACTCTAGAGATTCTCCTGCATTATGATCCCAAGAGGTCCACTGCAAGTTGCTTAGACAACAGTTCTATTCTAATTTTTTTGCTGAACAATAAAGAAGCCCTGTGGCTTTGTGTCATTGGCCAGGTGATAACATGCCAGTAAGTTTACAGTGTAGTATTGTTACCCCATGTAAAGAGGAGATAAAAGACATTATATAATGCAATGAGAAATTGTGACTTTATATGTGACGTTACACTTTTATTTCTGTTTATGCCCATGGATATCAACAGCAATATGTATGCACAGCAATTATTTTTACTCAAGCTGAATTTGTGCAAAACTCCATATTTCCACCAGGTGGCACCATAACATAGAGAATACAAATCATTGAGCCTGTACGCTAGTACCATCCTTGCCCTGTCAGTTTTTAGAATTGAACAGATCTTTCAAAGTGAAGACAGTGGGTCCCCCATTAAAAGTATCGAACGAGATCAACTGCGCAGAAGTGCTGCGCATCCATTCTCTGTTCAATCTATGAAGCTTGAGGATTCATCGACTGAACGACCTGTGTATGGCCAGCCTTAACAACTATTTCATGTTATGTTATTATAATAAAACAGTATTTACCACACCTCAGTTTTAAAACTGTTAATGCATAGGGCGTAGGAACTCACCTATCCACCGATCCCGCTGACCCATCTACACCCAGGATCTTCTTACAGCGGGAAGAGGAGAAGAGGGACAGAATAGGGGCACAAAGGCTTTGATGACATCTTTGAGGCACATAACCATTGATCATATATGACACAAAATGTGCTTTACCATACTAAAGTGTTCCCCAATGCTGTGTAATTTAAAACAAGTTCTGTTATTTAAAAATGGAAAATAATGTCTTCTAGCTATGCTAGCTTTAATTTTTTCCATTAGAAAATGCTTATACAAGTCAGTATAGATTGAAAATGTAATGTGCGGCCTTTTAGTGATGCCGAGGGCCTCACATGTTAACTGAGTTGCCCACCACTGGTTTAAAGCAATCAAAATTTTAAGTCAATTGAGAGGAAATCGATGGCACCTAACCTGGCGCAACCGACCAAAAAACATTGTACACCACCCATTTTCTCCAACACAGAGACAGGTTTGGTTACTGCGGGCATAACCATTTACTGCCTCCTTTTTTATGTCCAAATGAATTTGAAGTTAATTTACTCCAAAACATTGCAATTTCCACTTGTGAGATGTTTCTACAAAGCACATTGCACAGAAGTTGCCAAATCTCCAAAGAGCCAAAAGCTGCAGACCTCTAATCTTCCTTTGGCCTTCAGATTGACTCAACAACATTGCATAGAGAGCTTTATGGATCCCTTCTCAAAAGACTCGAAATTGTTTAGCTGCAAAGGATGGGCCAACTCCCTACTACCTATGGAATAAGAATGGGATGTCACAAGTCTGTAAAGGCGGGTGTCTTAATATTTGGCAAGATACAATAACTTAAAGTGGACCTACCACCAGAAATCTATGTTTTTATCAATGGCACAAGAAGTGCCAGTAATAGGGAGGAATGCAGTAAAAAAACCTCAAAAACTTACCTGTAATGACCATTTTAACAAGATTACCACACAGCTCCCCTCACTTCCTGGTTTGCTGAAGGCACCACATGAAACTGGGGGTGCAATATCGCGGGTGGCCACTGTGATCTTCTATGGGAATTTTCAAAGCAGATCACTGCTTCCTGTGACGTCCTGCCTATTTCTGCCTAGAATGAACCAGGAAGTGAGAAGAGCTGCCGAATTATCTTCTTAAATTGCTCATTACAGGTAAGTTTTTGGGTTTTTTCACTGCATTCCTCCCTATTATTGGCAATTCTAGTGCCATTCATGAAAACATAGATTCCTGGTGGTAGGTCCGCTTTAAGTTTTATTTATGGGCTAAAATTATGCTTTTTCAGTCTTTTCACTTGTGATATATTTAGCATGCAGTGAAAACCTAATCTCAGCAGCTCTGGTGAATAGAGCAGAGGAGAGTGGAGGGACTTTGAGGGAAATTTGACCATATGTTATTACAGGTAACATATTAATTCTTTTTTTATACAAATCATCCCAATAATAATGAGTTTGCCAGTGAGTTATACAAAGTACATCAGGTGAGTTTAGGTGCACTTTAAATAGGAGAGAAAGAACAGTAGAGTCAACCTAATGACTTCAAAACATATGTCCACAGCAACCACTATTGAAGAAACCTATATCACAACTAGCACAATTGTGTCTGCTTACAGCCCACAAATGCATCTTGAAAATGTGGCTACACTCAAGCCCACCTGATATGCCCATCTTCCGGCGATCCCTTCGGGATTTGTACAACATGGAACAACTGGAACTAGAAACATATCCTGATCAAGTGGTATCTAGGTTTGTCAGACGTTGGCAAGCTTACATACCACACGAATTGACACCATTGGAATTACTTCAGTTTAATACAAAACATAAAGGTGTACTGGGGAACGTTACTAAATACGGGGGACACTTTAGAAATAGATCGTAGCAGAGAGTCACTTGAACACCCCCCAAAAAAAAAAGAAATCTCAAAAACCAAGAAAGTTAGACGTAGACGATAGACTATGGACTGTACAAGTATCTTATTGTTTCTCATTAAATGTTGAATGTTTATTGTTTAGTGTTTATACACACCACGACCTTAATCTGGGATGGCCATATTGCTACCTGAACTCTAAAAGAATTTATGACGAAAGACATACCTTTAAAAAAAAAATGTGCTAAAAAAAACAAAAAAAAAAAACATTTTTTTTCTACATATTATAAACAAATTTATGGCTTGGGATTTGACTTAATTTTATTTAACTTAAAAGCTTAAAGATGTATGTAGACACACAATGTTAGTTTTGGTTTTGTTTACAATGTAAGTAAATATGTATGTCTAAAAAACAAGTCGTACAGCAATGTTTGACAACGGCTTTATATTGATGTACCATTGGATAGATACTGTATCTCTTGATTTCCTTTACATGGGAAAATGTGTCTGTATTTTTATTTTTACAAAACTATAATAAAATGTTAAAAAGAAAAAAAAAAACATATGTCCATTAGAGAAAATTCTTCATAACACAAAGTATTAGCACTTCTAGTTTCTAGTTACATTAACATTTATAGAATCTTCACTGTTACAACCGTCCTTTCCTGTAATGAAATGAAAGTGTAGCACTTGATTTCTGGGGTGTGTGTGTAGGCATGCTGTATCTTTGCTGTACACCCATCTTACAACCTGCAAGCTGAGACGGCCTCCATACTACTCATAAAATGGAGGAAGCGGTGTGGTAGTATGATGTATGAAAGCAGAACATTGGCTTCTTCTACATTACACCACTGTGTGTCAGCCTTTCACCAGTATACACTCTCTATAGTAAAACACACTACACAAAAAAAACTTCACAACTGAAGTACTCATCAGATATTTGCATAGCAAATGCTGATCACAGGAACCAATACAGTATCAGCTTTACCAATATCTCAAAATACCTCCCAGCGACACTTTGTATTAAGTTAAGTTTTTTTGATGATGGCAAATTTACAACTTAAATTCTTATATGTATATTGAATATTTAAGGTGAATTTTACAAATACATAAAAAAATATTTAATGTAAGGGAAGGGCAGCATTAAATATGATGATGGGAGATAAGAACAAATTAAGTAACATGAGTTAGTCATGACATCACTGTGCTTCTGCTTACTATATTGCTCATTCAGGAAGTTATGTACAGGTGACCAGCATTGAGGCAGTCCATCTCCAGAGATCTAGATTTGCCTAACATCTTGAAGTGGGCAACCCATGTCACTGTAGCTCATCTCCCTGACCAAGGATGGAAGAGAAAAATTGATGAAAGGTGTCACCGCAGGATAGTCCGGATTGTGGATAAGCAACTCCAAAAAAGTTCCAAAGAAATTCAAGCTGTCCTGCAGGCTCAGGGAGCATCAGTGTCAGTGCGAAGGATCCCTCGACATTTAGATAAAACAAAACGCTATGGCAGGAGACCCAGGAGGACCCCACTGCTGACACAGAGACATGAAAAATCAAGATTACAGTTTGCCAAAATGAACTTGAGTAAGCCAAAGTCCTTCTGGGAAAACACCTTGAGACCAAGTTAGAGCTTATTGGTAAAGCACATCATTCTACTATTTACTAAAAACAGAATGAGGCCTATAAAGAAAAGAACACAGTACCTACAGTGAAATATGGCGGAGGTTCAATGATGTTTTGGAGTTGTTTTGCTGCTGTTGGGAAAAGGTGCCCCTCCAATAAGGGAGACCTGGAACAGTGGTCTAAAATTCCGGCTGAGAGGTGTATGCGACTGATTTCAGTTATTTTTTAAGGCCCCCATACACGGGTCCGTTTCCCATCGGATTCCGAGACGATCGATTCCGGGCACGTGCACGCGAAACGATCGTCCCAGAATCGCGTGAAGCCCACCTTGTCCGTCCGATCACGTCCGATCGTTCGGGGGCCCAGAATCGGATCGGACAGAGAACCAACATGTTGGTCTTTCTGATCCGATTCAGCACACATCAGGGGGAGTTGCCATTTGTGGAGTAAGCGATCGGACACGGAATCGTCCAGGAATCCGTGGGACAAGGTGGTATGTAGCGATCGGACACACTTAATTGGCCGTTCGATCGGACCTCCGATTCCCACTGAGATCGCCGGAATCGATTGGATAGGTGATCGATCGGCCATGGAATCCGACTGTGTATGGCTAGCTTTAGAGTTTTGTGTGTCCAATTAGCTTTTTTTACTCCTTTTTTGGTTTTGTTTCATTACACACAAAGGGAAAAAACATGTGTATAGCAAAATGTGTGTTACTGCAATACTTTTCTGTAAGAAATACTTGATTTTTGGGAAAAGTTTTTGGGGTTCCAACAATTTCGTCCATTGGCCATGTTTTTGTAATTGAGTAAACTAGGATACTACTTTTCTTTCCACCCGCAAACTCACGCAACTGGTTTAGGATGATATATCACTAATCCAATTTCAAGATGACATTGACTGATGGATGTAAGCCTTATATAATTCAGGCAGAGCAGAATTGACTCTTTTGTCAAGTTAACTTTTTTTTTCTAACCACTAGTGGGTTATATTTACTGTGAGGGTATGTTTCCATGGTGTGGATGGCTTCGTCGGTACCCCCTGCGCTAAGCACATTAAACTTAATCACAGTAAACTTAATCACAAATGGTTTAAGACAGGTGGCTATCAATAAATCAACCCCAGACTGCTCCTATTTTATCTAAAAATGCATGCTGCATGGTGGTAACATGCTGCAAACGAAGGGCCAGAAAGCTACAACAGGTTTCCTATTGAGGCTCATTTATCACATTTAAATCAAACAAAAAAATGTTTTTTGCCATTCTCTCTTTCACACACACAACCCAACGCAACATTTTATGGAGGAAAGGTAAGTAGTGGGCTTCTTCATCTTACATTTCCACTGCTCCACTGTAACGCCATAGCAAACGTTACTTGTCATATTTTCCTGGACTTAAAAAATTATGTTGAATGTAAATGTTCTCCCACATTAAGCCACATTCCATATGCCGCAGGAGCGGAAGGAGTCTGAGTAAAGGATTTAATGAAGCTTACTTATTTAACTAAAGTTTGTAAAAGAATAGCTTGGTGAGATGGTACTATGGGTTGGATGGTCTGATGCAGGTAGGTATCTGTATTTGCAGCCATCCCTTTATTTGTAGCTGTCAGTAAGCAGGCCTGTTTATTCCTAAAGCTAGCCATACACGTGTTGGTTCTCTGTCGGGTCCAATTCTGAGCCCCCGATCAATTGGACGCGATCACTCGGACAAGGTGGTATGCAGCGATCGGATCCTCTTAAGTGGCTGATTGATTGCAGCTCCCATTCCCGCTGAGATCGCCGGAATCAATTGGGTGAGTGATCAATTGGCCATGGAATCCGACACGTGTATGGCTAGCTTAAGAGGAGACTAGTGGGTGCTGAAGAGCGGGTCGTGTAGCAGTAGAAACAGCAATGCAATTTAATAACAGTGTTGCATTTGTAGCGCTAGGAACATTAGTGACAGTAACTATGAATAGCAAAGTGGTTTATTCTAAAGTTACACACACCCACTTGAAGAATATTATAAAACATAGACAAAGTGGATCTCTCCAACCAGCAGATCTGGTCTCGAATGAAGATGTAAAGCATTAGCTACCGGGCTTTATATGAATAAAACACTCTTATGCGTACAATAGAAAAACAGCTAATTATGAAAGGCAGCAATTAGCTTTAGTTTAGTTAAGTTAGTTCACTGTTAAGGTAGCCATAGACGAGGCGATTCTCCCTCGATAGATGAGGGATGATGCCATCAGGCTGCAGCCGTCCACTCAGGTGATCGGTGGGCACCCTTTGTGTGCAAGCCATTACTTTAATGGGATTGGACAGGGGTTTACCGACATGTTGGATCCCAGTGTGATCCGACATGCGGGAGATTTCTGGTTGATCCGTCCACGTGGGACCACCTGATTTGTGGCCAAGCGACCGGCAGGAACGCGCAAGGTGGAAATTGGCCAATGTATGGCAACCTTTAAATGTCTCACTAAGCAAGAAAGAGACATCCCTGTAACATTATTAGGAATGACTGTTTAGCCTAATTCTGACAGACTAAAGCTGGAAACACACGTATAGATCTGGCCAATATATAATGCGGCCATCCCTGTTTTCGAGCGGGTCCAATCAATCCCGCTTAAAAACCGGGATATTGTACATGACTGCAATGTCATGCTTTGCATGGGGACCGCGGGTCTCCAAACAAAGCATCAGCTGATCACCAATATCGGATGTCTGCCGGGAACCTCGAACGGCTCCTATATCGAGCCATGTGTTCCCTGCTTAAAATCTTGTACAGATATTACATCTGCACTAACGCATCAGATTTCCTCTAACATATCTACCACTTGTACAAAGACTCCTCTTCATCCCTCACTAGTACTCACAGATCACACCATCCAGGATTGGCAGTTTGTGCTTTCTGTGGTAGGACATATCGGGACAACCTTATCATCCCCCTTCATACAGCAGAACAGGCTGCTTTCACAGAGCGGAGCAACCTGTCTATACAAAGATTATCTCCTGACACATTCACTAACAACTGTTTCAGGAGAAGAATTGTGTTGCTTGTTTGTTTTCCAGTCACTGAACCATCAATACTGATCGTTCCTGATGACAAATATCTCACATCTGTACACAGCAGAAAACTGTTTAGAGGATTCTTTTATTTATATAAGCTGTCTCATTTACAAACGATCGTTCCCAGCGACAAATATCTAAAAATCTTCATGATTGTTCCCAGTGACTGCAGAACGAACAAGCGCTGCACAAATATCATTCGTTTGGTTGTACAGAGAGGGTTGGGGGGAGGAGGGGCACCCCACCGTGTCCTCCTTCATAGGAAACAGGTATGAGAATTATTTAGTGATCTGTCTTCTGGATTGGTGAACAACCTTCCCCAGATGGCTGTACAGACGCTAGATATTCCTCCAAGATGATTACCATAGATCATCTCAGGAGACACTTACCTAGCATCTGTAAAGGCTTAAAGGTGGTCATACAAGGTTAGATTTTTTTCTGCTCGATTGTTTAGGTGGATTTTTTAAACATTTAAAAGTTGATTCCTTTTTATCTGAACTGATCAACCAAAAGATCAAAACCAAACATGAAATCGATCGAGCAGTGATCCCACATGTTGTAAAATTTTAAACAATCATTCAAATATCTGACGGGTTTTCCAGGCCTTTTGACTTGTTTCCATTGATACTATCGAACAAGTGCACAGGCATAAGGAAAGGAATCAATCGGTTTGGATCGATCACATTGTGTGCTGGTACAATCGATCAATGCTAGACAGTCGATATATAAATACAAAAATGCCAATGGTGGGCATCCCTACGTTAAGCACAGTGCTTGGCGGGGGTCCCAACTGATCACATACACTTTACCTGCTCAGAAGATGCTCTGTTCCACCGAGTTATTGTAAAGCAGTATGCTAACCCCTGCATCGGCGGATGTCTGAACAGAGCATCTGCCGGGCAGGTACAGTGTTGTACAGGGATCCAGATGGATCACAAAACGCTGTGGAGACCCCCCCTAAGCCTTACTGAGGGGATGAAAGGTGAGCTAAGTAGGCAAGGGTTAATAAACTAGCTGGACAGAGTAACAAATCTTTTAGTGGTCCAGATTATTCAATTACATTAATGCGTTTCCAAAAATATCTATGAATATCAGACATTGCTGTCTGTCAGTACTAAGGCCATACAAAAGCTGCTACTCATTGAATAAATAAGTGTATATGACCCTATAAAATTTATCTCCATGTAAATGTCACATCTTGGGGATAGTTGTACTGCAAGGATAAAATGCTTTTTTGTTTTGTTTTTTTAGGGCCCGATAAGCGCAGTCGGACGGCAAACATGACATGAGGACCAGGTGGATTTCAGGCTTTTGCCCGATAGACCTGCCATGGGGGTGTATTCTAAACAACCCCCCTAAGCACCTGTACAAGTGTGCAAGCACTCGCAGACAGGAGCCACCGCGTAAATGGAGCCATTCAGGCACTCATTAGACTTAAGGACTGCTTTTACCTCGCGCCCGCAATGGGGAAAAAGACGAAGAGACAACACTTTCCATTCTAATGAATGGACAGTGTCCACTCTGCTGTGTCTCCATTGCAGCACAGTGTCATCGGAGGAAGTGTCTCCAAGACGTGGAAAAACAGCGACCGAGCGCTGATAAATTAAAATGAGCACTGCCCTATGCTGCAGGCAAATGTTCTGGCACGCGTCTTTGTTCCCTGCGCTGGACGTACATCTGCAGTGGACACATGGCCTAAGTCTGAGGGCTAATGACAGAGTTTCTCCTCCCTGTGTTTAGGAGACCACACAATTAGATCTAATATAAAATCATGTTCCTGAATTCCAATGGCCAAAAGTAATTCAAATTAAGCTAAAATCAAGTGTCCAGGTTAGAAAAGAGAAAATATTTCCGTCACTTTTCCTATTCGCTCAATCTAAAGCTGCTTATTGTAGGGCTAACTGTAGAGAGAATTATCCTCATGTCTGTTCTAGGGTGACAACCTTTTCATCTGACAGGAAGTAACAGAATCTCTCTCACAGAACTGCAGTATAACCTGACTGGAGTATTAATCTTTCCTAGACGATGCTAATGTGAAATAAATCATTTTATCTGGAGTTGGGTTTTATCATTTAGCTGAGCTGGGAGTACACATACATATATAAAGGCCAGTTCAGTCTTGCCTCTGTTAGTTAACTGGATCACCTCTAGGAATACTTCACAAACCTAGAATGAAAACACAAGCATGAAGCAGATCGTGTCCTTGGCAGGACTCGTACACAGAACCTCATATTGCAAGCCAGGCATGCTAACCTCTTAACCACCATTCTGTCCACATAGTGACCTTTTAATTCCCTTCTGGCCTTGCGCAGCCTATGTGCAGCGTGCAGGATGTCTATAATCTCCGATACAGGCTTAGCACCAGAGAACAGTGCTCATGTGCAGGTTTCAGGGACACAGAGTGCTGAAGCAATTGCCAGCAATTGCTGAGGAGATCTGAATACTGCTGCCACAATCTTTACTGATATTGTGTCATGTGAAACCAGAGGTCTTTGTAGAAAAATAAAGTCCTTTGATGTTACATTTCAAAGCCTGAGTGTATCTGTAGTATACATCATATTCAGACCAGAGATACACTGTACTCGACCTACACAACATGTCCACAACGATAATTGTTTAATGACTTTGCTTTGAATCTAATAGTGTAGATCTGTGGGTCTAGCTTCATGGGTTCTCACAGACCCTGGGGAACTTGATAAAAGAAAATGGTCAATAATTATGTAAAAGATCAAAATAAAACACTGGGAGGAATTTTGAAAACTCTCATGTCCAATGTATTAAACACATTTGCCAGCGAATATGAAAACACTATAATTAGTATTTGGGGAGTCAATATATTCTATGAATCTGTAATCTGAATCTGGGTGGACCAGTACAATATTGCTGACGTGGTTATTTATTCAAACCTTTGTCAGTAATCACAATATGCTGTCACATTGCAGTTTATCAAATATTATCAGGGACTAGACATTGGCTTTTATGTTTAATCTGTGTATTTTACTGGCCTACTGGTGATATTTATATAGAGAATTCTATGTCTCAATATGTGTCATTCTTATTGTACATATGTGACATAAAACATACATTACAGATGTACAAAGGACTCTTGTTCTATGAAAGTTAATTCAATTTCTCCTTGTTCGTGTTCACAGCGGTAAGGTTGGCCAACCGTTAACATATTGCTTAGTGATAGATATTGACATAGCAGTCATTGACTGCAGTGTTTTGGCAGCTCATACTTAAGAACAACTGTACATTGACTACTATTGATCACATATTTCAATATGTTAATTGATTTTGTGAGTGATAGCATCATAACGGGACAGTAAGCAATAATAGGTCCTTATTCTAATTGATGACCAGTTACAGTGGCTTGCCTGCCCTCTTCTAGAACATTTTTGTCTGTATGGAAACAAATGTCTTGGAGTGATACCTATATATGAAATAACTCACCTTTCCAGAAATAAAAAATCATTCAATGTATTTGTATTTCACATTGTTTGCTATCTCCACCAGCAGCAATCTACTGTTTATTAGTGTGGATCACAAATATTCGCATCTCAAAATTTTATTGTGAATATCAGCACCTCAAGATTTCGTCAAGATCTCCAATATAATGCTATCTTCGTAATCTCGAATAGTCAAGATTCTGGGGAAAGTACCATGCATTGCATTCGCAATATGCTTCATGTACAATTGCCGATATTCGCAGTGTATTACTTCTATTTGCAATTTCACATTCTGACACTAGATGACACCGTGAGATGACACGTCTACAAGTGCTGATTCTTGAAATGAAGGTAATAATGGCTGGTGATCACACATTGTCGAATTACTGTGAATATTAGGCAAAAAAATTTTGATATTTTACTCACTAATTGCTTCTGCTGCTCATCACTACTGTTTATACCTCAGAACACAGCTTATGAAGCAGTCTGTACAGAATATGAATATCTTACCTACAGAAGTGTACTATAGAACTATAGAGGTTTGTCTCTCCCCTGGTATCTGTTTTGTTCTAGTAACACGTCACATTCTTTACCACAGTCAATAACATAAATTTTGCAGCAGAGCACTATATTCTCTGAAATAACCACAGAGACACTTTTGGTCCTGTCTAAAAATAATCCTTCTTCATTTTTAGTGGTTTACAAAGTGTATGGTGTATATTATTGGTTGTAAATGCCGAGACGGATAAAGGTAGAATGGGGCTCAAGGCAAGGTAGCAGCTTTGACATTGATGAGGAATGCAAAAGCCATAGAAGAATCCTCTTCATTTACATTACCTATAATGGTATTGTCCCCAAAGGTACTGTCTGTCTACACATCCATCCTTGCTAGTGAAGTGGACAGCTCTAACCCATTGGACTTTTTTTATTGCATACTGCTGGACTATGAAAGTAGTAACTGGCCATCCTGGACATCAAATAGTCTGCCATGTATGCCATATACAACAGTGCAATGGATAGGAAGCATTGATTTATAGTACATGTACTATTTTCTACTGACAAGTAGCTTTCCTGGCTCACCTCATGTCAGCCCCCCGCGGGTCACTCCTCCCCTTGACCCCTTAGGACATCCCATAACAAGCTCTATAAAATCCCCTCACCTCCAGCCGTTCGGATGTTCTT
>CM070035.1:61597549-61611374 GCA_036250615.1 Ptychadena robeensis | reverse complement strand
GACAATTTTAAAAGGGACGATTTCGCAACTGTCGCCATCACCCCAATATTCATTTAAAAATTCTGTGATGGTGTGCATAAGCTCTTGTTGCAAGCCTTCCCATCGTCCACTCACATTGTGAGGGGGAAGTGTAATGGATTAAAAAATACGCAAATACGGAAATTTTTTTTTTTGCGAATATTCGGCATATATTCACCATCTTCGCGAATAATTGACGATATTCGCGATTAATATTCGGAATCCGAATATTCGCGATCATCACTAATTACAACTAACCCTTGGGAATGAATTAATTAAGTCAAATCTTACTGCACAAAGCATAGAATGAGAGCTGTCACATTGAACTATGTGGATCTTGGTAGTTAAATCTATTAAAGTTTTTACATTACACATTACAGCTTACCAACATGATGTGTCCACTTGACATGATCCTTATACAGTTTTATTGTATAATATTAAAATGCTTTCTGAGATTTTGCAAAAAAAAATTAAAATTGTTTACCAAATACTGACACTATACAAAATGTAAAAGTTAAATGTATATATGATATAATACTGCTTGCCTCAAAAAAAGTTTCATTTGACATTTATCAATCATACAATAAACAAATAAGACAGTCATTGTTTTTTCTTAATTTGTAGCAGGTTGGTCAGCTTTCCCTCTAAAAGTTGCAGACATGGGCTGCTCCCATGAATGGAAAATGTGGGAATTTACTCATCTCTTGTATATATCAAACACAGGTTAATTTTATAAACCACAGATAAGTAGACACATGCAAGTGCCCTTTGTATACTCTAAAGTAAAAATATAGGCCCCAGTGTGTACTCAATATGAAGTGTTGTGGCTGCCAGGCATGGCATTCCATCAGCATTG
The DNA here is from genome assembly GCA_036250615.1 of Ptychadena robeensis. Classification (NCBI taxonomy): domain Eukaryota; kingdom Metazoa; phylum Chordata; class Amphibia; order Anura; family Ptychadenidae; genus Ptychadena; species Ptychadena robeensis. Next base: position 61,610,500 of record CM070035.1, on the reverse strand, counting down.
AGTGCTAGCTTTGTAACTTAGCTTAAAGTGCAAAAACCCCTAAAACAGTTTACTCTTTTCTATAATAGTAGAAAAGCTCTCTACAATCCTAAAAAAAAACACTAAAGTGCTGTGCTCTTGTCTGTGACAGTCGACATGTTTAATCCTTTGTCTATGCCAATCTACCAAGGGTTAATTAACTCCAACAAAGTTTATGACCACTAGATAATGCTATATAATGGTTTTCAATGGCAAGAACTGGGCTCCGTAGGCCTGTAAAGGGGATGTGACTGGCTAGTCTTCCTGACAGTATGTGTGATAAGCACTCATTGCCACATAGTTGGGATTATCCTATTACTAAAAATGTTTTTTTTATCTTTTATTGACAGATTGTCTGCATAATGAGGTGTTTCTCAACCACGGACATTTATTAGTTGACTTTAGGTGTGTTTTTAACTATTAACAAGTTACAAGTAAAGCAGGGAACACGCGGCTTGATATTGAAGTCGTTTGAGGTTCCCTGCAGCAGTGCAATGACATCATCACGCTGCTGCCTAATGCCTTGTGGTCTACATGTGATTATCCCCTATGCCCACAACAAGATATTGTTCCCTATGCCCGCATCAGGCCAAATAGTAAATACCTTATATTATTCTCATTCACTATTTCCATATGATCTTGCTATAGTAGTCCTCAGCAGTATCTTATGCTGCTTATCCTGTTAGGATGAATAAACTGTCATTCTGCAGAAAAAAAACACCCGTATAATTGCTTGTCAACAAGAGACATGCTGCCGCTGACCACACTCCGACAAGGCAGTACAGCATTTTATTCCTTCCGCAGTTTAACATTGTACAATTATTCCTGTCCCCAGCTCCAAAGGGTAGAGCAGTGATAAAATGAGTTATAAAAAAAAAAAAAAATTATTTATATTTTTTACATTCATGTGTATATAGGTGAATTGCGCAAAATGAGAATATCGTCCAAAAGTTCCTGTAAATCAGTAATTCAACTTAAAATGTGAAACTACCGTATTTTTCTGAACCATGAGACGCATGGACCAAAACAGATTTGAATTGTTCGAGCATTAATCTCAATTGGTATTTTTGCCAATTGGTATTGGCAAAGATCCCATGCATTATCCATTTAATACACAAGATGTCACTAGTGAACACTCTTCCCGCACATCGAGGAAGTTGGGGTCAAAGGGGCAAGCTGCATGCACCTCTTGCCTCTACGGCTGCCAGGAATACTCTGCAGATCTAATAGAAAATGTAAGTAGAAACTGCCCTGACTATGTGTGTCTCTCTTGCCATGATGGGCTACTTGCCTGACTTTCAGGGCACTGTGCAGCATCACATAAATCTGGCTGGCCTATCCTGAGGCCGAACCCATGCAGACACATGAGACCCCAAGGGAATGTTCTTTTACCACACATTCGGACCATAAGACGCACCCCCCCCCCCTCCCTGATATTACAACTGCCTTATGCAGCGTGACATGGGTGCTATCAGCCTGTGGCACTGCTGAGGTGTTATGGAAGACCAGGATGCTTCAATAGGGGCCTTCAGCTCTTCTGCATTGTTCGGTCTCATGTCTCTCATCTTTCTCTTGGCAATGACCCAGAGATTGATTTCATGTAATATTTAAAATTTTCTGGGATTTTGATTTTGTGTTTTCATAAGCTGTAAGCTATAATCATCAAAATGATAACAAATTAAGGATGGCATATCTCCCTTTGCATGGAATCAGACCATTTCATATATTAGTATTACCTTTTAAGTTGAATTACTAAAATACAGGAACTTTATAATTTTTTGCAAATCCCCTGTATAATGGCCTACAATACTGTGATTGGCTTAATGCTGTATACTCCTTCCCTATGTGAAAATAATTTTAAATAGATAATTCATAACATGTGCTATACTCTATGTATATAATACCACAAAGGAAGTCATTGTATGAATACTAAAAACATTGGTGATGTTATTTGGTTTCCATTCTTTTATTTTATATGGTTCGACTATATATTTCAATATTTCATTCTACATGACAGCTAGACAGCTTCAACTGCTATCACCATGTTTCCTTGAAAACTTTCTTAAGCTGGACATAGATGTTTCACTTTTCCGTCGATATTCTGGCAGATCCACTGTGTGTGATGGGGCTTTATAACAGTTCTATTTAAAACGTAAGTTACCATATCTGCTATTATCAGAGTATACATATCATGTCCCATACTTGCCATGTGCCTGGAATTATCTTTTATATCGGCTTTTCTGTCTTCTATTTTTGCAGGAGCTGAACATCTTCTTTACTGCCACCTACATGTACGTTATATCAGAAAGTTGCAGCTACATTGTCATTCTCTCACTCCCACAGCTTCTTTAGTCAGGTTTAAATTTTAAGTTAGTTTTCTCTAGAAGATCAGAGGCAATAAAATAACATTCTGCAAGTAAAGACTCAAACTGTTTTCTGTTACCACTGCTAGAAATAGTTACATCGAATGATAAAACCTTTTTTTTTTACAACAAAACGTCATTATCGTCATGATCTGCTATGCTGGAAAGGATATTAGATATTACCAGTCCCCGCAGCCAGTGCAGCCTCTTACTATATTTTATATTAATTCAATTTAATATACATTACTGACTGCATTCCTGACCAATTTCACATTGCACTTCAGGTACAACATTCCTGCTAATAAAGAGTAAGTCCTACTTGTCAGGTCAAATATGTAATTGAATTGCTACAATCCCCCACTCACGTTTCGAAACTCCGTTGATATGCCAGCTGATTGACTGCATGTCATCCGCTATCATCTGTTCTCCACAGCTGCAATCGGGCACGATTGGGGCATGCGTTTTTGATTGCAGGCCGGTTACGCCCAGTCGCCTCTGATCGTGCCCATAGACATGAGTGGACACGTTAAAGACTTTTGAATGCAACCAATTCATTCTCTATGGGCGCGATCAAGGATGATCGGGCAAGATCATAATCGTGGCCAAAAACGCGCCCAATCGCTTGCCAGAAAAATTCTCACACAAAATGCTTTAAGGGCCACATTGGCTGGTACCCTAGCTGCGTTTGGGAACCACTGGTTTAGACAGATTTAGTAACAACATCTTGTTTCCTTTCTTTCATAATGTATTACGGTATTGGGTTGCTTTTTCAGATCTGTTTTCCATTTAAAACCAATAGTGGATGTTTATAAATTTTGATCACACACACAAAATTTTGATCTTGCCATATGAAAGGAATGTCCGTATTTTATGTGACAATGACCTTCCATATGGGTATATCTTGGCCATGTTTATAATACACTTGCATCCTACGGACTAAGAGAACAGTTGTCCTCCCTTCATTTAGCCCCATCCCTGTGGCTAGCAGACATAGACAAAACACATAAGCTCTAGGAGTAGACAAACACTGAGGAGACAAATATACCCAGTTATAAATGGAGTTTAATGCTTGCGAGGATTACACTTATTTTGTTCCTTGAAGAGAATCTGAAGTAAACTGAGATTACTACATGGAAAGAGTCTTAGAAACATAAATAAAAAAAACAGGTGTCATATATATTTATATATTGGGGCTATATCAAGTTCTTCAACACACATATTGGATATTAAGGCCTGAAGAAGAGATTGAAAGATCACCAAAAGCTTAAGCCATTAACTGCGCTGCTGCCGGAGCAGTTTTTGTACATTGTACAGGCCATCCGCAAAGTATTCACAGCGCATAGTTTTTTCCACATTTTGTTATGTTACAGCCTTATTCCAGAATGCCTTCCTCAGAATTCTACACACAACACTCCATAATGACAATGTGGAAAATGATTACTTAAGTTTTTGGCAAATTTATTAAAAAAAAAAATTGAGAAAACACATGTACATAAGTATTCACAGCCTCACAATTGAGCTCTGGTGCTCAATTTTGAGATGAGATGTTTCTGCAGCAGTTCATCTTTCAGCAGGAAGACAGAGTGGCTTAAGGACAACTTTGTGAATGTCTTTGATTGGTCCAGACAGAGTTCAGATTTTATTCTGATTGAACATCTCTGGAGAGATCTTAAAATGGCTAGGCACCAACACTTCCCATCCAACCTGATGGAGGCTAAGAGGTGCTGCAAAGAGGAATGGGCGAAACTGGCCAAGGGTATGTGTGCCAAGTTTGTGGATCAAAAAGACTTGATGCTGGTTCATTTATAACAGAAAAAACATAGTTTACCATTAGGGCCCATATAATATGTTGCTTTCGCTGTTTTCGAGCGGGACCAATCAATTCCGCTTGAAAACAGCTATATCAGACATGACCTTTAAATACGGCCGCTGTCTGTTGCTTTACATGGAAACCGTGGGTCCCTTATGTAAAGCATCGGCTGAAATGGGGAGAGCAGAGCCGTCTCTCCCCAGCTCTGCCGATATCTGATGGGAAGATAATGAGTAAACCTTAAAGTTGTGATGTTAGAGTAGTTAAAGTATGTGTGTATTCATTTAAATTTGAATTGTATTAATTGAAAGCAATGTAAATAAAAAAATGTAAAGCTAAATGTATAAGCATACATTTTAGCTACATGAATTTTTGATTTGATCATCTTGAGCAATTTAAATATTAGCTGTCAATCGAATATAAATTGATGGAATGACCACACAGTGTAATTGATGCAAAACAGATTTCTTCAATTAGATTTTTTTCCAGGTATAGAATAGATAGAATGGTGTGTATGCACATGCTCTAAAATCTGATTGAATACAAATTGATCAAAACCCATAAAAAACCTGTGAGATTTTGTAGGATCAACTGAAATTTTCCAACCTCGATGATCACAGCTTTACATTTTATGCTTATGCAGTATTTACTCTATATTCTTCCAGCCAAAAGACAAGTACCAGGAGAAAGATCTTTGCTGTAGCAGAGTGTGCAGGGCTGAAACTTTAGCATGTTTCTATACATTAGCAGTACCTTTTCTCTGAACACACTGACCAACTTATGAAGAGGCACACTTTACAATCTGGCACTGAACAACTTACCCATGAGCAGGAGATCTGGAAGATATGAGTCTTCAAAATGTATTTATTTCAATGCAGAATATTAATGTAAATACACAATGCATGCTATATAATTAAATATACAATTGTAAAATGTGTCTCTCCATAAGTTGGTCAGTGTGTTCAGAGAATGGGTACTACTAGTGCTAATGCAGATAAGATCTCTTCTTGGCAGTGTTTTTTGGCTTAGTTGGAGGGAATAGAACAGATTTCTGCCTCTTGGGATGCATAGCTATTGCTCCCAGGATGGTTGGGGCTAATATTCGGACACTTTCCCATTGATTTAAATGGTAAAAAGTGCATCTCATAGTCCAAAAAATACAGAAATATGAAAATAATTTCCTAACGACAATTTTTTTTAAGTTTTCTTTTAGTCATTGCAACCCTAATAAGCAGCACAGTATGCAAGCTGATATGCTTACATATCTTCAAATGATAAAAAAAAAACTATAGGCCTCATTTACAACCTGTGGGTCGAATGACCATATCACAGGGGTCGTTAAGTTCACTGAAAGCAGCAGCACTGATGCCCACAAGTGGGGTGGAATGCAAGGAGAGAGAGTGAATAAATATCTTGGGAGGGTTGGGCGTATCTCTCCCTTCTACTTCCCACCCCGCACATCATTTTCTCAAGCTGGGTGGGAAAATATATAGGGCGGAGGGGACATTACACTTACCCATTTACCTTATCTTGTAGAAGTGATGCCCCAGTGTCAGTTCCGTATTTGAAACGCAGAAGTGACACACCCTACCGACATCTCCTGGTTCCTAATACAGCAAGTGCCACCTTGTGGTGCCACTTCCAGCGTTGCGGATCTTAAAAGGTTGAGAACCACTGCACTAGAGCAACTAGAGCATGTGTTAAAATATAGATGTTAGTGAACCTTTTTAGTGAACCTTTTAAATTTGAATTGATCATATTTGCACTTATGTCTCAAAACAATTAAAAAAGGCTACAGTTCACCTTTGGTAACCCTTTTGTGTGGTTTAGTCCCTTGTGCTTTGAAAAATACATTAGGTTTCCCTCCCTAATTATAGATGTGTCTGTCTGCTAAGACCGAGCAAATAAACCAGCTCATACTTGTCATGTTTATTAATTTCATTCATGTCATTCAAGTCATTAATGACTTTATTAGCTATTATAGATTATTATTATTACATTGCAATCATATTAACTCGCAATGAAAGGATTTTTCTCTTTTTCTTGGATAATGTTGAATAATATGAACACACATATCTCATTTACATTCTTTATTTATTCTTTCCTTGTCAAGTCATCAGTAGTAGAAAGAAAAGGTTTGGCATTCTCTGTTCAAAGTTCCAAAATAATAAAAGGGAGTTCCATGCGGCTGTAAGCTTTCCACATTACTGCTTTGTACAAAATACTTAAAATCCTACTGATTTAAGCAATATATTGCAAAATCATTCCGAACATATATAGACTCAGTGACGACATGTCAATCATATAAGTCACACATTGCAATATTGGAAGTAGAGCTATACATGCCGTGCTTGGGGTACGATCAAGCCATGTAATCTCCAGCCAAAATCTTTTCTTTATAAGTATAAATGAAAATGGGAAGTAGTAGACTATACCCACTGTCAATGAAAGGTGAAAATAAATGGGGATAGAGACTGTCTATGGGCAAAGTACCCTAATTTTCTGTTCTATTGGAGATATATTTAACAAATAAGAAATAAATTAGATTACGATTTAGAATTGAACCCTAAAGTAGTTAAAACTACTGATATTTACTATAAGACACACTTTTCACCCCCAAAATCGGAGGGGGGGGGGGTTGCCTGCGTTTTATGGTCCGAATGCATGACCATCCGTGGCATCTTGACTCCCAGCCAGCTCTCCCAGCAAGAAGATTAGCCAGGCCGGATCTCCCATCTGAACTGATTGGTTATATCAGCAGAGCCGTGCTGATATAAGCAATGCAGAGATGTGTGTGGGAAAGCTGTACTCACGTTAGCAGCTCCCACACACACACACAGCCTAGAGGGGAGACATGCAAGCAGCTTAACCTGCACCCCACCCTCTCTTCCCCATGTGTAAGGTGTGCTCTCCAGTGACACTAGTTATGGTACTGCAGAGGATTTTTCCCCAATCGATTTGAACACATTTTGAAATTGAAAATATTTTTTTTGTGGCTCTACAAACTGGTTGCGTCTTATGGTCCGGTGCGTCTTATAGTCGAATAATTTACGATAGTGCCATCTATTGTATTTTTCAATCATGTGCCATTATTTGCAAACCATTATATGCTCATTTTCCCTGAATCACTTAAAAGGTTATATGCCATAAACAGACCTTTCCCAATGATGTTCTAAGATGTTTCAAAATTAATTGCAGGGGTTAATGACAGTTTAATTACTCAATAACAGTGTTGTATAAATGTAATTCAAAATGTAATAATTACTTTAAGTTACAAAAAAAACTGCATTGGTACATTAAAAGATAACATGTGATTTTAGTCAGTGGGTTTCCATATATGATTTTAATGTTTACCAAGGCTGTATAACAAGGTACATCTTTCCAGGGCGTCCGAGAAGATGATTTGATGATGTCCTGTACACGTTTCTAGTCTTTCGTAGAGTTGTGCACTGCAGTGTGCACAGACAGCTCTTCGTATCCATCAAACCACTCCCATTATTTCATAACTATGCCGATAAAAGCAGTTAGACTGGCTAAACAGACTTTAGGTGAATAGGATATTCCCACTAATAAAATACTTTGAAAATGCAGAACAGAAACTCAGCAATATAATGAAAGCACCAACCCACACATCTACTGCAGTGGATTCTTCTGAACAGGGAAAGACAGGTAGTCCGATTGGAATTAGGATTAGAGATCAAAACCGGTTATTAAACATCACTTAATGTGTGTGATAAGGAAAATGAATTGTATCTCAACAGTGCATTTTGTAGTCACCCGAATATATCCTAGTATTTATGAAGTGGTGCTATGTTTGTTAATCATATCACATTTAAGAACAGGTATATATACAAACTATATCATGAAACTGCCATACTAAATTATTAGTGGATCAGACAAGATAAGGTGATCAGGACAAGTTCAAGTTCAAACAAAATGTGTGAAAAGTAAATGTTCCTGGCACAGCTCACAATGCACAGGTTGCAGGGCTAACAATAGAATTCAAAGCCAAAATCCAGGCCCACAGATAACAATTCAGCTACATATATCCTCTAATACTAGGCCAGAAATGCACAGGCATCGGTTTTACTATCTGCGGAAGTAGTAACAGTATCTGTTATCTTTCAATATCAGCTAGGCACCACAGTTCTTGTGTGAAGGTCAGTTATACTCTTTATTCAAAGTGGTAAAAAGTTAAGGCAGAGAAAGGAAAAAAAACAAACAAAAGACCTAGAACCACAACCAGTAACCTGGGAGCAGTAGTTGATAGTGGACGTGCCCATCTTAGCTATAAAATGATTTAAGCCCCCCATACACCTTACAATCTTACCATACAATTTCTGTAAAATCAACTTTTGTTTTACCAAAACCATGTAATATGAGGACATTTCTAATCCTTTCAATCACTATGTCTATCAGGGAGGACCCCGCACTACATAGTTGTTAGTAGATCTAAAGGAAATTGTATGGGGTGATCTAAAGGTGTATGTTTTTTTTTTAGGAAGGACGCACATTATACAATTACAACATTTTTACAGGGGTGTCAAATTTAGACCTGTGGGGCACATCTGAGCGCAGTGTAATTATAATTGTGGCTTCTGTTACTACAGTGAACAAAAATGAATGCTTGGTTTTATGCAATTATTAGACTTTTCAGTTTGTTGCCTACTCCCAATCCTTGATAACAGTCCTTTAAATTGCAATATCATGTTCTTCTGTCTGTGGCAATCAAGTCACCAACCTTTAGCCGCTTGCAGTGAGAAGTGATAAGAGTTAGTAGAAATATCAATTACCAGCCAGTTACAGTTAATGCTCTAAATGACAAGGTGATAACAGTTAATGACAACTGCATAGTAGAACATCTCAATGCCCAACTTATACTGTGATACTGAAAACACTAATGAGTGAGAATCTCCGAGACATTATGAAAGCTGTAGGTAACACTATAGTGCTAAAGAAAATTTAGCTGTGAGTACACAGAAATTAGCCAGTGTGAATTGTAGATACAACTCTTTCTGATTGGCTGGCAATAGGAATGGGAAGGAAAACACAAAGAAGGATAGGAGGGTATATAAACACACAACAATAATTATGATTTTTGCTAAAAGTGATTACATCAAATATTACCTCTTTTGAGGTCCCGATTTCCATACCAAAAGTGCACCATATACTTGTCCATACAAGGGTCTAGCAGACATCCTGAATATAATAATGTTTGAAACAAACAATTATGTAAAAAATTGTAAAAATTTTAATAAATAAATAATAAAAAGGTATAATTTGAATGATAAAAATTCTTAAATACTTCTTTTGTAAGATAGATTTCAAAACAGTATGTTTTTTTATTTGTTTTTGTTAATAATAAAAACAAGTTTTTTGTGATTTTTTTTTTACTTTGAATTGTATTTGATACAGTTATCACTGTATCCAGTACAATTCCTTTTGGCATCCTCTTTTCCCTGGTGTAATGAACACACCACGAGAGAGAGTGTTAACTGCAAGAGCCTAGGTGCCCAACCTGTGGCCCGGGGGCCGCATGCGGCCCTTTGGGCATTGTTTGGCGACCCCCTTGGTCCTCCACATGCGGCCCGCAAAACTGTTAATGCATAGGTCATAGCAACTCACCTGTGAAGTGGTCACATTCGGACCCAGCTTTCCTAATCAACTTTAGCGTTCTTACATCAGTAAAATTGTCAGTGTTGATCGGGGAAACCAGGTCTACATATGAGCTCTGCACCCAGGGGCAGGAGGGCAGGGGGGGGGGTGTGCTGTCCAGTTTTGACCGCCTGCTGAGATATGTCGACGGGGGGAGGGTCTGGATCGATGTTATCTGCGGCCCTTTAGTGATGCAGAGGGCCGCACTTGTGGCCCTCCATACACACTCAGTTGCCTACCACTGTGCAAGAGGCACATCTGCAAAGTAAACCACACTGAAAACTGTTTTCATGCAATTTACTTTCGAATTTCCAGTCGCCTCCCCGATGACATCATCACATCACTCCACGGGGGGGGGCGCTCCTTGTCACATCAGAGCCACTGGGAGAGCGCAAAACGGTAAGTTGCGCTTCTGGGGCTCGATCTCCGCCGGACGGGGCCATTTCATCCAGTGCAGTACTGACAGAACAGCGCTTAATGAGATGGTGCCGCCGGGAACAGCAGTGGGGTTAATCATTCTCAACAACCAGAGAACAAACGATTGTTGCCAATACAGCACTCAATCTGTTATATGGAGTTGGGAGTATGAGTGAGTGGCACCTTGCAATGTCCTACCACATAGAAGTAAATGGCTGTGGGGCAGGATAGTCATTGACGGATCCGTTCTGAGAGATCGATCAGGGACAGTGCACGGCAGCTGTCGACGCTTCAAATATTTAGCCAAGATGCTGTTAATGATAGAAATACTGGGCTGACTATTTCCTTAAATGTGTGCAAACCTTGCTGTTTAACATCCATACCTTTTACATAGACATGTTCCAGATAGTTCCTTGAAATAGAAGGAGTGTAGCACTGCAAAAAAATAAAAAATGAAGAATTAATGTTAGGCTGCTAGGCCACATTGAAAAGGTTTAAATGTTTAAATGTAAATATAAAAAAAAGTGGACTGTTGCTGATGCTTTCGGAAAAAATCTTACTTTTCAATAAGGTACAGCTTAACCCCCCCTGCCGTTCCTGACGGCTCCATCTCGTCCAGCACTGACTTGTGGATGATATTTATTTATATGTAATTATAATTATTAAAAAAAAACATAAATATGAATACATACTGTTTTGAATTTTTTCATACAAAATTAGTATTTTAGAGATTTTATCATTCAAATGATACCTTTTATTATATATATAATTTTTTATGTAATATTTTTTACATAATTGTGTGTTTCACACATTATTATATTCAGGATGTCTACTAGACCCTTGTACGGACATATTTTGGGAAGTTACAGGCCTACAACCAAATTTTTTTTAATGTAAGTCTATGGTGCGTGTTTGGTACAGAAATCTGGACCTCAGCAGTGCGCTAGGGAGGTTAAAGGTATCTCCAAAGTATATTAATCAAAGGATCAATGTTTTCCCATGTGGTCCCTATACGAGGTGTTGGATTCTCTACTTGTATACTTATTTGCATTGGTGTATATATCCATGGCAGTGGCTAGCTTCACATGAACTATGCTTTAAATAGCATGCTTACTAGCCTAAAAAATGGCCAGAATCTAATACCAAGATTTAATCTCCCCCTCTCCATGAACTGGGAAACACAATATATGCATTATTCAATAAATATAAATTTGCTAATTTCAAGGGGCTGATGCATTTCTCATAACTCTTAAATAGTGATGCCAAAAGTGAACCCAGATCCTCAGCATGATAGCTAGAGTTGGCATTCTCTATACGGCAGCCTACCTAGTCTCATATTAGGTATACAAATTCTTTCAATATTATATAATTTATGATCTGTTATTTCCATTTTGTTTTTTGTTTTTTTTATTTTTGTGTTTTACTTCAAAATTAATGAACCTCCCTCCACTTAATATCCAATTTCCTGCATAATTAATGGAGCAGCATCAGTTCAATGCCTGTGTTTTCCTCACTCAAGTGGAAAATGTGCAACCCCCCAGGACAGGCAGTAGCAGCATTGTGGGCAGTCAGGGGTCTTTAAATTAAACTGAAAAAAAAGTTAGGATGAGGAAGCACACATTGGAAGGCAAGATGAGTGTTCTTTTATTATCTCTTGGCCTCCGCTAAAAAAATGGAGGTATGGTTTCCTTCCATGCGTTTTGATTATACTTCCCTCTCATTTCTCTATAGATAATGAAGGGAAAATGAGACTATCTTCCATATCAGGACAGCATACAAGAAAAAACTAACACTTGTGTTTGTGTTTTATCTTTCATACTTTTTTTTTTACAGAATCTGTGTTATGCGTCTTGCTTTTTGCATTGGCCAAATAGTTATATTGTGTTTTGCTTTTATTTCTATAAAAAATCCATTATATGTATTAAGGTTACAGAAAAGAAAGTTTGGCGTACAAGTGATCCCCTTTATTGGCTAACTCAAGTCATTAGAGAAGCAAGCTTTCGTGATGTCTCAAATCCCTTCTTCAGGCTTCCTCACACTTGACTGATGGAATCAAGTGTGCCAAGAGAAAACTGTTGTTTTTGTTAAAATATGGATGACCTTGTAATTTTGTGTATAAATGTGAGCCTCAAAAAACAGAATTGTATTACGCCTGAAGAAGGGGTCTGACACATCCAAAAGCTTGCTTCTCTAATGAATTCAGTTAGCCAATAAAGGGGATCACTTAAACTCTGTTCCATATTCACTGATCCCTAACATGGAAGAACACTCTGCTATTGCTTAGTTACAAAAGAGGAAAGAAAATTACAATGCAATATTAGGCCTTGTCTCCACTATGCGTTAGGGTGCGCTACATTAATGGATCCCATAAACGCAACCCATGCGTTAGGGATGAGTCAGGGATGGGTTAAGGCAGGGGTCCTCAAACTTTTTAAACAGGGGGCCAGTTTACTGTCCCTCAGACCGTTGGAGGGCTGGACTATAGTAAAAACAAAAACAATGAACAGATTCCTATGCACACTGCATATGTTGTTTTGAAGAAACAAGAAACAAAACGGGAACAAATACAATATTTAAAATGAAGTAATGTTCAATCAACAAACTTACCAGTATTTCAATGGGAACTATTAGCCTGCTTTTGGCTAATGAGATGGTCAATGTCCGGTTCCACACACAATCCCTCCCCCC
>CM070035.1:61564986-61596163 GCA_036250615.1 Ptychadena robeensis | reverse complement strand
CCACGGTGGTCTGCATCGATTTTTCCATGTCTGAGTGTAAACTCATTTATCTACATGAATCCTCTGCTAAGTGGACTTTTGTATATATAATACACATACTTTTACATACATGTACTTTTATTTATATATGTTTTATACTATTATTTATTTACCTATTACTACCTTTATCTCCTGAGGAAGCCATGAAAGGCAAAACACAAGACCCCTAGACAAAAAAAGTCTCCTAGTCCCACACTCCACAAGGGAGATAGGAAATATTTGGACAGCAGGTCTGTCATTCTTAACCTTCCTAGCGCACCGCCTGTCGTTTCCGGCATCTCACCGGAGCTCTACACGCAGCTGTTGTCATTACTGACAACAGCTGCGTGAGAGAGAAAGCCGGCGCTCCTCCATTAACATGTAGACAATCGCTGCAGCTTTCCGGGGAGGCATAGGGTCTCCCCACCACCGGCTTCCCGTGCGGTTGAGAGGACCCTGTTCACCGAACGAACAGGGTTCGTCTCAACCGCTAGGGAGGTTAAGGTGGACTTACATGTGTAGATTTTTTAGTTCGATCAATGAAGAACGAATAATTTTTTGGTTGATTGAACAAAAATCTAGAATGGACAATTTGTTTGATGGATAAATTTTGTTCTTCCTTGAACAAAAATATTGTTCGAAAGGTCATCGAACATGTTGGTAAACTTTTATCTGTCGTAATTTTGAATGTAGAGATGGACAAACAAAAAATCTAATGTTACATTCAATAAATGGACGAATGATGTTCGACAACGACATCAAACAAAAAATCTTATTGGCAGTTGATTGAAGAAAAAATCTACATGTGTAAACCCACCTTTAATCTGACTTCCTCTGCTATTCTGTCTATAACAGGTACAAAAAATTAATAAAATGTCCTTAACCTCCTGAGTGTTTGGCCTGAGTTAACTATAGAAAAACTCACCTGTCCGCCGGATTACCCAGGCAATCGGGAGCAGCCGCGCCTTAGACCTCCATGTAAATTGAGAGGCGTCACCTTTTTCCAGCATAACTCTGGCATCTCCAGTGACGCTGGAGTAAAGCACGGGACCTCCGGGCGGGTAGAAAATCCCGGCGGCGATTGCCGTGGCGTGGTCTTAAAAAAAACGCTTCACGTACGTAGCGCCCAGGAGGTTCATTGGTTGGGTCAGAAATGATAAGTTTTGTCTCCAGATCATCAAGATATATATTTAAACTGCTGCACAGTACAGACAATATTCATTTGTATAACACTAGCAGAAGATCAATGCTGTTCTAAATGTTTTCATAGGTTCCTCATAGGAAAAGCTTTTATGCTGAACTATACAGAAAAGTAAAACCAAAATAAGGATAGAAGAAAGCAGAAGTTTTTATTCAATGTTCCCAAATGTCAGCCATTGTAGAACCTGTGGCTGATCAGTCTATGGCTAAGATGTGTCCATATTGAGGCCTACTGGTACATAAATGTACACCAATATGTTCCCAGATTGGGAACCAGGTTGGAATGTGTCTGCAGTGAGGTCTTCTGAAGTCCAATACACCTTACCATACATTTTCTGTTCAATCAACTTTTATTTTACCAAAACCATGTAATATGAGGACCTTTCTAAAACTTCCAATCACTATGTATTGTGTCAGAGAGAACCCTGCACTACATAGTTGTTGCTAGAGCTAAAGGAAATTGTACAGAGTAATTGAAAGGTGTATGGGGGGCTTAAGTCGAGTGACATTTCCTTGACTGCTTATTTTCTGTTTCCAACAAAGTGTGTTCCGCACTCTGCCTGATCTGCTACTGTTATTGTGCTGACCTTGGTTTGTTCTTGACTGTGGCTCTTCTGTTATCCTGGCAGTGATCTTGGCTTATCCCGAATGTGACAAATCTTACTAACATGTGGTTGACTGCAGACCTTATTACTTGCTTGCAGAATATGTGCCATGCTAATATGGGAATGTTGAACGGTCATCATCACCAGTCAAAATCTCACTTTTCCCAGCATCCTACAGTACATTTCTATCAATGAAACAAGGACTTTGGAGAGACAACAGAAGTTTGGTGCTAGCAACAATTAAGTGTAGGCCAAATTTTAGGTTCTAACCATAAACCTTGAATATCAGTGCAGTATGAGAAAACAATCTGAGGGTACATGTATAAATGGAACATGCATATTGGTGTACAGTGCTTATCCCTTAGTGCTTATCCCCTTAGTCCAGAATCAGTTTGGTTGGTTCTATTACTAAAAAAAAAAAAAAAAAAAAAAGGCAAATAGCATCCCAAGGTAATAAATGATCTATATAATGGACAGTGATAATTCATGTATGTTTATAAATCACTAAAACTTTGAAGTGGTTTGTACCTGCAAAGCTGTTTAGATTGTTAAATACAATCTAATACAGTAATACTGTTGCCGTTCCTAAAGCTGGGAGGGCTTCTAATATTCAAGTAAGCAGGTCTAAACCAGATACCCAGGGTATTTTGTTGTGTGTTTATGCCCTGCATTACTTTCATTAGTAGCCTTTGCCTCCTCCATCATTAACAGC
The DNA here is from genome assembly GCA_036250615.1 of Ptychadena robeensis. Lineage (NCBI taxonomy): Eukaryota > Metazoa > Chordata > Amphibia > Anura > Ptychadenidae > Ptychadena > Ptychadena robeensis. Next base: position 61,593,628 of record CM070035.1, on the reverse strand, counting down.
TACAACATGATGTAATGGAAGGGTGACCACGCATGTGTTTTTATTCTTTGTATGCCTGTAAGAGATAATTGCTACACACACACTTTTTTCTAAAAATGATATTATGATTATATTACATTCTCAGACTAAGGGCTTGTCCCCACATGAGCGATGATCGCTGCCATGTATTTAATGGGGCTTATCCCCACATCTGTGATTGGCTGCATCCGGTGTGGCCCATGATCTGAAATGCGGCCTTAAGGTGGGTTTACACGTGTAGATTTTTTGTTCGTTCAACTGCCAATTCGATTTTCTGATAGATTTTTTTGTCGAACATCGTTTGTCCATTTATCAAATGTAACATTAGATATTTTTTGTTCGTTCATCCCGATATCGAATGAAAATACATTCAGAATTACTACGACCGATAAAAATTTACCAACATGTTCGATGACCTTTTGAACGATTTTTTGTTTGAGATCTAACAAAATGTATCCATCGAACAAATTGGCCATTCTAGATTTTTGTTCAATCAACCAAAAAATTGTTCGTTCTTCATTGATTGGATTAAAAAATGTACAGGTGTAAACCCACCTTTTTGAATGGGCATGGTTATAAATCGTGTGTCATTCACGCTCTATGAGCATGATCAGGCAGAGTGGGGCAAGATGCCCAGTCCCCCCCCCCCCCCCCCCCCCCCCCCCCCCCCCCCCCCCCCCACTTCCTCCAAGTGCCAGTGATTCTAATCGTGGAGACTGCAAGAGATCCATGGGTGCCAGCAATGTCCTGCGGTCTCCGCGCCTCGATTAGAATCGCGGCGAGTCGCCCAAATAGGGACAAGCCTAAATGTAAATATTGCCTTGTAAAGTTTCCCCTTAGGCTTCCCCTGAGCATAATGGTCTATGACGCCCAATGGGGGGCTTGGCTGCTTTGTGGTCGAATAAATCATTATTGTAAATTCAGTAATAACGCACCTATGACGTGACTGTGAGAAACTACAGAAAGGCCTTACTACTAAAACTAAAGGATCCAAAGATTTTTTATGCAGATTGTACTTTTGCGACGATGCTATCAATGCAAAGTTTTATCTCTTACTTCCAGGTCCGTAAATATACAGAAGATGCTACTTCCCTATTGTTTCCTTAGAGACGTGGCCACAGTGGATCACTTTCTTATCTTGATGTATGAGAATCTAATGGGGTGAGTCATGCCTAGACATAATCTGCAACAAATTTATATTTAAGCTCTGATTTTGTGCGGGTTTCCAGCCACATCTGAGAAACATACTGGTAAGGTAATTGGCTTAATTTCAAAGCCTTATGATGGCCACACACTACACTGTATTTTCACTAGACTTTTGTGATTGTAAGCTCCTCTGAAAGAGGTGAGTGACATGACTATTGTGTGTCATTGAGTAAATGGCTGATTCTTGCACACAAAGGTTTGCACACTTTCTAGCCAGCAGAAGTTAATTACCATATTCCTCAATATTCCTTCCTACCTGAAACTTTTTTTCCTCTCTTAAGGTACCCATACACGTTGCGATTTTTCGTGGACCGATTCGATATTCGATTTCGACTCCCGATTTTTGCTTTACTGTTATTTTTAAAAGTCTGCCAGTTGTATCAGGAATCTTTTAAACGTCTCTTTTAAATGTGGCCGACCGACTGAAAATTACGGGCATCATCATTCGGGACCCGACCGACTTTTCGGCCGATTTTCTAAAAACAGCATCGGTCGGACTACATTTGCATGTTACGAATCCCGAACGATCGACCTACCCCACCGACCGGATCGGTCGGAAGGGCTAAAATCGCACGAAAAATTGCAACGTCTATGGGTACCTTTATATTTACAATACAAATATATATATTCTGGAAGAAATGTAACTGTTTCTTCGGCGTGGTAAAACTGTAAAATATGTTTTGCATCTATGAGCTGATGTGACATAGCATCAAGCAGGACAATATAAGAACATACATAATTTTTTGGTAAATCAGCTTATGATACTCCTAACAAAGTCTTCCTCTAGGTCCTACTTCATAGAGTCATATGTACAGTAGACTGTTGAGAACAGCTGTAGGCAAGTTGAATTTAATTATTTGGTGGTTCCATAGGCAAGGATAGCCACAGAAGCAGATAGACATATCTAAAGATGGCTATACACTGTTTAAACGCTAGATCGTTTAAAGTGGATGTACCATCTCCATATCTACTTCCTATTATTGGCACTAAATACTTACCTGGGTAAAAACTGTCAAAATTCAGTGATGCTCCACCCCTCCCGTCATGTCATGCCACAGCAGGCTCTGTGCACAAGGGGAAGCCATATCTAAATTTGGTGAAGCTCCCCCCTCCAGCGTCACCCGATTCAGACTGGAAGAGTTTCATTCATCATTTGTTTCCTAATTTCTAACAATTCAGTCCTGCAATACATATGGCAGATTCAGATAAAAGTATACTTGTAACCTTTTAAAAACTAAGCAGTTAGAACTGGACACCCCTTTGAGTGGCTGCCCATTGCTGAAATGCTTCCAAGACCCCAAAAGGACAAATACAGACTTTTATAATACAATCTCATTTTGCTCTGAACATATAACAGGTTACTTAGGTGATTGGGCAGTCTTGCACAATGGGGAAGGAAGTGATCAAATATAGCTCATGTTGGAATGAATTCCATTCTTTTTTGAAACATGACTGTGGGAAAATACACAGTCCAGTCATCAATGATCAATACTGCACTGGAATTGGCGATTGATCGTTTTGTAATCGATGGAACACCACCTTGGGAATCCGATTTGTGGTCGATTCTGACATGAGACGATCACCAAAATGGCTTATTCCACAAAATCCATTGATCGGAAAGGCTGCTGCATAGGAAGTTATGGGTCCACCAACATACTTCAAATGCCAAACGATCGATCAAAAAAAAAGTCATGACGGATCAATGACCAATCCAATTCTTAGTCGATTTCAATATTGCTTGGTTGTTCAGGATGGGCAGCACTCGATTGATTGCCGCAAATGGGCGCGGTGATTGGTCGGGAAAAAATCTAGTGAAAAATCGACCCGTGTATGGGAGCCTTTACTCTAAAATGACATTTTGGGATGGCAATGTTTGATTCTTCTACAAACTGTCCCTAGACCAGGGGTAGGGAACCTAGATGTTGCTATTTTGATGGCTGCATCTGGCTCGCTGCCAGTTTTGGCCGAAAAAGTCTCGTTTTGTATGTGGCTTTCCTGGCCACATACCGATTTCAACAAATCCTGGATGTTTCCTGGATTCTTGAAATCGAGGGAATTTAGCAGGGAGAGGGCGTTACTCTCCCTGCTAATGTCCCACCCCGCACATTATCAGCACAAGCGGGGTAACACCCTCTCCCTGCTTAAACGTGGAGCAAACTAATTTTAAACCTGGAAGTGATGTCAGTGATGTCACTTCCGGCTCTCATGGAAATAAGTTTTAAAAGATATGGCGTCTATGGCTCTCAAATCCAAAAAGATTCCTGACCCCTGCCCTAGACTATATGAAAGTACCATATGACTATAACTATAGAACATATATTACATTGTGAGCTCATCTTAGGAACAATAAATGACATGACTATAGATTATGTAAGGAAATGTGCAAATGGTTGACACTATACAAATATATAGTAACAACAGAAAAAAGGGTAGCAATATACAGTTCAAAGTATAGGTGCCCATGGGGGGACATTGCATACACCAAACTATTCAAGTTAGATTGACCACAGGGTCTAATAATTAATATGAAACACTTTATTCGATAGACAGAAAACTAATGTGAGTGCAACAGTACCAACGGTCCTGACCTTGAGGATCAGATTTGACGGAGGAGGCCATCCGGCACCAAACACCCCAACAGGATGGACTTTTTAGGCATAAAGGACAGACCAGGGAAGGCCAGCAACAGCCATAGAAGCTAATGGATATTTGTGGTGTATTCAGTTGGTGTCATGTTTATGAAAAAAAACTCTCTGGTCTATGTGTTGGAAAGTAAGCTTTTTAATTAAATCATGAGTGTTAACTGCAAGACCCTGTGGTCAATCAACCAAGAAAAGTTGGGTAGTGAGGGTATTTTCTTGTCTTTGTTGCATATATATAGTATATAATAACAGTGACTGTATAACTTTATCATAATTGCTGGATTCCTAGTAGGTGTTAAGCCCCCCATACACGTTCCGATTATTCTCCCGACCAATTTTTCGTCCGATCCTGTCACCCGATTTTCACCTAAAATGTTATGGTCGGTCGGTCGGCTGGCACGAAAAATCAGAATTCGAATTATCACCGATCCATCAGCCCGACCCTATTTATTAACAGCAGATCGACCAAAAATTTACGGACAGGTCCGAAGCAGTCCCGATCGATTTTTCGGCCGATTTTGAGAAATCGGGATCGATCGGGTACATAATTCCGAATGCGATTAATCTCCCGATCGATTAATCTCCCGACCCGATCGGTCGGTCGGGCAAAATTCGTACGAAAAATCGGAACGTGTATGGGAGGCTTTAAGTATAGATGTCTTTGTAGTTTGAATTTAGAGGTAATTTAAAAAATACATCTAATGAAATTGTTCGATCAGTGAGGAATATGGTTATGTGAGAACGATCATAGCATTTTACACAAAGGGGTTTTCTAGAAATACCTATGTGCATAACATAACACTGCCTCCACCCTGCAGGTACTCTGATGTTTAATTTAGTGAAATGCAAAGCTACAAATCATGCATATAACCTGCATTTCTGCATATGAACAAGGCACACTAAAGCTCTTTGTGTTCACACTACAAAGAATTCTCTAGTTCTGCTGCCCACCCATTTCTTTTCACATTAAAACAAACCTAAAAGGTTAACATTCCTCAAAATAACATTGGATTAAAGAATAGACTAAAGAAATTGAGTAGGGTGAAAGTGTGCTGCAAAACAACAGGGATATGGATAACATTCTATTTTAATGTGAATCCTTTCTGAGCCTCCATGCACTTATTGGATAGTGTATGATTAGATGTTATGTGAGATTAAAGCTGCCCATACACGTATAGATGGGCCCATGATCGATGACCCATTCAAGTACAGCATGGTGACATCACCGCACAGCACCGGAGGGCCCTTTAGGTGCTCAATTCCCATCCAATCCCCTTGGAATGGAATGAGATTCGATCATGATTGATGGACATGTCCATTACCTGTTTGAACGGCCTGTCAATCGATCCCACTCGAAGACAGGGATGGCTGTGTTCAATGGAGGCCATCGGTCATCAGTGATCGAAAGGGCCATTGTTCGAGAGCCCATCTATACATTGGGGTTTGGATGGAGGCTCTTAGAGTATCTGGGGTTCACCCCGGGATCCTCCTATGGAATGAGTATAGATGTCGCTAAAGGTGGCCATACACAGGTCGATTTCACACTCGATTCCTGGCCGATTGATCACCAGGCGCGTGCACGCCGATCGATCGACAAGGAATCGAGTGCAGCCTACCTTGACCGATTGACCCCGACCGATCGACATGGCCCTCAAATCGGATTGGCCAGGGAACCAACCTGTTGGTGTTTTCTGATCGATTGGGCACACATCAAGGGGCGTTGACATTTGTGAATTCATCGACTGGTAACAGAATCGTCTAGGAATCGGTGGCCTAAGGTGGTAGGCACAGACTTGTATGGTCGATCGATCGACGCCTGTGACTTCACCAAATCGATCGGATCGTCGATCGATCGCTCAGGAATCGACACGTGTATGGCTAGCTTAAGACCTTTTACCCATTCCTAGTATGCGCAGTAAGCACAGGAACATACAGTCTAACCTTAAACATACTACCTACACATATGTAATCAGCTTCCCTATCTGGGTCAAGTGTCCCATGAAGAGGGGTGGTCACATTACTGCAGCTCCAGCGATGTGTCACGTCCTGCGTTGTCTGAAAACTGATGCCGAGATATATACTTTTACATGCCCTCCCCTGTAAATGCGTGGACAGTCCATTGTCCTCATTGACACTTATGTTTACACACATTGGTACTTCAGACTGCCTGCACATGCGCAGATACCATAGGAAGAGATACCATCCCTCACTGAGGTATGTCATCGGGCCTGGTTGAATAGTAAGGGGGGCCCCACTAGCTCTGTGTCCCCTTTTCTGTGGGGGACCCCCACATAGTACAACACTTTGCACATACACGTTTAGATGTATGTGCAAAGTTATATTATTTCTAATGCTGGTCATAGACGGGACGATTCCTGTCTGACCCGGCGTTTGGATGTTCCCGCATCCGTTCGGGTTGGCAAGGAATCAGGTGCGCCAACTTGCAGAATTGGACTAAAATCTGCCGTCATGACGGATCGCACAGTGATCCGACATGACGAATAATTTTGATCCGATTCCATTTGTTCAGATGGGGACAGCTGTCCCCAGCCGAAGTAATGGGCGGCACAAAAAGGGGATCGACTGGAAATTGTCTCGTATATTCCCAGCTTTAGAGAGGGGGAATGCATTGTTAATGCATCAAAATCGCACACCCATGCGGTTTATAATGTGACCATTGCATTTCCTATGTTGTAAACCGCCAGTGTAAATGAGCCCTTAGTCTTTGCTGATATCTGTGATGAGGGGTGCATGGAAGACTTCTTCCCTATATCTTTCATGCAGACTATGTTTGTGCAAGCAATCCTGCCATACGTCATTACACTCCTGCAGGTCTAGCTGTCAGGGTTGGCCTTTCTACATTCAGTAACAAAGCATTTGCCTCTAAATATTTTTATATTTCACACTTCTAACTGCTATATTTTTAAAACATGGACAAGCATTTTGCAAACTTTTTGAAAATTTTTCCTGCTTTGTAGCCATCAGTAAGCTTCATTTTTACATTCTTAACCTCCCTAGCGCACCTCCCATACGGTACGGGCAATCGTGGCAGTGTACAGAGTACACTGCCTGCCATTTCCTCCCTCTGCCCCTCTCCACACAGCCGGTGTCATTAATGATGCCAACTGTGTGGGCGGGAAAGCCGGCGCTCCTCCATTAGCATGGTGCTGAAACCCCGGAAATGCTGCAGCTTTCCGTGGGTGTATCGGCTACACCCGATGGCCAGTTCCCCTGCGGTTGGGGCGAGCCTGAACAGTGAACAAACTGGCTTTGTCTCAACCGCTAGGGAGGTTAAGCTGGCCACACACCTTTAGATCTCTCTGTCAGATATCCTTTAGATCTACCAACAACTATGTAGTTCTGGGTCCTCTGTGATTGAACACAGGTAGACTAAAGCAGGGTACAGACGGCTCGATATTCGAGCTGTCCAATGTACCCTGCAGCAGCGTGACGCACCCTGCCATCACGCTGCTGTCAGATATCGGCTGGCTGGGGAGAGACGGCTCTGCTCTCTCCCCGGCAGCTGAAGCTTTGCTTGGAGACCCGCGGTCTCTAGGAAAAGCATCGGACATCGGGCCGTAATTACGGTCATGTCCAATAAAGATGTTTTCGATCGGGATTGATTTGTCCCGCTCGAAAACAGCGGTGGGCGCAGATTATATGGGTCAGATAGATGGGCGCGCACGACACTCGAAACGGCCATCGATTTGACCCATATCCCCACGTCTGTACCCTGCTTAAAGCTAGCCACACATGGTTCAATATTAGCGTTGAATCGACGTTAGATTAGATTTTGTAGTTCAATGAAAAAATCGATTTTAATTTAGTCAATGTACACCACATGGGGAGCACGATTATTGTTCAATTTCGACTGAAAAGATTATCGAAGTAATCGAAAATCGTTGATTGAATTCCTCTTTTTAGTTTTAATCGAAAGTGATGTGTTAAAGGGAAGTAGCCACAAAAATCGAATATCATTGACTCGACCAAAAAAAAGCTGCAAGGAATGTAGTTCGATGATTGTACAATCGAGCAAAATTTGCCAACCTGTCCAATCACGATTCAATCGTTGATTTGACAAAAATTGATCAATAATCGTTGATTGTACTATATGGGCATAAAAACGATTTTCTTTCAATCGATCAAATTTTTAATCGAAAAACGTCAATTGAACGCTAAAATCGAAACATGTGTGGCTAGCTTAAAGGTGGGAATACACAGGTCGATTTTTTCGTTCAATAGTTTTTAAAAAAGATTTTTAATCGTTCAAACAAAAATCTAAAACCGAACAAAGGTTTAGTTCGACCAACATTGAACAAAAGTGAACGATATCGAACGAAAAATCTTTGAAAGCTGATCGGACATGTTGGTAAATTTTAATCTACCTTGTAAAAAACTAATGTAAATCAAATTTTCCATGGTTTTTATTTGATAATTTTTGTTCAATATAATACATTTGAATGAAGCTATCTCTTGTTCAAAAATCGAACAAAATTTTATTCGGGCGAAAGGAAAATATAGTGTATACATTCGATATTCATATTCATTCAAATATCAAATCCATATGGGTATTCCTACCTTTAATGGTTTGAGAAAGTCCCTCATATTACATGGTTTTGGTAAAACAAGAAGGAGATCTAAAGGAAATCTGACAGAGAAATCTGAAGGTGTATGGAGGCTCTTAGTCAGTTATACCAGAAATGGTTGTTTGAATGACAGAGATTTAAATGAAGTTCTATTGAACCAATCAATGAAATACATTCAATGTGTTTACAATCTTACGTTTCCTTTTTTTTCCTAAAGCCCCCCATACACCTTACAATCTTTCCATGCAATTTCTGTACAATAAAATTTTGTTCTACCAAAACCATGTAATACTAATCCTTCCAATCACTATGTATTTTTTCAGGGAGGCCACTATACTACACAGTTGTTGGTAGATCAAAGGCTTTATGCAGGAATATTATGCAGGAAGCCTATCTCCTGCCAGGCGCTCCAGAGGAGAACCTTTGTCTTTTTGGCACTGTGTGGAAGCAGTGGTCTCTCTCTTTAGGGTCTGACACACCTTGTACTGATTTATGGTCAACCGCCAGCTGACTGCATCATTACCATCCATCTGAAACAAGCAAAAAAGCCGGCCATAGACCATCGATCTATGGCAGGCTTTTAGCAGACTCCTCACAGCGTGGTGACGTCACCACGCTGTGAGGAGTCGGCTACAGAACGGACAGGAATCCTGTGTGTTCCACCAACACACACAATTCCTGTCAGATTGTACCCAATTAACTCAGAGGGGGAGGAGACTCCCCCTCCGAGTTAACAGACTGCAGCACAGGATCAGGCAGAGAAAGAACCAGCAGGACGGATCCGTGTGCGATCCGACCTGCCGGCTCTTTTGGTCGTATCCTCAAGGTGGGCTCCCCTATAGTTGCGGCCGACCAACCTTTATGTGCTCGGCGGGAGCGCGCACAGCGGTCGGTCGGCCGCAACTATGGTCGCGAATTGGGCCGTCTATGGGGGGCTTTAGGCTATGTTTCCACTTAGGCGATTCTGCCGGCGATCTAAAAGGCAGAGCGCTGGCGATTAATCGCCTAAGTGGGAACATAGCCTTACATGCAAGTTTACAGCCAGTTTGCTTAATTTTCATTATTGTTTTCAGGACATCTCAGTGTGTTTTCAGGTGCTCATCTAATTAGTGATGAGTGGCATAGGCAATATTCAAATTTTGTTCAGCGAATAATTCTACTTATATTCAATTCAATATTTAAATACGAACTTCCCATGTATGGCCATGCATTGTGATTATCTTAAAACTGAATGATCACACATTTACTATCGCGTTGCAATTATTGTTATCACGATGCATGGCCATACGCACGGGATCATGTTTTTTTGAAAAGTTATTTGAAGACTCGAATATCCACTGCCATATTTGAGATATTTGCAAATTCTCTAATATTCACAAAGCATATTCGTCATTTGAATATTCAAGCACAACACTACATCTAAAGCGTTTCATGGTTTTTTCATGGTTTTGAGCACAATGTGCTCCGCCGCGATTGCCAGCTCAGCTGAGGGATGTAAACAACTGCTGACAGAAAGCGACGGCCCTCCAGTTTGACGGAGGTCTATGGCGCCGCCTACCCCCGCCCCCTTCCCGACACCGGTGACGCGATCGGGGGCGGACCCGGAAGCATCGGCATGCATGCCGATGCTCCCGACCGCCGTCAGAAGACGGCGAGACCTCGGGCGTTACTCCGGCTAACTCGGGCTGAGTTTCATGATGCATGAAACTCAGCCCGAGTTAATTCGGGGAGAACGCTCAGAAGGTTAAGCTAGGCATACACGGTTCGATTTTAGCGTGTGATCAACCTAAAACTATCAAAGTTTGCATTAATCGGATTTAAATCATATACTGCACACATGGTTCGATTGGCAAAAATTGTTCTTTAACGATCAAAACATCGATTGGAAAATGATTGGACATGTTGGAAATTTTTTGTAGATTGTACAACGATCTAACTAAAATCGTAGCATTGTGTTTGGTGGTCGGGTCGATTGTATTTAATGAACATGTTTATATATGACTCTTACCTGTGTTTTGTGATCAAAACAAAATCAGGGAGTTTGGTCGTATAACGATCAAACCTTCCATGTGGTACTACTTTGGATTTGCTGCGATCAGTGTGCGATGAAAAGATCAAGATCTTAAATCGAATCTAAAATTGATCGGACTAAAATCGAACCGTGTATGCCTAGCTTTACTTTCGACCAACATGTTCGTTCCCTGTTCGATCTCCATTACTTTAGATGGTGAAGGTCCTCATCCAAAGTATCGAATTGGGATTAAAGTGCTGCGAATCAATTATCTGTTCAATCGACATTTCCCGAATACAGCGTGTTGGCATAATGATGCTGCGCTAGAGGGTTCAATGATTGAACAGGTATCGTCTTGTGTATGCCCACCTTAATTGTGTGCATGGGGCCAATTCCTACATATACACTTATGTACGGAAGCATTCACTGCACAGAGTGTTTGTCATGCTGGGAACACATCTCTGTCTCATTCCAGACAGCTCTACTCTTCATATTAGGACCGCATTATTTATACTCAGTCATAAAATCCTGATTGCAGGAAGTACCAAAAATAGATGTGGAGTGTCCTGTATTGTAGACGGCATAAATGTCTGTACATGGAATCTGAATCAACTGAAATCTGACTGCTGATGAGATGTGATAAGTGTTCATTCAGTGTAAAGCTGCAGGCCCCCATACGTCGTTAAGGCTCCATACACCTTAGAATCTTACCATACAATTGCTGTACAATCAACTTTTCTTCTACCAAAACCATGTAATATGAGATCCTTTCTAAACCTTCCAATCACTATGTATTCTATCAGAGAGGCCACTATACTACATAGTTGTTGGTAGATCTAAAGGAAATTGTATGAAGTGATCTAAAGGTGTATGGGGGGCTTTACAATCTTTCCATACAGTTTCTGTACAATCAAATTTTGTTCTACCAAAACCATGTAATATGAGGACCTTTATTATCCTCCCAATCACTATGTATCCTATCAGGGAGGACCCGGCACTACATAGCAGTGATATATACCTTCCAATCACTATGTGTTCTATTGGGGAGGCCACTATACTACACAGTTGTTGGTAGATCTAATGGAGATTGTATGGATCGATCTTAAGGTGTATGGGGAGCTTAACCATAGACGTATGTCCATTGCTGCCTTTTCCTACTGGTAGAGTGATGATCTTGGGTATGGAGACCAGCAGCTAACTAGTCTCAGGGAAAATAGCAATCAGACTTGTTTCAAAGTCTTCTCCTTTCACTATTATTTTCCTGTGAGATAAATCTACATCAGAGGATTCTGGAATCACTTCCTCTTCTATTCGCATACATGCATTCAGGCCATCCTACTTGAAAAACAATGGGAACATATTGAGACATTGGTGACTCATATTCTATTCAACTGTACGGTATAAAAAAGTATGTATACATATATTATAAGCAAGAAGTATGCATTTTCCATCCATCCATCTCTCTATCTTTAAGCATTGGATAGAAGTGTTGTTTGTCAAAATTTACAATATAGATGATCTTAAAGGCGAATATATTGAATACCGATAGGCTTCCAGATCTTAAAGGCAAACAACCAGCAGCTGTTTTTAGCTATTAAGGACGGGCCAAATCTGTCCCGTGGTGTAATTATTTTTGGCCTGCTAGCTTTTATTTAAGAAATTAATGCCACAGATGTGTCTTTTATTTGACATTCAATGTCATGCTCCAGATTCACGTTAATTTTATTTCCATTGTTTTATCTGATGAGAAGGAAACACTTGCTCAATTGCAGACATTTTTCAATAAATATCAAGATTGTCCCGTGGCGGCGCAAGGTTTTAATTTTGCCCCACAGTGTATTCAAGTTAAACACCCCTGCTAAAGAGTTAGAAGAAGGACACCTTGGTAAGGTGAAGACTTCAGCTTAACTTGGACATCACTAAATTGGGCTGAATTTTGCTTTCAAATGAAAACCATGGTTCCACAGCTTATACTGCAGTTGTAACTACAGACTACAGATTTATTTACATGACAAAGTCTGCCTGAAGCTACAGGTTACAACCCTCAAGTGATACTACAGGAGCCCCCGGGATTATGTCTATTTATGAAATGCCAGTGCAAGTGCCAGGATGATGGTATCCTAGGACAGTCCCATGGAAATAAGGATACTAGGGTTTATGTCATTAGGTAGGAATAAGTTCACATTTGAAGCAACTAAAGATGTCAGTGAAGGCTTGATCTAAAGCTAGCCATACGCGGGCATTTTTTGGCTGAAATCTGGTGCTGTTACAATTTGAAATGGTCAATGAGGTGCTGAAATGTAGACATTAGCATGCAAACGCATAGGCCTCTCATTGACTACCAGGACCTCAGCCCTGGTGTCCGATATGCAAGAGGTTATGTGTAGGTCATTTTAAATGCAGGTATTGTAATCAATGCTGGGAAAGGATTACAGGACATAACAACTGTAAAGTATGTTGAAGGGGGGGGGGGGTATAGTTTTGAAAGGAGTCCCCTTATTCTCAATGAGCCCCCCACCCGCAACTCTATTAATATGCAACCGCCTGAAAAACTCACCAAAATTGGTCATTGTGCATGGGACATTAAGGCTAGGTCTCCATGGCGTTCTGCTGATCCGCCGGCCGGAGGTTGACGTAGTGCAGTACCTCCACCAAAGAATGCGCTAAGCACAGGGGGGCTGATGGAGCCGAGAAAGCTGCGGAGACATAGCCTTAATATCCCATGCACAATGACTGCATGGACATGGATTTGCAGTGTTTTGACTAGTACTGTGACATGTTATAGTAGTAGGCTCACAGATGGTCTTGTATTACCTGATTACCTTTATATCTTGCAACAACTCTGTAGTATAGTGGCCTTCCTGATAGAATACATAGTGATTGGAAGGATTAAGCAGGGCATGTTTGATGTTCCCTGCAGCAGCGTGATGACATCATCGCGCTGCTGTCAGATATCGAAAGGGTCTGCTGGAGACACAACACTGCTGGTATGGTGGTGTATGGGGGCCTTTATTAATAAATACAATTAAGAACACAAATTATGCAGTTAGGAGCGATTTTATGTTTACATAACTCATAAAAACGATGTACTTTCCTATTCCTCCTTCATGCTTTTATTGACAGATATGGAGATAAGCATTTAATTATGCCAATTAAAGAAGCCAAAAGTTTGACATTAAGGCTAAGTTTACACTGGCGTTTTTTAACCGCCAAGTAAACGGCCGTTTAGCGTGGCCTGTCGGTTTTCAGGCGGCCGTGCCATAGGACCTCTATGGGGTGCTTAATTAGATGCCCTGTAATCGCCTGCACTGTTTTGCAGACGACTACAGGGAGTCGTTTATCCTGCGGCTGCGGGAATGCACTGGCGGGTTCCGAGCTGCAAGCAGCTTGGGAATTGCCAGTGTAAACTTAGCCTAACAGATTGCATGCAAACTGAAGATCAGCCAATCAATCACAGCAGCTGCAAGGTTTGACTGGCTGAACTTCTGAAGAAATTTGCATATTAATAATAAGGTATCTTATTAACTATTTATACTGACCACCAAACCAACCATGAGAGCCCCACATGGGCCCAATGACATGGTGATGACATAACCATGGTTGTATGTTGGGTTAAGAAAGTTGGTTGCAGTCAATGCACCTGCAGCTTTTTCCAACGCAGTACAAAGACTCCATCTTGTCTGTTACTATATAAAGCCCCCCATACACCTTTAGATCGCTCCATACAATTTCCATCAGATCTACCAACAACTATGTAGTATAGTGGCCTCCCTGATAGAATACATAGTGACTGGAAGGTGTAGAAAGGTCCTCATATTACATGGTTTTGGTAGAAGAAAAGTTGATTGTACAGAAATTGCATGGTAATTGTATGTGGTGTATGGGGGGCTAGTTATATTATATGTTGCCGCCTCTTTACCAGTATTCCCAGTCAGCAGATCCTTGTGGTTAGGAGAAGGACTGATTGTCGGCAGTTACTCTGAACTTGCACAACAGCCAAATGTATAATTCTCATTGCTCCGCCCAGAACTGACAAAGGTTCCCAATTGTTTATAGAATAATATTATTTTGTAGGTGTGTTGTAGTACCACGTAGAGGTATATTTTTAGATTCCCAAATGCACAGCCATCGATTGATCCCCGAAGAAAGCTGGAACAAACAGGGAACCAACATGTTGGTAAATACCTGATCAATGGCAGTTTCTTTGGGTGGGGACTAGGGTCCCCATCCAAAGTATCCAACAGGAATTGATTGCACAAAGTGGTGTGCATCGATTTGCTGTCCATATGACAAAAGCATTCATCAATAGAGCAGGTATCGACTCGTGTATGGGGACCCTAAAGCTAGGTATACACAATTCAATTTTAGTGTTTGATTTACTGAAAACGATCAAAGTTTACATCGATCTAAGTTAAATCGTATACTGCACACATGGTTTGACCTGGGAAAAATTGCCAGGCTGTGAAGTCGGAGACAATTTTGGGTACCTGGAGTTGGAGTCGGCAAAAAATGAACCGACTCCGACTAAATTTAAATGGTAATTAAAATAAATAAATAAATAATGCAAGTTCAAATGTCCCAATTCAAACAGTCATAATGAACGACTTCTCAGTTATAGGAATAAATGCATGTAGTGCATAACACGTCACATGACCATGAAGCATGCTGCACATTGATAGTATGTGTCCCTAAATGGGAAATAATGCGCAGTGAAGGTGCGGCACCACTTTCCATTGTGTTGTGTTCTGCTGTTACAGGGAACGCAGCGCCCACTGTGATCCTATCATGAATCATGTTTGAAGTGCCTCTTCTTGGAGCCTTCCACTGCCCTATCTTCAGCAGAAGATCAGAACACTAAAGCCGGACACACGGGTAGATCTGTAAAAAGATTTGAGTACAATCAATCAACTTGCTCAAGGTGATTGATTGTACTCTAATCTGTTTACAAACCTACCCGTGTGTGGCCCGCTTGAAGGAACTCGATTGAACGGGGTTTCAACATGTTGGAAAATCCCGTTCAATCTCCAATACTTTGCATGGAGACATGAGTCTTCATGGAAAGTATTGGAACAGCTGCGTGTCGGCTGTCAGTGTGAATGGGGTGGAGCCAGCACTCCTCACTCGGAAGCTGTGTGAGTGAGGCAGCTTCTCCCCAGCTTGTGGCATGTTGTGATTCACACGCTGCAAGCTGGGGAGAATGGGTCCCAATTGAACAGGAATCGATGTGCCTATATGGTGCACATTGATTTCTGTTCAATTGATCGGGGGTCGATTGCACAGGAATCTTCCTGTGTGTGCCTAGCTTAAGGAAAAAGCAGCAGCATCTTCTGCCTAACTTCCTTTCTCTGCTTTAATTGCCCATTACAGTACAGTGTTGGTTTCCTGTATATCTGCATAAAAAAAAAAAATTGTGTCGCAAAAACGTGTGACAACTATCAGCCGCGCAACTACAAACGCGCAGGATCGCATGAGTGGAAACAAGCCCTGATGCACCGTGTTTTGAGCCCTTTACATAACGCACTGCTGCATGCATTTAACTTGCGCTTACTGTTTAATCAGAAAGAAATCGCAAACAAATCGAATAGAAAACCTGCAGGGACATCAAGTGGACAAGTGTGAAGCACCTGTGAGTAATCTGCTGGATTAGTAAATGACTTGCAGCATGACGGACAGGCTATCTGATGGGCAGGATGCAGCCATGAGTGTGTACAGCCTAGTAACAATCACTCATGATCCTTTCCAGCCACAATGACTGGCCGTGTGCTTGTAGTCTGTGAGGGAGGACTCTGTCACCTTGTAGTACATCTGTTACATGATTTGTATTGATAAATCTCCTCTGCCTATGACAGACACGCCATGGATGATCACACACGTGCTGCAATGTACAAATTCACAAGTGTCACCGATCGCTGATTGGCTGACCACAATAATACACATTGAAGGTTCATGTCGCTGCACATGTTCCGGGTGTCTCCATTGTTCTGTCTATTACCCCTCCATTGCCCTCTACATACGATCTGAGTTGTCTCATTAGCCTCTATCACATCCGCACTCCGGGTTTTGTGTTTGTCTTACAGAAGACATAACATATGACAGACGCTAAAACCAGCCAATGAAAATCCGCAAAGCGTCAATTCTGTGTTCGTTCTAACACATACACCAATCAGCGACACGAGGGGTGGGATTTCCATCTACGAACTTCCAAATTGACCAATTACACGAGATAAATCCATGACGCCAATGCTGTGGTGGATTGGAGGCGCCATGTTGTGTGTGGCACACACGTCGTTTCACTGAAGCTACGTTGGTCGATAATGTTACTAAATAAAAGCCTCTCGCTGTCGTTTCTTTGAGACATGTCGCTGCTTTTGCGGTAATAGACGCGGTATGGGTGAGCTATGCTGGTTGTAACAGACACCCGGGGAGATATTCGACGGAATGTGTTCTGGAATCCCGCGAGGCGCCATCTTTATTGTGGCGTTGTCTGCTTGCTTTGGGAAAGAGCCAAACACGGCGCATTTAGTTAATGTAAATGATATAGAAATGAGCGTGAGCGGTGTATTAGTGTCACATTGAAGGGGCTCGAGGTGAATCTGGAAGCGGCTTTATAATATGTGAGCTGCTGTTCAGGATTTTCCCCGGGAGCGGGGGGGAGGGGTGGTTGTAAGAGCGGCAATGGGTGATTGTTAAGGGGGAGGGGAGTGTTATGATCAATCTTCTGTCATTATCGGTCTGAATGTGAGCGAACGGCTATAATAAATGACACCTCTCCGGGGGTCATAAACAATGGGGTAACCATAGACGTGCTGCCAGGCTGCAAATGAGCGGGAGAATTTAACTCTTCAAAGTCCCACATAGGTGACGAACTAGTGTTTAATCACAGCTGTATCCTATAGCAACCAATGTTCACCATTGCACCTAATACATCATAGTTACTATCAGATACAGCAGGAAAATTAAACGAGGCAATGACACCCGCCATTTACTTTTTTTATTATGAGATATGACGGTCGGGTAGTTCCACGTGTGGGAGCGCTCCATACATCACCATTATATATACAATGTTAATAGAAGAATTACGTTGTGGGTCGCTCCCCCATCCATAGACCACCATTGCCCCTTATCACTCTGCCCTCCTTAGGGGGGGTCACCCCAGCGATGCTGCTGTAAGTGCCCATAGGTGGCTGTGCTCCGGAGGGACGCCTAGCGGCGGTGCTGGGTACTGGCGCTGTCTGGCAGTGAAGGGGTGCTGAGGGCGGAGTAGTCTGGGGAGATGACGGTTAGGAACAGAGGGAGGGTTAATGCCGAATGGAAAATTTCCACTCACCTTGTCCGCGCCGGAAGGGTTAATCTGAGAGAAAAAAAAATTCCCTCGCAAAACCGACCCCGTGCGGGCAGGTTACGCGCGTTAGTGAATTGGGGGTGTAGAGTGCTCCCTATAGGTGCGAAGAACAAAAGGCAATTATGTGAGCTGTGCTGCCAGTGGAGCGCTAGCATACGTCTAAATATAACTTTATATCATTATTACAGCCTAATCCGGACAAAGAAAGGGCTATGTACTAAGCAGGTACATCATCCACAATTGCACTATGATAAAGCGGCCGATTTGAAGCTTCTGTATGGGGACATCGCACAATCGGATCGGGGTGTCCAGCGCCACACACTGGCGATGTGACATCGTTGCGATCATTACGAGCAGGCGCCTAATGAAAGATGGATGACAATGGAGAAAGGTGTGCATGTCAGTGCCGCCATTACACACATCTCCTTTGTGAATAGGACAAGTCAATGCCCCGGGGGTATGTTTCCCAATGTACAGGGGCTGTTCTCATCCAGGGCGCCCTGCTTGCCTTTTTTTTTCTTTCTCTAGTTTTGCACACGCCACTATCCCCCCCCCTCTCTCAACAAGAGGGGGAAACTCTTCATTTGCATTGGATTGCCAAACTAAGAGCTGCTAATGTTAAGCCGTTGCGCGTGCGCAGTACAGCGACAAAGGGGCGCAGCGGCAGCTGGCGGTACTGCAGCTTAGCGAGGAAAGGAAAACAAGCCACCCTCCCCCATTGTTTCAGCTCCGGCCAATCCTGTCATAGAGAAGATGCCCCCTCCTTTGTCAGGAGACAGTACCCAATTGGGAGGCGAGTAGCCGGTCTGATGCTCCGCCCACTAATCTATATTAAAGGGACTGGCGCCGCGTGAGTCCTTCACTGGCAGTCACTACAAAAAATAAAAAAAGCCATCTTTGTATTGTTCCCGCAGCAGCCTTTCCCGGCACCAAGTTCCCGGATCTAGCGGCACTTTTCTACCCATACACACACAGATTCCATTGTACTGCAGCCATCATGTCAGACACAGCAGTAGACGCCAGTGTAGAGAAGACAGCCAAGGTAAGTGGGCGATCTTTGTGCTATGGGGAGCCGGGCACTGCCAGTCCCCTTTGTTAGCCGGTGTGAATGGTGGTATAGATGGAGGAGTTGCACCTGATGTGTCACATTAGTTCCCCGCGCTGTGTGCACAGTATTGGGACACTGGAGCCATTAATCATTACGCGGCGAGGTGTCACTGAGAGAAGATCAAAGGGGCACCGGGCACTACCTGACTGATCGCTCCGGCTGGGTACCACATCTCTCCAATGAAAGTTTCCTGACTCCCTGGGGGTGAGCTGTGCGGGCGAGGAGCGCTGTGTTCCCGGTCGGTGCCCACGCACCGGTGGGTGGACTCGGGATCCCCCGCGGTAGGGGCGATGGATGTGTTACGGCTCATGGGTGCGCTATAGCTGTCATCCACGATCGGGGTCACATCGAAGGAGGGGGAGCGGGGCCCCATGGGGCTGACTAAGCTGTCAATGTCTATAGATCGGCGTTTCATCATAGATCGCTCATCGCTGGCAGAGTTGTCCCGGGTATTTCGGGGTACCCTCACCCCCAACATTGACTTACTCCTGGGCAGAATCATGGATGGGCTATCCGACCTCACAATAGAATCTCCGTATCACTTATTGTACTGCTGCCTAGCTCCCCGGTGTCACCCTACCTGTGTGCCCGCGCTGTAGATGGCACACAGGGGTACCCATATTGTAGGCGGCAGTGACCCCTTTATGGTTTCAGGGCTGTGTGGCGAGGTTCCCTGTGTGTCTCCGCACTGTAGATCACGAGATGCCCTAGATGGTTGGGTGCCCTGTGTGTGTCTGGGCAGTAAATGGGGGTGCCCCGTGTGTGCCTGGGCAGTAGATGGTGATAATAGATGGTTAGGTGCCCGCACTATAGCTCTGTGTGTGCCGTGGCATTAGATGGTGAGGTGCTCTGTGTGCCTGGGCAGTAGATGGGTTAAGTGCCCGCTCTATAGTTAGCGAGGTGCCCTGTGAGTGGTGTGGCAGTAAATGGGGGTACCCAGTAGTTGGGGATGCCTTGTGTGTGCCTGGGTAGTAGACGGTGAGCTGCCTGCACAGTAGATGGTGATGTGCCCTGTGTGTGCCTGGGTAGTAGATGGCGAGGTGCCCTGTCTGGGTTATGGGTGGCAGAGAGACCCGTAGATGGTACTGTGTGTGCCCGGTGGGGACAGTGAGTCGGAGGTGTGTGACCTCCACAGTGCGATGTGACATGTAGTGTCATCTCCAGTCCCCGATGTGTCCTCTGTGTAGCCCGAGCGCAGCGATAGCCATTCTTAGTACATGGCGATGATTTGGAAGCGTGCAGTGCGATCCCCGGCGGTGGAGCCATTGTGTTGCATTGTAGGGGTTAATGAGGTCCCAGCTGCGCGGATGAGTTATGATGGGGAGGGGGGTTGGGTTTGCCACTTGTTTGTGCACTACACAGTTCTCCACCACGTCCACCGGCTGCAGTCCCGGGGGAGACGATCAATCCAAAGGGAGAAAGGGGAGGGGGACAGATGGTAACCGGATTAAGACTTTGAAGGCAGAGCCTTTAATTAGGAGGTGGGGGAGGGTTAATTACTAACTCCGCTGACGGCACCGTGTCTACCTGCGACTGCTAATCGCGCCCTCCTGTCCCAGTTCTGTGCACACTGCTCCTGTGACACTATTATCTCCACATCGCGCCCGCTAATCTGAATGGCAGATAAATATCGGCGCGCGTCAGCGGCACCTTCATCTCATCCATTACCATGCTACCTCCTATAGTCTGTACATCGCTCCTCACCCCCAGCGGGAAACCTGCGCGTCACTCAGCACAATTTACAGCGCACAGCCTACCGGGACTTGTAGTCTCTCCGCCCTCCTGGCCGGGCGTGTCTGCATTGGGGAGTAGACGAAGCCCAGTGTGATTGCTCTACAAATCCCGTGAGCCTGAGCTCTGCAAGGGGGCCGGCGTAAGAGCTGCGGAGCCAATCATCAGCCCCGGAAGGCCGTGAAAGGGCATGGGAGGAGATAGAATGGCAGATTGAGCCAATGGCAGGCTCCAGCGATTGGCACTAGGTTTGAATTGAGCTTTGCAGCATGCTGCATACAGTGGCAGATCAAACACAGACAGTGATTGGCTGTAGAAGCCAGTGGGCGGATGGGAAGGTCTTGTTGGGTCAACCCATCTGTGATTGTGGCTTGCAATCTAGTTCAGGATCCTCAGTGGGTTCTATGAGCTGCAATATTTCCTAGTAATATAAATGCCTAGCCTATGGTGTATAGAAGGATGCCCTGGGACTTGTAGTTCACATTGTATTACATATAAGGATATGACATGGAAATTATTATAAGACAATGTATACATAATAAAATCCCCAGAACCAGACCGTAAAAATGCTGTAATAGTGCAGCAGCGGAATACGTTTACTTTTCTGAGCCCAGCAGTGTGGCTATGTGCCAGTCAAGTGTGATCATGTATAGTGTACCCCAAAACCCAAGTAACCATTCATCAAATGCTAGATCATCACCAATATTACACAAGGTGGTGACTGTCAGCCTCTGCTTGGCCCCTGCGTTAGATAGATCTAGTGCACCACTTAGAAAGATTTTGAATACAATTGTCAGTGGGCCTGGTTATGCAAATTGTGCAGATACAAAACTGAAACACAAATCTTTGGACAGCTGCAGGCGTCCTAATTTCTATCTTCACCTAATGGAATTGACAACATACACTGGTACTTAAACCGATTTCTGGAAGTTGACAATAAAGGTATTACTGACCTGTCTGCAGAGGAGCATTCTTCTTACTGCATGTCTGATCTGTCATAGTTACATAAGTTGTACAGACATGCTGTAAACAAGCCTATCAGATTAAAGTGACTGTTAATGTAAATAGTTTTGAGCTTGGGGGCCCTGAAGTCATTAAGTAACTGCTAGTGAATCCTATTAGCAGGTACTGGGTTGTGTATACGCTGTAGTGCTGCAGGGACACTATGCACATTGTGGCTTGATATGGTGTATGACATATTATTTAAATATAGCTACACACACCTGCCTTGATTTTGCTGTTTATCAGTTTAAAAAATGTTTCATTTTCAATTCTGATAATTTTAACAAGATGTTACATGATTTCCATTTCTCATTATTAGGATTTGAAAGTAAAAGACAAGGAAGTCATAGAAGAAACAGAAAATGGAAAGGACAAACCAGCCAATGGCAATGCAGTAAGTGTTTATGGCAGCAGTAGTGTTAATATGCTTCACCTTATCTCAGCATGTATCTCTTTGTAAGAAAAACATTACTAGGTCTAGTTGTGCATTGCCAGTCAGCAGCTGTAACTTGTATGTAGTGCAGAATGGACAGAAGGAGTAGCTTAGTCTGTTGATGGAGACCTTTTATGAAATGTAAAATTTCTTTGTAGGCCCACCTTGCTTCTATTCCCCATGTGCCTGGCCTATGTGGTCTAGACCACATGTAATCAGTCATTACTGCATTAGTTTAAGGCTATACACAGAGCTGATAGAATAAAATAATACCCATTCATCATATTGTTGGCAATAAAGGTGGGAGATACTTTGAGCCAGCCTTACATGCATGATTCATTTTCTATTCAATCAACAATTGTAATCAATGCAAAACTGATTATTTTTTTGTGTTCAGAAGATAAAGGTGTGGGCATCCATTAAAATCAAATTGGGTATAAATAGTTTGAAGCGCCTAAAAAACAGTCAGATAGGCGTACAATAAAATGAAATGTTTAGGTTGGACTCCTATCTGACTGGTTTTTAGGTGCTTCTAAGTTTTTATACCAAATTGGATCGTGGTTCTCTAGATTTTATGCTCATTTTCCATCACTTTTGATCAATCTGAAGGCCCCCATACACCTTACAATCTTACCATACAATTTCTGTACTTCAATCACTTTGAGTGAGGACCTGGCACTACACAGTTGTTGGTAGATCTAAAGGTAATTGTATGGAGAAATCTAAAGGTGAATGGGGGGCTTAATTAAGAAGAAAGGTATAGTTTTTTTACTGCTCCATCGAGTATATGGACCTGTGTTTTCTAATACACTAATCCCAGAATAGCAGTGATATCTGGAATACATCAAACGCACAACATTGGGAAGGAGTTCCTTGGAACTTTGTAAATTCTTACCACATGTAACTGGTACACATGCCTCAGATGCCCATGTATAGTAGTCAGTATTTCGTCTTTGGTGTAGCTCACCTAGTTGCATGATTAGGAATATGTGCAATTGAAACCATTATACTATTTAAATTCTGTGTACACATTTATGCCTCCAGTTTAGTTTTTAATAATATCAAACTTCGATTTTGTGATATCTGGCTAAGTTTGATATGGTAAATTAAGTAATGACCAATAGAAAACACTTAAAAAACACTGTGTGTGTGTGTGTGTGTGTGTGTGTGTGTGTACGCATGTTGTACACACCAAGCACTCTTCAGTTGATTGGAAAAATGGCTTAAGCTGCTTCCTTTATGTTCTGCAGCACCCACATGTTTGGATAGAGATTACCTGTGCTATTCTACTATAAATCTTTCCTGTTTTCTTCTTAACTAAGCAAGCACGTACTCGAATTTGCAATTGTGTCCATTTAAATGTGTCTTAATTTTCACATTGTGTATTTATTCTAAATGCTTGTTTTCATGTACTGAAATTTGAACAAAGTTTGATCATTGCTTACTTTGCTGGTCAAATTTGATTCTAGAATTCTGATTTGAAAGTTTCCAGTTTCTAACGTCTTTCCGTAAACCATAAAGTCGGTAACGCTGCTTAATTCATTTTAAGGAGAGTGAAGAGAATGGTGAAGATGGGCCAGACAATGAGGCAGATGAAGACGAAGAAGTTGATGAGGAAGATGAGGAGGATGAAGGAGAAGGTAAGAAAACAAACGGACATCTGTGAATAGAATAATAATTTTTTTAACACTATTCAGACCATACAGAGTTTAGGATTGTGATAGAATACCGGTAAGCAGTCAAGAATACACAAGCAAACTACATAGCTGTGCATGCAACATTGGGAATACATTGTCAAACCTATTTGCTTTTTTTCATATGGGGAAGAGCTGGAGGGATGGAAGAAGTAAATTTGTATTACATAAAAATTTGTGTGTTTCAGGAGATGATGATGATGACGATGATGAAACAGATGGACCCACTGGGAAAAGAGCAGCGGAAGATGACGATGTAAGTTATCAATATGCAAATTAAGTCAATTACAGTTCTCTATGGTCTGTCAAAACTACAGAGAGATGAGTGACATGGCCTGAGATCTTCAGATATTTCACCTCTCTATTTAAAAAAAAAAAAAAAAAAAAGCCATTGTAAGTTTTAAGGACCCCATACACCTTACAATCTTTCGATACAATTTCTGTACATTCAACTTTTGTTCTACCAAAACCATGTAATTTGAGACCTTTCTAATCCTTCCAATCACTATGTATTATATCAGGGAGGCCACTATACTACATAGTTGTTGGTAGATCTAATGGAGATTGTATGGATCGATCTTAAGGTGTATGGGGGGGCTATAGCAGTACAGTAGCAAAGTATTGCCTCTAGCTCCTGCTCTTTGTGATCTCAGAGAATGTAGCAATTATATTAAAAACGTTGTTCTATCTCAGTTATTTTTTAAACCCTTTTTTTTTTTTATTGTAGGAGGATGATGACAATGATGCAAAGAAGCAGAAAACAGATGACGACGACTAGAGAGGGGATATTCCCTGTCTCAAAATAAATTCTATATATAATACTTCTCCACCGCCTCCCCACCCTCGTCACGCTCAGAACATGGTCACTTAAAGTGCTGCATCCGTCCCACCCTTCATGCAGGTTCCCATGGCCCCCTACTCCGTCCACACAAGTGGCTATGTCTGTAAGACAAGTCACTGTTCCCATGGTGCATTCTTTTTAGAGCAGCCCCAGGTCCTTTCAAGTTGAGAGGACCGACCCCCTTCACTGCCAGTGTGGGCTGCACTCACTTGCTGTCCTTTCCGGTCCTAAGAAGAAAAAAGTGGGGGTTCAGGTTAACAGCAAGAAAAATTGTTTTTCCCTTCAAAAAATTCTAAAGTGGGAAACAAAATTGCCCGTGGATTGGGGTCCTATGTTTGTATTTTTTATTTACATTTTATATTTTTGTACATATTGGTATACAGCTGTCCTTTTTCTGTACCGGGGATCCGGCTGACAGGGTGTGGGGCTTTTAAATTACACATGTAATTTTATTTTATTTTCGGTAATTCTCCTGTAGATTTCTGCCAATGAAATCTTGATGTATTTTGTTCTCTGGGCGGGGTGGTGGGTGGGGTGGAGCAAGACTGGGCTGTTTCTTCTCCAAGGGGAACAAATGGAGAAATCTTTACAAAAAAAGTTAAAAAGTTGTTACAAAAAAAACCTAAATAAATAAGACAAAATTCCCATATAAGAAAAATATTCTGATCATTCCAGTAACTTTTTACATTTTTTTTTTTGTTTTTTTTGTTTTTGAGCATATTTTTAGCTGTTCTTTAGATGGGTTTGGATGAGTAATATGGCCAAAGATTTAATTTTTTTTTTGTTCTGTCTGAAGTTGCTGTTTACTTTGTCATTTCTTGGCCTGGCTGGATGTGTGCGGCAGTATTGTCAATAAAACTGCAATTTTAATTTGCAGGCTTTCTTTTTGTTCTAACAGTTTGGTGTTTGAGTCTTGTGTTCATTTATTTAAACTGTGTGCGGGAGCTCCCAGATTACATTATTGTAATGGAACAAACCGGAACACTAATATACATTTGGGAACCATTATATATGGAAAAAAGTATGTGATAATTTCTTATATATATCCAACATATTACACAGCGCTGTACAAGTTGAGTTGAGATGCCACACAAGATAATACACACAGGTACAGGTAATGACACAGGAGTAGAGGACCCTGCCTGATTGGGTTTAAAATCAAATATGTGATGACTTTTCTGTATCTATAACGTGAGCAATAGCCTCTGATAGTTTCATTTATCACCATCTTGCCCGATTATTTTCTCCCATATAGGCAAATTAGTGCTCACTCCTGATTACTTATTGTGTGTTCAACTGAAATATTTAAAGCTGAAGCACAAGGACACCTGGAATCCATGTTTTACTAGCAGCGTTTAGGAATAAATGCCCCCCCCCCCCCATTCTCATTTTATGGTTCTGTACCAATAGTTAGAGAGGAGGGTAAGTACTTTTAATTCACATCACACATAAGTAGATTTTTGGGCGGATATAATATGTACTGAATTGGAATATTTGCTGATTTAGCCCTTATATGACCCAATGTGTTCTTTACTTCCTAGTATGTTAATTACAGCAAATTTGACGCTATAAGTAATGAAGAAGCCTAAACATTTTCCAACTTGGGGACCACCAAAGGGTCATGATAGCTACCTGTGCTCAGTAATGCTTTAGAACAGTGGTGGGCAACTGAGTTGATATGGAGGGCCACAAGTGCGGCCCTCTGCATCACTAAAGGGCCGCACATAACATCGATCCAGACCCTCCTCTCATCGACATATCTCAACAGGCGGTCCCAGATCCCAACAGGCAGTCAGAACCCCCCTCTCCCTCCTGCCCCTGGGTGCAGCGCGCATATGTAGACCTGGTTTTCGCGATCAACATTGACAATTTTACTGCTGTAGGAGCGCCAAAGTTGATTAGGAAAACTGGGTCAGCGTGTGACCACTTCACAGGTGATTTGCTATGCCCTATGTATTAACAGTTAGGTTTTGGGGGCCGCATGTGGAGGACCCCCCCCCCGGGCCTCAGGTTGGGCACCTAGGCTTTAGAAGCTATTAGATCACTTTACTTCTATGAAGAATATACTTGTAACTCTATACAGTATAGGACTAGATGTCTCATTACAAGTGAAATAAGTAACCTCTATAATGGAAAGAAGGGGGACAATGCACTACTAGGATTGCTGCATACACAATTACAGAATAGGTGTCCTCCCTTCATATTTGTGTCGTTGTGCAGCACTATTCAAGGTAAACGTATAATCTTTTCTCACATACTCCTAATTGGAAATTATTACCTGTATGCGCTGTACTTCTAGGCCCCATGCCCACCTTTTAGTGTGCTTTAACATGATTTATCTTGCACGTATTAATGCATTGTGCGTTCGTTTGGCTCATGTATAACAGCCATGAAATAAGAGCACTGCGCAGTTGATGTTCTTCTAGGGGCCATGTGCTACAAAGCCGCATGATTGCAGTTGTAAGTGTTTTACATGCATTAGTTAATTTATAAACACGAATAACTGAAGGTCTTGAGCAGTTACCCTAACTAAAATTTCCAATATGGGTTCACTAAACTGACCTGTGAGTCTAGAGCTAATTAATCTGTCCATGCTGCACCTGATAATGGCTTTTGAATTTTTTTTTTATGATTCATCGGACAAAGAAGGTGTTTGTATACACTGGTACTCCAAATCAGAATGGGTCAAAACTTCAGAAAGACAGTTTTTCTCTTCACATTAATCCTCCTTGAGATACATTGCCTCTGTATTTGTACTTAACTACTAGAGATGGTCAATTAGATGCTAAAAATTTCTACATCAGCATGCAAATTATATGTGCTTGATTTGAGGCTGCATATACTTTGCATGCAAATATTGTCATTTTGGGCTTTCGTTGACCATGTATAAAACCTACTAGTCATCTTTTGCCACTTCATCATACCTCCATGCTCTGTGACTGAAAGGCACAATAGGTGAAAAATTATATAATACACAGCCCTCAGAACAGGCACACATACATCCATATTGGCTGATAATACTGACTGTTGACACCATAAATCTTAAGGCCCAATAACCCAAACTGCAGGTACAGGCTCTTAGTAGATCAGACATGCCATTTTATAAAGCAGTGAAAACTACATTGATGATGAAAGTACACTAAAAGCCCCCCATACACCTAACAATCTTACCATACAATTTGTGTAGTCAACTTTTCTTCTACCAAAACCATGTTATATGAGGACCTTTCTAAACTTTCCAATCACTGTGTATTCTACATAGTTGTGTATTCTACATAGTTGTTGATAGATTTAAAGAAAAGGTTTCTGGTGGGCTTTAAACGGCAGCAGAAAATTCTGCTATAGGGTGTGAAAACGTGACATCAGCTAATTCAATAATAAAAACTATTGCTCTAAACTTATACCAGCCTTCGTCAGATTTTACTGCTGTCAGCTCAGCTAGGTAAGGGCCCCCATACACCATACAACCTTTACATACAATTGCTGTACAATCCACTTTTCTTCTACCAAAACCATGTAATATGAGGAGCTCTCCAATCACTATGTATTCTGACAGAGAGGCCACTATACTACATAGTTGTTGGTAGATCTAATGGAAATTGTATGGAATGATCTAAAGGTGTATGGGGGGCTTAAGGGTTACTGCATGGGGGCCAATTGTTCATCACTCATCAATTTATGAACTGGTTTAGAAATAAGCATAGGATAATTGCTTCAGTCCCAACAATGAACGAGGTGAACAGGCAAGGATAACAGTAAAGCTGCCCGTACACATTTAGATCTCTCTGTCAGATATCCTTTAGATCTACCAACAACTATGTAGTATAGGGTCCTCTGCGATTGAACACAGGTAGACTTGATTGTTTGGTCTCTCATATTACATGGTTTTAGTAAAACAAGAGATCTAAAGGAAATCTGACAGAAATCTAAAGGTGGGTTTACACGTCAAGATTTTTGTTTCGTCCAACCAATTAGATTTTTGTTAGATTTTTGTACAACCGACGCAAAATATCGAATGAAAATAATCG
>CM070035.1:61527129-61552650 GCA_036250615.1 Ptychadena robeensis | reverse complement strand
AAAATTGACAAAAAATGCTCCCTTCGAACACTCCTTTCCAGACGGAAGTCATCTGTTACTTTAGAAACATAAAATATAACTATGACCAAGGTTACACTGGGTCAAAAATGATCACACTTGTACAATAAATATAGTGACTAGCCAAACACAGATCACATCAGAATCTGACTTTAAAATGATATTTATTTGTATTGTAACAAATGGAGCAACAATCCCTGAACTGTTTACTAATTCTGTGGAACAAAAAAAAACTCCAGAAAAAACAATTAAAACAAAGTAACAATGTCTCATCATTTCCTGCTAGCAGCTGGCCTGGGCCTATGGGGGATGAGGTTTAATCAGAATCATTTTGTGTGCTGTAATCATCAGTATCAGTTTCAGCTCCTGCTTTCTCTGCTTCTTTCTTCATCTACGCTGCTGTGTCCTGTCATCATCAGCGTATTATGGACGTCTGAAAAGTTATATGACGTCATTCATCAGCCATAATATATGTTTTCAATTTTTCCAATTTTTCAGAAAAACAAGTTGCAGTGTGCCTTTGCCCGAACTGGGTTCGGGCATATCGCTAGGGAGGTTAAATAACTAGACTAGACAGCATAGGCAAGATTTGATGTGTAACCAGTTAAGAAAAATCAGTGGGCCCATGCTGTCTTGGGCCACTATTGTCTAATGTCTGTACCCTTGGTTTAGGGTCATGTCTTTATCAAAGACATATTTTCTTGACACAGGCTATGAAGTTCTGCACTTTTCTGTGATTTACACAAATTGGGATGCTTATATTTGCAAATATAAACATAGAAATGTAAAAAAAGGAAAACATAGTAATAACAATAAATAAATAAATTGATTCATTATAAAATATAGAAAAATGTAAGTGAATAGGTTCAGTGCACATACAAAATATGAAAAGCAAAAAGATCTAATCTAATCTAGAGAATGAGGGGTGGAGGACTATGTTATACAGACCATTAAATATGTGCCACACCCCTAGTTAGAATAGAAATAGGGTGCTGGGTCTTCAGTGTGGGGGTTCAGAAACCATCACCCCGAACACTGGGACGCAGTGGAGTATGGGGCTTTAAAGGCACAACAAATAATAAATTTTTTGTTAAAAAGTCATAATTTATTTAAGCAAACATTAAAATCTCAGTGGTCTAAACCAAACCAACACATAATTTAAAAATATTTGTTGCCCAATACAGTGTTAAGTAGTCAAAGTAAAGCCATCATCCCTTAATACAAATGAAAATATCTAGCACAATGCACCCAATTGTCTATTCTCGCTTTTGTTTGCGAGATAAGGCAATTAATCATGGGACTGTTACTGGCTCTATGGTCAAAATGTAAAAAGTAACAACATAATAAAATAACGTATAAACAATGAAGAAGATCATAATCAAGGGAAAATAATTGCCCCGGATTTAATACAAGGGGTAACACATCATTACAGCATCAACAATCATGAACAACATAAGTGGAAATCCTATTACACTCGACGCGTTTCGTGGATTGAACCACTTCTTCAGGAGTATCAGGAATAGGATGGTTACACTATAATGAAAAGAGATATATATATATGTATGGAGAACATAATAAGTATGATACAGCGTACACCATCTATTAATATATACAGCAAATAATACAGGAGGTAGTGTTATACCTCTTGTGTTGCTGGACCTGTTGCGCATTTAATCCAACCCGCACCAGTGGTGTATCGGCCCGAGCAGCGGAGGAGCGAGGGACACTCTCAAATGGGGAGCAGGGAATAATGCACGGTGAGCACATTCATCACACTGAATATGAAGTTCCTATAATGGAAACTTACTATGGTAAGGAATTGATTTTACTAACATATATGTGCACAATATGGGGAGAGAGCCAGACAGATGCATACATCCAGGGGAATTGTGACAAATGTAGTGCAGTGACAATTGTATGTTATTTGATGTTTATAACTTTGGACATTCCCTATATTGCCCCAAATGTGCCCTCCTGTGATACCCCTACATATTTTACGTGTTTTTCACAATTCTAATGTTTCGATATGTTTAAACATCACTGAAAACTCCCCCCTTTTTTACCCCCGTACCTCTTTGGAGGCCAAGTGGGGTTAAATTTTGGGGGACCTATATGCAGACTATATAATATAATGCATCATGTATATATGTATGTACCATAATTTTGATGCTTGTCATGTATATCTTGTATGCCATTGGGTTTGTTATATCTATGTTGTTTACTTATAGACTTGTACCCTCCCTGAGGAAGCCCAGAAGGGCGAAACATGTCGGAGGTAGTCCGTTCAATATAGTAACATCAACGTGTACAATAAGTACTTTTTGTCCATTTCTTTAGATTACTGTTTTCTATGTATTTGTAAGGTCATCCCAATGTATGGTGCGGCTCTGACCTTAAATTATTTGTTGGTTTGGTTTAGACCACTGAGATTTTAATGTTTGCTTAAATAAATTATGACTTTTTAACAAAAAAATTATTATTTGTTGTGCTTTTAAAGCCCCATACTCCACTGTGTCCCAGTGTTCGGGGTGATGGTTTCTGAACCCCCACACTGTAGACCCAGCACCCTATTTCTAATCTAATCTAATTTATCTAATCTAATTTATTATAGGCATAGTATGCAGCATTACTTAGAGAAGAGCATTCATCTGAAAAAGCAAATATACTATAAGACACACCTGACCATAAGGCTCTCCGCAGTGCCAGGGGGGAGGTCTTAGTTGCCACAGAGTGTGCAGGGTTGAAACTTTAGCATCTGTCTATACACTAGCAGTACCCATTCACAGAACCCACTGACCAATTTAGAATTTGGCACTACCAACTTACCCATGAGCAGCTTTTTACATATAGCGGAAGAGATGAGTCTGTGTCACATAATTTTTTTATTGCAATGTGGAATGTTAAAGTTAATACACAAGTGCTAATTAAATAGCCTCAATTCACCTAGTTGGTTGGTCAGTGTGTTCAGAGAATTGGTATTGCTAGTGCTAATACAGCTAAAATATCCCTCTTGGCAGTGGACTTTTGGTTTGGCTAGAAGGAATGGAACCAAATTCAGTTTCCTGGAATGCAGAACTATTGCTCCCGGGATGTTTGGGACTCAAAAACATTGAATTGTTTTTTTACATATTTGGACCAAAGGACACAGAGATATTTTCCCATTGATATTAAGGATACAAAAGTATATCTTATAGTCCAAACATTTTTGCCAACATCTCATCATAGATCTACAACATTCCAACTGGTTCTTGTATTCACCATTAATGTTACTGTTTGCATGCTTGCTAAAAACACACTAAGCACTGTAAGCAGCAGCTTCTAGATGTGAACTAGCTCAATAGTCATAAATAGGATGAGTAAATGGTATTCATTTACATAGCAAAACTGGCCATGTCACATTAATTAAGAAAAGTTTTGCATGAGGCTGTAGCTTTATAAGTTGATGTGGTGGATCGACTTTAAAATTGGTTGGCTTAGGTCGATCAAACTGTAAAATCGAAACGTGTATGGAGGCCTTAAGTCTCTCTTAACTTTACTGCTCATGGCTGAATAGGATAAATGTTTGCTTATGCTGGTAAGAAGAAGTAGCTGCAAAATGCTCATAGCTCCTTAAAACCAGCAGCAGCACAGAGATAAGCCCTGAGGATCACAAAATACTCTGTATTCATAGATAAGGCATTTGATGCTCCTGACACCTTATCAGTTTACACATAAGACTCATACTCATACTAACTTTGGTTAGTATCACTTTCAGTTGTCTTATCACAAACCTACTGCCACTGTGCTTTCATTTTCTTCATTCTTAGCAACAATGGTTGTATACTGGTCCTGTTGCACCTCCCTGTTTTATAACATTTGAAAGATGTAATTCTTGTATTAATGCAAACCTTAAGGGGGACTGTGTTCAGTGCCTAGATGCCAGAAAAATGCTACGCCTGTAAAGACGCAATATTAGGCATCCCAGGTTGTTTTTGAGGTGTTTGCTCAATATGGATTACATGCCTGGGCACTGCGTGCAGGCGACAGGTGAGCACTTTCTGGGCTGCTGCCCCGAAATTCCCCATGTGAATGTTCCCCAAGCTGCCCATACATAGGTCAAATGTTTCCTTGGATTGAGCACAATAATTGTTCATTTAATTAGATCATTTAAAAAAAATTCTTTCCTCTGAATTTGATCGACCAAAAGTAATGGAAATTATACATAAAATAAAGAGCCATGATTAGTCAGGTTGGAAAATTTCAATTGATTGTACAAGTATCTGATAGTTGATTAAAGCTGGGCATACACGGTAGATTCCAGTGTATTCAACCGGCGATCAATCACAGCATGGTGACGTCACCCGCTGTGATTGATCGCGGGTCAATCGAACGGTAATCAATGTGCAAGACATGGGCACATCAATTACAGTTCGATGGGGCCCAGTTTCCCCATGGTCCCCCATACCTCTGCTTCTCCCCAGCCAGAGAAGCAGAGAGAGAGTCAGCCAGCCTGCGCGCCCCCCTCCCCTGCCACAGAGATGTGCTGGCCCCGCCCCTTTACACTCCCACAGCAGCTAGCTGATCACAGCCACCTGTGTGCCGTGCAGCTAGCAGCCTGTCCATTACATTGGATGGAGACCCGCAGTCCAAAGTATCCAAAGTCCGCAGATCCAAAGTAATTTGGATTTCGGCCAAGGTTTTCCAACATGTTGGAAACCTGTTTGGTCGAGTTCCTTCGAGTAGGATCCGTTGAACAAATCTTGTAACAGATTAGAGCAACATGGGGGGCCGTGAGTGCGCACAGCGGATGATGTTGATGTAATCTGTTTCTACATTGAGCCGTGTATGCCCAGGTTTAGATGTTAAAAATCAACTTATAGACAATCAGATATTGAAGCATGCACATAGACCTTTATCTCTATATCTGGAAAGGAATTGAACATAACAAATTGATTTTGCATTTATTACACTGTGTGGAAGGTATTAAAATTGAATAGAACAAAAGAGATAAAAGAATATAATCAGCATGTTTTGATAGTGAGTAAATTGGGAGAGAAGTATGCATAAAGCAGGATACAGACATGTAGATCGATGGCCGTTTTGAGTGCCGTGTGCGCTCACAGCCATCTATCTGGCCCATATAATATGTGGCCATCGCTGTTTTCGAGCGGGACAAATCAATCCTGCTCGAAAACAGCCATATCGGACATGACTGTTAATAGGGCTGATGTTCAAGGCAAAGCATCGGCTGAGCTGGGGAGAGAGCAGAGCTGTCTCCCCAGCCCACCGATATCTGACAGCAGCGTAATGACGTCATCACACTGCTGCAGGGAACATTGGACGGCTCAAATATCGAGCCGTCTGTACCCTGCTTTAGCATAGTGATTTGCAGAACCTTTGAAAAGTGATTTGCAAAATCTTAATCAGGATTTGAGCTAGGTCAACTTTAGGAGTAGCAAGCATAGTTCACTTTTTGATGTAAAGTAGGCCATAGATGTATAGATTTTCCGTTCGAATTCCTTGCCAACGATCTGATCAAAAATCCAAAATTTAATAAAAGATCGTTCATTTGCTGATCGGACATGCATGTTTTTTTCAGTCGATATAGTGACACCATAAACATTTGTTTATTGACTTATTCATGCCGGAAGATTGACCTCCTGAAGCAGCAAGAATGCTAAACATTTTGAGAGTGAAACTTATCTCCAGCAAAATGTGACTTAATGTTTATAAAACATACCAAACGTCTGTGAAATCTGTACATGTATAATTCATTTTCCATCTCAATATCTTTTTAAAAATTTTGACTTTGTATGAACATACAGTGCTGCTTGAAAGTATGTGAACCCTCCAGACATGGTCACTTGTTTGTGAAAACAACATTTAAAGAACCTTATTATACATACATATAAAATCCCAATTTGTAAAGCACACCTTCCAAAATAGTAGGACACACACACAAAAAGGATATATTCATTATTAAAAAAAAAAAGGAGGTTTAGTCCCAACAACTGAAACTTACATGTGCATAAGTATGTGAAACCCTTGTATTAGTAGCTTTGGCTCCTCCCTTTGCAGCCATTATCCAAAAATCTAAAGTCTCATGTAAACCACTAACCAGCTCTCAAATCTGCTTATGGGATTTTGCCCCAATCCTCTTGCAAACTCAGCAGTTGAGGCGTTGGAGGGACATCTGCATGTACCAACTTTTTCAGGTCTCTCCACAACATTTCAATTGGGTAAGGTCCGGACTTGACTGGGCCAAGCCAGGAGTTGCGAATGCCTCTGTTCTCTGAAGCCATTCCTTTACTCTTGCTGGAATGCTTTGGTCATGGTCTTGTTTGCATAATCCATCTTCGTCCCAGCTTCAACTCCCTGACTGATGGCAGGAGATTCTGTCGAGAATCTGTTGATACCCGAAGAATTCATGATTCCTTGGACAATATGGAAGTAGTCCAGGGCCCAGCAGCAGAAAAGGCAGCCCAGACTTTCACATTTCCACCGCCATATTCAACGGTTGGGGGAGAAGGACGGTTTATTTTTTAATATGCCGTGTTGATTTTCTACCAAACAGTCGTGTTTGATTTGTGACCAAATAATTTCTATTGTTCAGGGACTAGTCTGTCCAGAGGAATGGACATTCCAGGAAGGCCTTGGTTGTCAAAGTGCCTTTGGCAAAGTTGAAACGGGCAGTTTTGTGCTTTGTTTGAAGGCAGAGAGGTCCTTCTAGACAACCCTCATGAATGGTAATGTGCTATTAATTTAGTTGTCTGCATGGTAGAAGCATGCACATGTTGTCCCAGATGATGCCACAGAGAGGCCTGCAAACTCTATAGAGGGTTGATATGTGGGTGGCCTTTACCTGGTTTATATTTTTCTGGGGCCTGCTCTGGGTGATTGAGATTTTTGGATGGGCGTTCCCCATTCTAAGGCAAAGTGCGGTCATGTTGAAGGCCCTCCATTGTAAACCTAATCTGTCGTACAGGGATGGCATGGAGATGGAATCTGTTGAGCGATGGTCATTATCAGGCCTTTCCCAGACTAGATGGGCGTGCACTACCCCTTCTTATGTTCACTGGATATCATCCTTTGATCTTGGCATGTTGGATTGTATGGGAACCAACAGTGGATTCAGGTTGGTTTCCTCTCATCTTTGAATTAGTGCAGGCCAAAAACATTTTCCAAGGATGTCTCATTCATGGTTGTGTTAAGTGGATTGATAAGCACCCAACATGTGTTTCACCTGCGTCTTTTAACTGTCGACTATAAACCAATGCATAGCTGGGGGCCGAGGTTCAATTACTTTTGCACATAAACTAAGTCCATGATTTCCATGTCGTGTTTGGGGTACTAAAAAAAACCTACTAAAACAAGAGTACAGGCAATTGAGAACTAATATATCTGAACATTTCATGAATAAACACTGGTGATGATCAGAATGAGAAAATCATTTGGTTAAAAAACATCTACACCACTTGAGGGGTTCACATACTTTCAAGCAGCACTGTATATAATATATGATAAAAATGGAGTTACCAGTATATGAATTGGACTACAATCGAATATTTCCTTGAAAGCTTGTTCTGTGTCTGGCTGAGGGCCTTGGTATGCCCTTGGGCTGTCCCTCTCATCATGCACCTCTGTCAAACACATCAAAAGTAAAATCAATTACACCTCCTGGGGTGTATAGTTAGTGGAAACACCCTAGGGTTTGAAAGACCCACGCTACCTCTGGC
This sequence comes from Ptychadena robeensis, assembly GCA_036250615.1. Lineage (NCBI taxonomy): Eukaryota > Metazoa > Chordata > Amphibia > Anura > Ptychadenidae > Ptychadena > Ptychadena robeensis. The sequence goes on along the minus strand of CM070035.1, from coordinate 61,544,917 downwards.
AGACTTGAATCCGTATATTGTTTGCATTTGCTTCATGTTGTAGCTCTCTTACTGGCCAACCTGCTCTCCACTCCTACCACAAATTGGCACTGGAAGACGGCTGTGGGGGTGGCTTGTTGACCCCAGGCTGGACGTGTGTGGCGTCTGAGGGGGCGTGTTTCCAGAAAACTTAAAAACACACCAATGCGACGGTCGTGTGATGACTACCGTGTGCGACTGACACGGTCGATATGAACTTGCGATTTTGCAGTCTTTTGGGCCAGTATCTCATCACTCCATATGAGTCAGGGATGCCACTATACTTGTTGTTGCTAGATCTAAAGAAAATTGAGCCGAGTGATTGAATGATGGATGGTAGGCTTAAGGTGTATGGAGACCCTAAGCTTTATGGCCAGAGTGGACATGGTTGACCAAACCAAGTAGCAGCTCCACAAAAGGCACATCCTTAGCTCTTCATAATAGTAATAGTAATTAGTAATTCTGAAACCATATGATATTTATAAGAACATTTCTTGCTATATAGAACTAATTACATTTTTATATTTTACATTATAATTTTGTTCTCTTAGCAGCTATGTTAAAGTAAATTTAAAAGAGTTTATATTTCCCAATATAAACTGGTGTCTCATACCTCAATTCATACCTGACTGCTTTACATCCAATATGCAGAGAAAGTATCTGCCGCAAAACAATCTATAGGTGGCCATACACAGGTCGATTTCACACTCGATTCCTGGCTTGTGCACAGGCGTGTGCACGCTGATCGATCGACGAGTATTCGAGTGCAGCCCACCTTGACCGATTGACCCCGACCGATCGACAAATCGGATCGGCCAGGGAACCAACCTGTTGGTGTTTTCTGATCGATCGGGCACACATCAAGGGATGTTGACATTTGTGAATCGATCGACTGGTAACAGAATTGTCCAGGAATCGGTGGCCTAAGGTGGTAGGCACAGACTTGTATGGTTGATTGATCGACGCTGTGACTTCATCGGAATCGAACGGATCGTTCAGGAATCGACACGTGTATGGCTAGCTTAAGAAAGCACAAAAAGTATTTTATTTAGGTTTCAAGCTTCAAAATAAACAGCACAAAATTCTCATTGGACCATTGTGTTTTGCCTGAATAAGTACTATGACACTTCTGTTTATATCTTTATCAAGCATCAGATATTTATAATATTACAATCTATAAAATACTGTTACGAGTGACTTGTACTACATGTGAATTTGTCTTCTGCAGATTATCACTACTCTAAGGACATCTAGTGGTGATTTTTTAAATCTACTTCACATGCATTCAACTACCTGCTATTATAAAGTATAGAAGCATAAATGATATATTATATAGATACATTTAAAAATATATCTAACTTAATCTAATTTATAGAATTGAGTTCTTTGCATACAATAGTCCCTATAACCTGTGCACAGCTTTCCTCAGAACCACTTTAGCAGCATACGTTATTAATAGTATTTATGATGGAATAATATACAGTATTATATTTGCACTAATACTAATATTTGCACTTGCACGAATATATTATTATGCACTGCTGTACAAAAAGCAGAAGACAAACCAAAGAACGTAATGCTTTAAGAAGAAGGAAAGGAACCTGCCCAAAAAAGCTTACATTCTAAGGCTTTGTTTCCATTGCGTTGGGACCCCTCCGCTAAGCGTACACGTGTACACGCGTACACGCTTAGCGGGAGGTCCCAACGTAACAGATAGACTTACCTGCTCGGTGGAGGGTAAGGCTGAACGTAGTAAACAGACCATCCGCCGGCAGGCTGAGTCTGTGGGATACGTCGGGACCCCTGCTAAGCGTATACGCTTAGCGTAGGGGTCCCAACGTATAATGGAAACAAGCCCTAAGATGTCGGGCAATGCCATCCTAACTAATCAACCTGTTTTCAATTATGGAGGGTCTTCTGCTACAAAGTTGTTGGTAGATCTAAAGTAAATTGTACATAGAAATTGAAGACTAAATACATTTTAGCTAAACAGAGGGGGTTATAAAAAGGATTAGAAAAGGTGGGGTTTAAGGGTTTGTTTGAATTGGTTAAGCTGGCCATAGGTGTTTCGAATCCATAATTTCTTGTCAGATTGACCATGCATGATGACGTCATCACGCATGGACGGTAGATCCAAGAATCGGCCCGTACCCTTTGTGTGCCGGCATTTGGTAATTAAGAGTAAAGCTGGCCCCAGATGTTTGGATTTGCGGCAAGCTAAATTCTGCTGCATATCAGCCAGGAAATCGATCTTAGAAATCAAAGGCATGTCCGTCATTTTTTTTTTCTTTTAGATCGATTCCATTACTTTGTATGGGGACTAGCAACAAAAGATGTTGCTTAATTTATTTTTGCATGAATAATTTTTATGGGAAACCAACAACCAACACAAGGTGCATATTTAGAGTTAAGGTGTCCATCCACGTCTCGACCGGCACTCGATAGATGACCCATTCGAGCGCCGCCACGATAACGTCACCACTCTGTGTTCGGACGCTCGTCAATTGGACAGAAATCAAGGCGCACCATTTTAGGTGACTGATTCACCCCGGTCCCCATCCAAAGGAATTACTTTTGGGCAAGATTTATGGACATGTCTGTTACCTGCTCAATAGACCTGTCTTCAGTTGAATCGGTTGATCCCACTTGTAAGGCATCTACGGCTAGATTCGTTTATAGATCAGAGCACCATCAAGAGCGGTGAATGCACACTTTGCTGGATTGTGCTCTAATCTATTAAAAATCAAGCCGTGGACAGACACCTTAAATCATCACAGCCTAATCAGGTGGAGCATTTTGGAAGGATTTTAACATGTGTTTTTTTTATTATTGATCTCTTCACTGAAGCTTTGTCATCTCTGAAAAATGTGGATTTTTTTCCCCAGTCTGGTGAGTATGGGTATCATTGGTGGAACAATGTTAAAAGTGTGGAATATGTTGGAAACATCCTTGCACCTGCAGGATTTGAAGGGAAGTGATTAGGTGTCAGCTGTACAAACTGGGATGGTAAAACTTGGTTTCATAAGCAAATTCGTAATACTTACATATTCTTAATACTTACTTACAATTCTTACATACCATATTTTCCGGCGTATAAGACGACTGGGTGTATAAGACGACCTCCAACTTTTCCAGTTAAAATATAGAGTTTGGGGTATACTCGCCGTATAAGACTACCCCTTCCAACGCACACCAAATAAAAAAATAAAAAAACAGATTTTCTTTCAATATTGTTATTTTAATTCTTATGACATGGGCAAACTGCCTGCAAGTCACGTAAAATCCACCGACAAATGTGCCGCGCGTGTCATTTTTTTGGCCAGCTCAGGGAAATGGCAGTGGACCCAGGGCCTTACATATGTCTACTCCAACAACCTTAAAAGTCCTATTTTTTTTTTTGTCATTTACATTCTAATTTCACACCCCTAACTGCAACCTCTCATATTAATGTTTACATGTGGTTATCCAAGTAACATATATTGTATACATTTAATTCAAAGAATTTTGAATCAAATGTAACTGAATCAAAAATGTAACTGATATCATGTCACATGATACAGTGAAGATGTTTTAATGTGTTTGAGCTGCAATACCAGTTTCAGCCACTGGAGCCACAGCCTTTAGTGAGCATGTCAGCTTCATTTTACACATCGAGGAGGAAGAGAGGGAGGGGGGATATGGGGGCGCTTCCGATGTCTGACAGGCAGACTCCTCTGGCTCAGACGTTTCTGCACTCGGCGTATAAGACGACCCCCGACTTTTGAGAAGATTTTCCTGGGTTCAAAAGTAGTCTTATACGCCAGAAAATACAGTACTTATAATGGTCAGGGGCCATTTTTTTTCTTGTGTCCATAATCAGGCCTGAAAGCAGGGAGTCTAGAGGGATGTCATGATCTGTACTATTTCAAACGTTTCTGTAGTTTTGTTTTGAGCACAGTCATGTAATTTGGCTGATAACGTGTTTGTCTACATACATATCCACTGTGGATGTAGAGGCTAGCAACATAAAACTGCATTCAAAAACAGAACATTTGTTGAGCTGGATGAAAGCATTTATTAAGTTTCATCACTAGCTGACAGGACAGGTTAGCAGTGATAGCAGTTAACATGTTTGAAAGACATCATAATAACAAGGATGTTATTTTACAAGTAAGTGAGGAGAATTAGGTAAAAATACCCCATCTGCAAGTAGAGCCTTTTTGGGTGTGGGTGTTCAGGGGGTGGAGGTCGCTCTTGGTAACAGGCAGCAAAGATGACACAATATGTCCAATATACAGTCTAAACAATTCCTTTTTTTGAAGAACTACAGCACATCAAGACTATGTTTACACAAGGCCGAATGGACATACAGTGTGGAAACCATGCCCGAATAGCTTTCCCGCGCCCCCCACATCTCCGCAAAGATAACACCTTCCTGTTTATGCTACAGTGGACACTGTGCCATTCACTTGAACGGGTGATGCCTTGTCTTTGTGGAAACAACCCCCAAGGGTCCCCTATCTACCTAGCATCACACAGCTTCTGGGGTAGCAGCCACTTACAGCTTTGCAACACAACACATTAAGGCAGAGGGGTTTCATACACCCTTACTGGTGTTCATCCCACTTATCTCCAGGACCAGGAAATCAACCCATCTCTTCCTTTGGCTGGTTCCAGGGCCCTCAAAACCAGAACCTGTTTGTGAGACAAGACACATGATTTCCCTGGAGTCTAAATAGAATAATATTCACATCTGGGAGCAACATAGCACCCATCTAGGTCTCTCCTAGCATAAACCAGTGACACCCTGTGTAATGTGTAATGTGTAAAGCTGGGCATACACATTCTAATTTCTGCACAATCCGATCCCTGATCCGATGCTGTGCACGCTCTCGCATCCCTTAAGGATCGGGTTGTGCAGGAATTGGATGCAGCAACCAACGAGGATTGGGCTAAAATCAGCCGTCCTGTCGGATCGCACAGTTATCCGACAGGACGGTAAATTTTAGCCCGATCCCATTCGTTCGGCTGGGGACGGCTGCCCCCAGCCGAACTAATGAGCTGCACATAAAGAGTGCCGTCCGATTCTCGGCACTAGCGGGCGGGCGTGATGACGCCATCATGCCGCTACTAGTGCAGAGAATCCCATAAGGAAAAGACGGTAAATCGTACCATCTATTCCCAGCTTAAGTCTTTTTTCAGAAACCTCCTTTTCTCGATGGCACTCTTATGGCTTAGCTATCCTAGGAAGATTTCTATCTGGAAGATCCAGAAACACTCTCACATGCTAGTGATAGAGGCTAATCAAGGCAGGTGGGTCCTGTCTACAGATGGTCGAAATGAATAAAATTCGATTCTACTTAAATTTCGAGTTTCCCAATCGAATTTCGATTCGACTGCGAAATTTCGAGTCGAAAAATCGCATAAAACACTAAAAAAATCTCATAAAGCCTAAAATTCGCATAAGGTCAAAAATTCACATAAGGTGGAAAATTTGGATTTGCTGTATGAGTTTGAGCTATAATAGAAGAATCAGTGTACATAGTAGTAGAGCTTTACAATCAGAGCTGAGATTTAAACCCAATTTATACACAAACTTGACATGTTAGAGCAAAACGTATTGTTTTCAAATGTTTCCCCAACCCTTCTCTACAACACCAGCAATTTTTGTGAGGAAACCATGTTTTGCAATAAGCTGACAAAGTTAGCTAGCACCATGCGAATTTTCGCCAATGCTAATTTTTCAATCGCTCCCACGTGCGAAAATTTTAAATAAAATGGCGATATTCGCACGCGAAATAGCGGCACGGCAAATCAATAGCAAAGTTATTTTTTACGTTGAAATTTCAGTCGAAATATCAGGCTGATTTTCGACTTTTTCTGCGAAAATTCTAAATGACCCCATCAAAATTCGAAATTTCTACTTCAAAATTCGCACTGCGAATTTTTCGACCATCCCTAGTCCTGTCCCCTGCATAATATGTGCACTTTTACAGGGTGGGATCCATTGTACAGTTCATTTAAATTTTGCTTTGCAAGAAGTCCAGTGAGGTCACAGGATGTTGCTGCTAATGGCACACTCATTCTCCAGTATGGCTGCCATGGCACATATTATTATGTAATCACTGCCTACCGGATGATAACCCCTTATCCTTTTGAGTTTTTGTATGAATGTTTTGAGATTAGTGAGTGAGGCAAGTGGCATCCTTGGTGTGAAGAACAGCAGGTAAACCTAACAAGCTAATTTTTTATATTGTTATGACTAAAATTTCTGTTGTGATATACATTTGTAAACTTTGCTTAATTTGTCACACAATCATGTCCTTTGTAGTTGATAACTATATTTTCATAATCAATCATAACAACAACTTGTAAGAGGGGTTTAGACAAATGTCCTATAACATTGCAGGAGAGAGTGTGACAGATTAGGTACCTCTGCTTCTCACAGTCCAGGATGCTGATGGCTACTAAAGTCTTATTATTTTCATGTAGTTCCCTGCAATTTCCTTAATTGACCACTAGAGGGAATCCATAATTCAGGGTACAGTATGCCTGTGAGAGTTCATAGTCTAATGAGATTTGGGTGGCCATTTTAGGGAAAATTGCCTTCCTGGATTCATGAGGTAAACATCTCTTGTCTGAGGCTCCTGGACAGACTTATGCCTGGCATACACATGCTGATAAGCGGCCGATTTTTCACCTGACCGATGGGCGTGCACGGAAAAATCGGCCGCTTATCGGCGTGTGCCCACATGGGGCGACAGATGCCTGACGCCCCACAGCTCGGCCGGCCAGAGAACGGACATGTCCGATAATCTCTGGCCAATGCAAGCCGATGCCATTAGCTTCAATGAAGACCGGCGACTGAAGGGGCCCCATAATGCACCAGGATGCAAACGTGATGACGTCATCACGTTTGCATTCTGGTGCATATCGGAGCATGTCTGTCGGCACCCATCTGTAGGTGCATGGCAGGCATTAGACTTTATATGTGAGTCTCTTCTACATAAGGACCCCTCCTGGGGAGTGCAGGCACATTGCTGTACTCCCCCAGGTGTTGCTATTGTTATTGTGGGAGAAAAGAAGAAAGAGGAATATCTGTGATAGTGATGGCCTGAAAGGAGATGCCCTGTAGTGCTAAGGATGTTTACAACTGTTTGCAACGTTTAAGCTGATGTACCGGATATTGACTGTATCGTGAGTTCTACGTGTTCAGTAAACTTCTTTTCTTCATTCATGAAACTGTGTGGACTGATATGTATATATATATATTTATATAAATAATGTTGGGCCTGTTATCACTGAAGTGTTCCTGTGACTGAAGGGATGGCATCTGGCTATGGCGTGGGTGTACAGAAGGTACACGGAAGTGGGTTTGGGATAAAGTTGTGGAGCTGGACTAAGGGTTGAGCTGTGGTGTAGTCATGGCCCTCTGGGCGCTCCCTGCACTGACTTGGTAGAAGTTCAGTGAGGAAAGTATGGAACTACTGAACCCAGTCAACCTCAGGGCCCCACTGGAGCTCTCCCTGATTACCCCATGGTCTAGTCAGAGACTAGACGGATCTAAAACAGATGTATATTGGCCTATGGTCTGACATCGAGTAAAGAAGAATCTCGAAGAAAATTAAACTTCATCCCTTGTTACAAACTTTAAAAATATAAAATGTTTGACTGTGAGTTAAATTCTAAATATGGTTAAATGGCAAATTAAAATTGATGCATATTTTCCCAAAAACACTAGAATCACAAATGTGTTGTTAGATATCCATGTATGAGAAGTAGATAAATGTAATGTAAAGTTCCACTGTTCAGTATCCAATCTAGGTGAGTCACTTTAGTATTATTGCCAGTTAATAGTATCACCAGTTAAATTGCAACGTAATGCAATACAATTTTAAATATGACAAATGCTGTTTGAATTGTGGGCACATTGCTCAAAAAACATCACTTTATGCATGAACAAAAAAGAGCAATAATGTAACGATAACAAATATCAACTTGGGAAATTTTCAATAAAGTAGAATCAAATGTGAGTAATGCATGCAATGGTTTTCCAATGTGTTCCGAACTTGCGGCTTATGCATTATAATGTCGCACCTAGTTAAATAAATGTGTCCGAATCTTAGGCTTGATTTACACATATCTGTTTTAATTCATGTGAAGAAACATTTAAATATTATGCTAACAAGTCCACATTACATTCAATAGACCTCTACACATGAAGAAAGTCTGAAGACACATTTTCAGATAAATGTGCCTGTTTAAAAAGTGCCCAGTCTCACTTGTCTAAATACACAAAATACCTGTGTGACAAACAAGTTAATAACTGTTTTTCACACATTAAATGTGCAAAGACAAGTAGGCATTAACAGACTGGTGAAGACATTCACACATAGTACACACACATTGAGCTGGAAAAGGTACAATGATAACAGTGAATAAATTGCACATATCTGTTTAAGTGATATCCAATATTGTCTAACTGATGTAATGAAAGAACCAAGCTTTTAGGATGTCTTAGATCCCTTCTTCAGGCATAGCAGGCTTAATATTTGCATTTCTGTAGTGTTGTGGAGGTGCATTCTAGTACCGCACCCATAACCAGATTGCAGTACCACAACCAGATGTCTTGTAATCAGCACACTACCGGAAAGCTCTCACACCAATAACAGAAGCTTCACACATATCAGGGGGGAAGAAAATTAAAGCTTCCTCACCATCACCCGTTGGCAGGGATGGGGCATCAATCTTGGAAAGCTATGGTTCCAAACATGCTCCTACTCATGGTTGGGTACCTTGGACGACTGAAGGCTCTCACACCAGGGAAGAAGTCACACTGGATCAGTGGATACTTCACCTAGGAATTCTGCGTCTGGGGACAAGTTTGGAGAATCTGACATGTATCAGGTCAGCAACAGGAAAGCCTAGAAAGTTCTGAGGGGATAACATTTATAGACTCCCTGAGGGGTTGGCTTAAGGCCTGGTGTAGGGCAGATTAGGATTGATACACTTAGTGAGGAGTGGAGAATGGGAAAAAGGAGACAGCCATCTAGACATGTACCCAACCTCACGTAGGCAGCAGGTGCACAACCCTTAAAGGGACAGGCACCAAACAAACATATATACAGTAAATGCATAGGTGTAGTGTACAAGTGTACAGGACAGGTATAATAATAATAATAATAATAATAATAATAATAATAGGCCCTGCCACTATCCTAGGCTAGGGGGAAACCCATAAATATATAGGCATTTATAACAATGCATTAAAATGTACAATTAGTGTCATTTACTGGTCACTACACTTCTAAATAGAGCACACCTGAATTCTGTATCCCAACAGAAGCAAATAAGGCTGGACGCCACCAACAATGCTAGCATGTAAAGGTTCCAAATATACAACAGTACTTTTATGGTTGACAGACAATCTCTCAGCCTGTGTTTATCATTAAATAATATTACATTTGGAAAACACAAAAGGATGTCTTTAATCCCCTAGCTAGCTGTTAAACATGAAGAGAGATTTTTTATAGTAGCATTGTTGTATGCCAAGGAATATGAAACTGGTTTACCAGAACGGATGTACCATACTGGAAAAACAATCTTCCCCTTCCATAATATTGTGGAATGACCTTATAAAATTTTTTTATATTGTTACAGGAAACCTGAAGCCCAGAGTGAAAAGTATATTTTCTGATGGCTCCGTGTCAGAATACCAATGGCTCCGTGCACCTAACTGCATAGGACCTTAACTCGATAAATTAAACACCCTGGCATAGCCCCTTGTCATGGATAGGCTGTCCAGTAGGACAGTGGAGACTCTTGTTTCTTCCAGCAACAGTTGTTATGAGTTCATGCTTGCAGATTTACTTGTTGTACATCAACAATGGCTACCTTAGCAGAGAGTTAGAGTGCTGAATTCAGCTCACTTACTAATCTAGCATTCCTGATTGCCTCAAGCTAGCCATACACTCTGTGATAAAAATTACGATCTATTAAAACCGACCAATGTATCCTGACATCGGAGTCGTTTTAGATCGTAATTTTCGGTAAAATACTACCACATGGAAAATCCAATTTTGAATAGATTTTTCAAGTTTTATCGAAAATGTCACCGAATATAATCGCCGTTTATATCGGACAATGTGATTTTAAAATGAATTTAAATGTAAATAATAAAATAATAAATATATATATATATATATCATTCTATATACATAGATATTAGGTAGATACATATTACAGATAAACAATATATAGAGATATATATTGATATGTTTACAGACAACAGATATATGTGTAGTATATCCTATGTAGATGATATTTATGTATACATGCTGTTTACTATCATACTACATATACTAATACATTCAAATACAATTGTAATATATCTTTACATCAAAACCTATAGCTAAAAAACAAAATCTTGGGAATTTATGAATACCATGACATTAGTAGGTGCTACACTGAATGTATTTGATTGTAAAAAATGAATTTAAGATCTAATATCATAAAATAAAATATACACTACAACTTTAAAAAACCTCTCTGGTCAGTTCAAGTAAACTATATTTATTAGTATATATATATAAATACTTCTACATTGCGACAACTAGTATGTTGGCTGCTATGCTGAATAGCCACTATGTCAGCGGCAGCAACATGCCGGCGGCTGAAGTCTTAATATGCTAATAAGCATCATCGGCACTAATTGGTCAGTAAAACACTTTGAACTTGCCCGATGTTCCCAGACCAATAAAAAAATTTCAACTTGTCTGATCGAAAAAAACGGCAATTAGAATCGTCGTACCATGTGGACATGCCCAGATTTCATGCCGATAAACTGCTTTCATTGGTCGGTTTTAATAGATCGTAATTTTTATCGCAGAGTGTATGGCTAGCTTTACCTGCAGATGTCAAAAAGTTCCTGGACCTCCAAGTTGGGAGGTAATCACGTGCTACATCAAAAGCACAGCAATTATTGTGGCCATCTTTCCCCCCTTCCAGACTGTAAGCTGAAACTTCATGTGCACGTGGAGGCAGTACCAGTACCTTATCTGTGATTACAAATGCAAAACCAGTATGATATTTACCATTCTCTGTGTAAAACCTTATAGCTCAGCATTTTCCAATGCCATGTGACATTAGTAACTTAAATTAACCCTGCAGTCTCAAGCTGCATTAAATCATAACAGTTGCTGAGGACTGGGTGATTGGTTTGGACTAAATATACTACACCTTTTGAACACCTTTTCAATGTGAGATTGGAAGAAGTCAACAAAGCTACTTCATATTCTGTTACCTCTAAGGAATGCAACATTACCGTAAGCAAAGTATACATTTTCCACTTCCTACTTCCCTCTACTTGCACAAAGGGCATTTCTTTTTGCAGAAAACTGTACTATTCTTCAACGCATTATTCAAGTCTTTTGTGGCAACATTCTATGGGGGAAGTAGCAAATCAAAAAGGAACTAATTGACCTTCTCCTTATTACATAATTTTATATAATTATAGTAGGCATTGTGGGAGCATGATTTATACTGTTTTCTGTGTCACTATTTCCATTTAGTGATGAAAGACTAAATAATATGAACTCACTTTACCTCAAATTTGTTTTAAGAGAATAAGAATTAACATAACCTGGCTGAGATTTGTTACCATGTTAAAAATATCTACATGCATGATGAGATTTCATGATTCTATATATGAACTTGCATACAACAGGATCTGTACAAGCATTGCCCAATGTATTGTGTTAAGAAGGAAATCACTAAAGGTAACCATACACGTTGCGATTTTTCGTGCGATTTTAGCCCTTCCGACCGATCCGGTTGGTCAGGTAGGTCGATCGTTCGGGATTCCTAACATGCAAATGTAGTCCGACCGATGCTGTTTTTAGAAAAATCGTCCGTAAAGTCGGTCGGGTCCCGAATGAGGATGCCTGTAATTTTCGGTCGGTCGGCCACTTTTAAAAGATTCCCAATCCAACCAGCCGATCGGTCGGTATTTTTAAAAATAGCACTAAAGCAAAAATCGGGCGTCGAAATCGAATATCGCATCGGTCCCCGAAAAATCGCAACGTGTATGGGTACCTTTACATATCTTGTAACCAACTGGTATTTTTGTTTTATTCTCAGACATGGACTGTAGAAACAATACTAGTAGGAGAATTATGGGCACCTACTGATTCAGTTTTTTTTTTTCAAATAAAAACCCTAGAAAGAGCTTTTTTGTGCTACCCCCTTTCTAAGCTTGTGTGGCATATCAGAACATCAATACAACAGAGAGTCACAATCTGCTTCTAAAAAGAAAAACTTTTTTTGTTAAATAAAAGTTTTAAAAACAGGAAAGAAAGTTTAAAAACAGGAAAGAAAGTTTTAAAGACAAGTGACTTCTCACTTCTTTGTCTGTGCTGTCAGGGCAATAACCATGCTTGTTTTTATAGTTATGTATTGGTTGTAATTACTTTATGTATCTAGACTTATATTGTCCAGACGGTCTGCTTCATACATGCCCTTGGCCCATCTATACACCCTATACAGGGGTGGTCAAAGGAAGGTGGCCGCCCCCTCTGACACACCTCACAGGTTTGCTTGTGAGGCCAGAGGTCCCCCTGGGTGGGCGTGCGGATAGGCGGGTGAAGGAGTCTCCTCTACCCCTTCTCTCTTCCCAGATGGGCACGCTGTTGGAGAGAGGGGGAGATATCAGGGCATCGGGAAAAATTTCCAATGCCCAGATGCCATCCCCCCGGCATGATGCCACCCTGGGCAACTGCCAGGGGGCTGTTTTCCTAGCTCTGACAATATCTGACGGCAGGATGATGACGTCAGCACGCTGTTACAGGTAACATTGGATGGCTCAAATGTCGAGCCTTCTGCCTGCTAAAATCCTGAAGTCACCACTGAAAGGATTAAGTAGAATAACTTTGACATTCATATGTACTTACAGTGCATCCGGAAAGTATTCACAGTGCATGACTTTTTCAAAATTTTGCTATGTTACTGCCTTATTCCAAAATAGATTACATTTATTTTTTTCAGAATTCTACACACAGCACCCCAGTTTACTTGAGATTTTGGCAAATTCATTAAAATTAAACAATATTGAGAAAGCACATGTACCTACAGTGGGATAAAATGTATTTATTCAGCCAAGAATTGTGCAAGTTCTTCCACCTTAAAAGATGAGAGAGGCCTGTAATTTTCATCATAGGTCACCTCAACTATGACAGACAGAATGAGGAAAAAACTGGAAAACCACATTGTCTGATTTTTAAAGTATTTATTTGCAAATTATGGTGGAAAATAAGTATTTGCTCAATATCAAATGTTAATCTCAATACTGTTATATAACCTTCGTTGGCAAGAAGTTAAATATTTTCTGTAAGTCTTCACAAGGTTTTTACACACTGTTGCTGGTATTTTCAGCTATTCCTCCATGCAGATCTCCTCTACAGCAGTTATGGTTTGGGGCTCTCACTGGGCAATGCGGACTTTCAACTCCCTCTTTCTATGGGTTTAAGATCTAGATCTGGATCAGGACCTGAAATGCTTCTTACGAAGCCTCTTCTTTATTGCACAGGTGGTGTGTTTGGGATCATTGTCATGCTGAAAGACCCAGCCATGTTTCATCTTCAATGCCCTTGCTGATGGAAGGAGGTTTTCACTCAAAATCTCAAGATATATGGCCCAATTCATTCTTTACTTTACACAGATCTGTCATCCTGGTCCCTTTGCAAACACTCCTTGAATCTCCTCCAAGTCAAAGGGGCCGAGAATAACTGGGTGATCAAAAGTTAGGTCGTTTATCCCCTTAAATAGTGATTAGGAGAACTGGGAGTACCCTCAGGAAAAATAACCATCTGTTAAAGATCCTCGACAGCAGCAGCCCAGTATTCCCAAAGGTGGGAGGATTGAAAGGAAAAGGGGGGCCGATATAGTTAGGTTAATTTAAAGTCCCCATTTAGGGTACTACCAATTCTCTGAATCTCCTCCAAACACAAGTTGAATTTTTACCAAAAAGTTCTACTTGGATTTCATCTGACCATATGACATTCTCACAATCCTCTTCTGGATCATCCAAATGCTCTCTAGCAAACATCATAAGAGCCCAGACATGAACTGGCTTAAGCAGGGGGACATGCCTGGCACTGAAAGATTTGAGCCCCTCTATTAATGAAATAAACCTTCTATCAATGGGCAACAACAAAACCAGTATATACTGCCCAAGTAAATGTATGTAAAGTCACACAACACAAAAATGGAATCTTGTCAAAGAGTAGGCAAATCCTCACTGCAGTAAAATCCTTAAAAGGACTTTTGGTTCTGTGTGGATGAATGAGATAGATTGAAATTGTGCGCTCAGTACACTGTCCCTGCCTATAGGCGCCTCTCCCTGCCTCTATCTTTTCCGAACAGGCGACATCTGGTGCTATATAGCACCCAATGACTTGTGGCGGCCATCCAATCACTGCAATGCCAGCAGCTAAGATGGTTACTGGCATTACAGTGAGGGCAATACTTACCTGCCCCTCGATTGGATGTCTTTGACCCGCGAAAGTTGCGGGGTGGATACTCAAGTATGGCGCATAACGAGTAGCATGCTTGCTCATCACTGCCAAGAGGCAAAGGGTCACTCTGTCAGATGTCCAGAGGTTCTCTGTGGAGAGAGAACCTTCCAGAAGGACAACCATCTCTGCAGCAATCAGGCCTGTATGGTAGAGTAGACAGAAAGAAGCATGGAGTGGCTTTAGGACTACTCTGTGAATGTCCTTAAGTGGTCAAGCCAGAGCCTAGACTTAAATCTGATTTAACATCTCTGGAGAGATCTTAAAATTGCTGTGCACCAATGCTTCTCATCCAACTTGATGAAGCTTGAGAGGTGCTGCAAAGAGGAATTGCGAAACTGGCCAAGGATAGATGTGCCAAGCTTGTGGCATCATATTCAAAAATAATTGAAGCTGTGATTGCTGCCAAAGGTGCATCCACAAAGTATTAAGCAAAGGCTGCAATGATTTCTCGGTTATATTATTTTTTTATAAATTTGCCAAAACCTCAACAAAACTTTTTTCATGTTGTCATTATGAGGTGTTGTGTAACACTTTTCAGATGTACTGCATATGCACTGTATATCGAATATCGAGCCGTCTGTACCCTGCTTAACAGTCAGTAACTGTTTATTTTGTATTTCAGTTAAAGATTGGTCCCTTAAGAAGCCCATTCAACAAACACGTTGAACGTGAAACACGTTGGTTAGCAAGCCACATTGTTTTAACGCCTCCGGTTTCTATTAATTAGAAACAACATCGTACGGTTGATGGCCATATGCATTGTATTTTTTATTATAGCTAATTTCCAATCATACTGTATGGAAAATTACTATGTTTAAGAAAAAAATTTGATATACTGTCTTTAGTTTTAAGACCAGTAACTTGGGTTTACCCATTTGGTCTGATTAGGGTCAGAATCTTGTAATTTGTTTGAGATTGGCACAATTCCACAACAGGATTGGGAGAAAGGTGGTTCATATTACAGTATGATAAATGAATATGGTGGCTATGCCCATCATTTGTTACATTGAGATGTATTTAATTTTTTTGTAATGACCTAAAATTAACTTTCATGCTCTTCTAGCCAAACATATTACTGCTGATTTTCACATCCCTAAAGGTCCCCATACACCTTACAATCATACAATTTCTGTTCTACCAAAACCATGTAGTATGAGGACCTTTCTAACCCTTCCTATCACTATGTGATAGGAAATCCTCCCTTATAGAATATACTTGTTGGTAAATCTAAAGGAAATTGTTTGGAGTGATCTAAAAGTGTATGGGGGCTTAACTAGTTCAGCTGTAATTTTCTGTAATTTTCCTCTTTTTAGCTGTATTAGTTATTCTGCAATAAAAACAATGTCCTCTAGGTGTCAGTGTTTAGTAATAATTTTAAAGCAAGAGTAAGCAAATACAGCATTAGAGAAAAGGGAAGCTTAGGAACATAGATCACCTAGAAAATGTCATCCCTATCAATTACCGGAGCAACATGCTCAGTGCTTAATTCAGCAGTTATTAATTCAGCTAAAGAAAGAAAAATATCTACACAGTATGCTTCGGTGCTAAGGTTTCTATTATTTCTTGTCCATTAAGGTTGTGCATCATTGCTCTTTTTGTTATGAACTAATTAAAAAAGTTTCCTTAAAAAAAACATTTTCAATGTAATATGTGCAGTAAATAATTATAGATTATAGATCTCAAAAACTATAGCTTATCACTATTACTTATTACAGGGAAATAACCTACCATACTCCCCTGTCCCTGCCACATAACTCATAGCAGAACATGGATGTCTATTATAGGATTTTATTGGCTCAGCCAATACTGCAGAGATCTGTGATTGAAAAAAAAAAAAATAACTATTTCTGACAGCAGGAGGGGTGTCTTTTTAGAAACCGCCCCTCCCACTGTCTGACAAATCGCCTCGGCGAGACATCACACAGCCGCAAGGCTATTTTGGGATATCTCTCTCAGATGGCCTTGTGGCTGTAGGAATTCCCCAGTCCCGCGAGATTGTGTTGTCAGGGTCACATCTGCAAGACTTTGTGATGGGAGAAGAGGGGAGAGAGAAACCTCCCTTCACCCAGCTGACAGCTCCATGGATGCAGTCGACTGACCTACCCTCCTCCCCCCCCCCCCCCCCCCCCCCACACCGGAGCTCTTCTGCAGAGGCGTGAGTTCTGTAGAAGTGTGGGGGGAGGAAGGCGCGGTTGGTGTCAGCTGCCAGCTGCCCTGAGAAGTATGGATCTGGAAGTGGCTTTGTCTTGCCACCAACAAGGAAAACATTAGGAAGGTAAGTATTTTTTATGTGTAGCAGTTTTCCAGGATCTAAACTGCTGGCAGGTAAGTAATGTGTCTATTCCATGTAGGAACTTTTCAAATTCACCAGCGAATCATTCTCACACAAGTTAATTTATGATTACATCTGACCAGAGTCTGAATATGGCTGAAACAATTTGCCAAGTAACTTCATTTAGTGTCTTTTTGGGCTACAAGTTCAGCTTACTAATTCATGCACTGTTCAAATCATCAACAAACAAGTGTGATCCCTCTAAAGGACATACCAAAACCCTAGTCGGCGCCTGAACACCTACCCGTGTACCTGAAACCTGGGGGGTGTTTGACCAGGAGCATGGCTGCCCTTCCAGACAATACTAGGCTCCTCAGCATACCTGGCCAGCCAATGAGCGGTGGAATCCTTGCTAAGGTAGAGGGTCTCATCCCCACAACTGTGGAACCCCCATTGCCTACCTTATCGAATTAATACAAAGGTCCCTGGGACACTTTACCAATGTCTAAGAAAAAGTTATAAATGGTTTACAAAAATAAGGACACTGATGCCAAGTTTCAAAAAGTGATTTTACTGTACTTGGTTGGGAGGAGGGTTGACCTTGAGGGGGGTACTCATTTGTCACTCCACTTTGGCACGCCATGGAAAGGTCTCGGAAGACAGGTTGACTTGACATGTAACATGTCACCCTGGGCAATTGAAAATTACTTTCAGCTGTTTGGCCAAGGCTGAATAAATAACAAATAACCTACAGCCAGGCTTCTGGTGAACTATCTTTGAAGTCAATGGATGCATTTAAACGTCAACCGCCCCTCTGATTTGAAGTGAGACATCCATGAGGCTTACTAAAGAGTGGCAATTTTAGTCAATTATTTGCATATTCTTGCACTAGCTGGAACTAGGTTGAGATCTATTAAGAGTGCTTACTATAACATTGCTCATGGATATG
>CM070035.1:61506718-61520587 GCA_036250615.1 Ptychadena robeensis | reverse complement strand
TATAAATTATTTTGGGATGTCGGCCACCCCCAATGGAGACAGAGACTCTCAATATTTCTAATCTTTTAAGGGAGGTTACAGACGAAAGGTGCTCTAACAGAGGATGGAGGCCCAAAGGTGTTACCCCGTCTAATGGCTTATTTTGTCTTAATATGGCATTGTTGTTTTTTAGTCCAGTCCTTTGAACAGTAAATTCAAGTTATTTTACTATTTTAGAGATATATTGGGAACACTGTAGAAATCAATTCACTAATAAAGATTCCAATGTAACAGTTGTCGATGAGTTATCATATTGTTCATGTGGATACTAAAGGCTGCAGTTTGTCACATAATGGAAGTGATTATAAAAGGATGTAAAAGACTAGCAATGAGGTTGTTTTTCACTAAACAGCACCATTAATTGTTCTAGCAATAAGCACAGAAAATGTCAGCCTGTCTACACTTCCGATTCCTTTGCATATATTTTATAGTTAACTATTTCTGAAAAGAAACTGGAAAGTCATGTACTCCTCCAACTGGAATGTGGTTTAGAATATTATCCCACTACAATCTTTTACTTTTATGCAGCTTGATACAATTTATTTGTTATTATGTCAACATTTTAATAATGAACTTCAAGGCAATGATACAGTGGGCTCCCTAAGCAAGGTGGGAGTTTGGGAACGCCCTGAACCCAAGGGGTGGGGATTTGGTGTGACCGGGATCGGGATTGACCAACTCCAAGGATAGACAGAACCAAAGGGTTAGATACAAAGGTTGACATTTTATTAAATTTCAAATAACATTCAAAACCAATAAGGGTAGGTCACTGGCTAACAAGCCATTTAGCAGTTATGTGACCTCCTCTTCAGTCAGATCAAGTCCAAAAAGGTCATTAATACCAGATAATTAAAAAACTTAAAAAATTAAATGATTGGTTGGTAGACTCTTAAGCTAGCCATACACGTTCGGATTCCATGGCCGCTCGATCACCTATCCGATCAATTCCGGGAATCGCAGGTGTGATCGATCGGCCAATTAAGAGTATCCGATCGCTGCATACC
Organism: Ptychadena robeensis; assembly: GCA_036250615.1. Lineage (NCBI taxonomy): Eukaryota > Metazoa > Chordata > Amphibia > Anura > Ptychadenidae > Ptychadena > Ptychadena robeensis. The sequence goes on along the minus strand of CM070035.1, from coordinate 61,519,544 downwards.
ACCTTGTCCAACGGATTCCGGGACGATTCCGTGTCCGATTGTCCACCTCACAAATGGCAACTCCCCCTGATCTGTGCAGAACCGGATCAAAAAGACCAACATGTTGGTTCTCTGCTGGATCCGATTATGAGCCCCTGATCAATCGGACGTGATCGATCGGACAAGGTGGGCTGCACACGATTCCGGCACGATCGTTTCGCGTGCACGCGCCCGGAATCGATCGGCCCAGAATCCGGCCGGAATCCGACCCGTGTATTGGGGCCTTTATCTTGTCCATATATCCAAGTATGTGGTTCACCCCTCTACGCCTTTCGGCCTTATCAGCCTCTTCAGGAGGGGAATATGATGTCCTGGGTGAGTGACAACTGGATGTACAGGGTTTAGACCCTTAGGGAGTCCTGCCTAGGTGAAAGGAAAAAGTCATAATTCCGACATAATTTTAATCAGGTACACAATGTGCATTATCCAGGGTATAGTAGACCCCTTTAAACCACTGGCCTCAGTAATGATGTAAATGTATTCAAAGAAATCGCTGGTATAAAAGTCTATCCAGGTATAGTTGGTATACTCCGATCACCTAATTGTTAGAAGAATTAATTCTTCTTAGATGGTATATAGGTAAATCATAATGAATTGCTTAGAACATACCATGTGTCTGGTAGGGCATCGGATCAAGGTGGAAATCCTTAGTCAAAGATGTAACAAGTCCGTCCATTTGGTTAACAAACTAGAATGGGTAATAGGGTACAGGGACACATGTATAGTATCCAAAAAGTCCATTTCAAACCCTTGCTGGTCAGAATACCGTGACAGGTAATAGGTAAAGAGCGCGGCCCAATCGTGTCCAAGAAAGTGTCAACTCCCACCCCCAGATTGGTCCCAGAGCCCAGAAAGACGGTCAGCATAAGGTAAAAGGTGAGCTGGTTAAAACTGTATTAGTACAGGTTAGGGTAAGAGCTCTAGGGAGCAATGGTTAAAGCAGTTAAGTGAGCTGGTTAAAACTGTCTTAGTACAGGTAAGGGTAAGAGCTCTAGGGAGCAATGGTTAAAGCAGTTACCTGTAGCATGGAAAGATAGTGAGACGCCGGTCAGTCAGTAGCTCCTGTCGGGACCTCACCCTGCAGCACACCTCCACATAATGCATGGAGGGAGAAGCTGCAGGGATTGAATGTCCCGCTTGACCAATCAGGGTAGAGGGAGGCGGTCGCCATCCTGGTCGCCCCGCCGCCTCTCCCTTGCCAGACGCTCTGTGCTTCAGCACACTCTTAACTCCCGCATGCCATCAAAATAAGACGGCATGTTAGGGGACCCATCCATGCTCCCACCTACCAGCTGGCGGTGCCCCCACAGCTCACTGCAGCGCCCGGATCAGCAGATGGAAAGCCGGTGTTGCCAGGTCTCCTCAGGCTAGGACCCCATCATCACGCGGCATCGGCGTCACCTAGTCACCATGGGAACACCCCAATCGGGGATGCCGTCATGGAGACCATCGGGACGCCGCAAGTAGAAGACACGCCCCTCCTGGTCACTCCCATGGTGACCAAGACGCCGGCTGCTTACACCAGGCGCGGTCAATGCAGCGCATATGGGGAGATCACAAGCCAGCAAGCCTCCCCCCTCCCCCTCTCCCACACACCCAGGCCACCAGCAGCTCCGTCCACCCAACTGGCAGGATCAAATGCTTACACAGTCTCCTATCAATCATTTGCATGTAAAAAACTAATTTAGAGATAAAACGAAAAACCCTAAAAAACCTACATTGATGTGATGTCGTGAATGAAGTGAGGGGGGTGGGGGACACTGGGCACAGAAGTGGGTTAAGGGTTGTGGATAGAGGAAATACAGAGATGTGAGTTGGGGTAAATGCAACATACACAACAACAGTATGAACATGAAAGAGCATAACAATGGACGGGAGAACCCAGGACAGACATCTTATAGACAAAGATCTAATCAAAATCAAAGCACAGACACATACCAAAACCACATACAACATTGACAAGGACAGTCACAACATAAAACATACATACCGCATTCGTACAATGCATCCCATCCTGACCATTGGCTGCTGCCCAGGACAGATCTGAGATGAGGAATGGGGTACAGGGGAGGTGGAGGCAGGGGAGGACCACCGGGGGAAACGTACATGGGCCCCAAATGGGGGAAGATCCCTAGATTGTATAGGGGAGCATCCGTTTGGGAGAAGGAGATTGAAAACACAATCTGGAAACTTGGCCACATGCGCTCCCACCTAAACCCATCAGGTATCCATCAACAGGGTAATCTGGAGAGGTTAAAAGTATAGAATAAACATCCTTAACATTGGGACTCCGATCCGGGTGCCCCATCAGCACACTTGTATGCACACATAGATGTTAGAAAAAAAGAAAACGTAACATGTAGTAGTCTGCATAGGGGATAGTCGGGCGATGACATTGGGCACCGGAATATCTTGGCCAGTCTTTGTTGAATCCAATGACTGGAGTTCCATCAGTAGGGATGTTGATCATCCTAGTACCTTAGTTCCGTAAGAGAATATAACTAGGGGTATCATACAAGCCAGGGGGTTTATTGGCTTTCAACTTTAAGGTCCATTCAGTTTCACATCTGAGAAGTAAAACATCGGTGTTACCTCCTCTCACCCCTTCGGGGATGTGGGTCTACCTACGAGATGATGTAACAGGTACGGGGTGTCTTTTAAGTAGGACGGAACGTTAAACACAATTGGTCTCAGGTACTGGTCAACAAATCTATTGGTGGATTCGGTCAGGCGACCATTGCCTGACGCAATCGGTCTACCTGGTGGATCATGAGGATTTTTATGTGTCTTTGGTAATAAGTAGATGGTGGCAGTGCGGGGGGTTTTCCCCCCAGAGATAATCAAAAAGAGTTTTGGGGATAATGTAGTCCCGTAATGTTTGGTTGAGGAAGTTCCTGTACCAAGTCAATAAGGATGTTATTTTTGTTTTGAGATGGGTATGTCAAATCTGGGGTACTATGTTTTCCAAAACCGCACCCCCTCCTTCAGCCATCTTATAATTATTACGTTGGGTGCCAAACAGTATCACTTATAGACAATCCATACAATGCATATAACAAAAAACAAAGAGGTATAACCGTAACATAAACCTAGAGTTAGGTGATATGTCACCATACAGTTACACAGTGAGGTGACCTCACTAGGATGATTGTTTATCCCTGGGTGGCATACCAGGATTCAATCATAGGGCTGAAAAAGGAAAACATTTTTTGTGAAAACTGGAGGTCAATGTGACAGAGTATTGGTCACTGTCCCCATGAAATTAACAAATTTCAAGGCATTGATACAGTGGGCTCCCTAAGCAAGGTGGGAGTTTGGGAACGCCCTGAACCCAAGGGGTGGGGATTTGGTGTGACCGGGATTGGGTCAGATCAAGTCCATGATCAGAGTATACCAACTATACCTGGATAGACTTTTATACCAGCGATTTCTTTGAATACATTTACATCATTACTGAGGCCAGTGGTTTAAAGGGGTCTACTATACCCTGGATAATGCACATTGTGCACCTGATTACAATTATGTCGGAATTATGACTTTTTCCTTTCACCTAGGCAGGACTCCCTAAAGCTAGCCACACATGGTTCAATTTTGGTTCAAGATCGAGGAATTCAATCGTCTAATCGAAAATCGATCTTAATCGCATCAACATACACCCCACATTGAGTTTGGGATTGTGGTGAGATTTCGATTCCAAAATATTACTAAAATTGTCGATTTTGGTATTGAAACGTTTGAATTCCAGATTGAAGTGGTCTATGTTATGTATATCTAATCGAATTGATCCAGGAGAAACACCACAAACATCGGCGATTATAAAACGATTTTGGCACAATCGACAATGATTTTCCAACATGTCCGATCAAAATTCGATTAGATTTTCTGCCTTCATCGAACAATTATCGTTGATCGTACCATGTGGCCATTTCTTGATTTTCGTTTAATCGATGAAAAAATTCATCTGATCGAGCATCGATTGAACCAAAATCGAACCGTGTGTGGCTAGCTTAAGAGTCTGATCCCTGTCCATCCAGTTGTCACTCACCCAGGACATCATATTCCCCTCCTGAAGAGGCTGATAACGCGTACAGGGGTGAACCACGTACTTGGATATATGGACAAGATAAGAGTCTACCAACCAATCATTTAATTTTGGACGTTTTTTAATTATCTGGTATTAATGACCTTTTTGGACTTGATCTGACTGAAGAGTGACATCAGAACTATAAGTGATTTAGGCTAAAGTCATAATGTGAACAAAATGCATTTAAACTTTAAAATGATTAGTGATGATTTGACATATAAATTATTGGTCTGCAACATCTACCCAATTTATTTTCTAAATTTGTACTTGTCATTTTAATGCATCACAGTTTAATATTAGAGAGTTTGGAGTTTGGATACCGTTTATTGACTGAAATCATTAGAGAAGCAAGCTTTCGGGATGTTGCATATCCCTTCTTCAGGCTTATACAATTCTGGTCTAAAGGTCCCCATACACTGGTCCGATTCCCAACGGATTCCCGGACGATCGATTCCGGGCGCGTGCACGCGAAACGATCGTCCCGGAATCGCGTGAAGCCCACCTTGTCCGATCGATCACGTCCGATCGATCGGGGGCCCAGAATCGGATCAGACAGAGAACCAACATGTTGGTCTTTCTGATCCGGTTCTGCACACATCAGGGGGAGTTGCCATTTGTGAAGGAAGCGATCGGACACGGAATCGTCCAGGAATCCGTGGGACAAGGTGGTATGTAGCAATCGGACGGACTAAATTGGCCGATCGATCGGACCTCCGATTCCCGCTGACATCGCCGGAATCGATCGGATAGGTGATCGATCGGCCATGGAATCCGACAATGTATGGCTTTAGAAGCTCACATTCATACACAAAGTTACAAGGACATATACTGATGGGGAATTCAAAACCACAGAAAGAGAGGCTGGAATGGGAATTATTTATACAGAAATTCAAAGCTCTGAAGTTTGGACTCTTAACAGGGACAAGAATTTTATGTGTCACCATTCATCTTGGAACAACTAGTGTGTCTGGACTCCTTGTCTTGTAGCTTTAATAATTTACTATGCAAATTAGTATCTAGGTTTCTTCAAAAACAGCTGTATTAGTAGTATTTCATGGTGTCTTTAGTCAATTGACATTTTAACTGTTAAGGGAGGTGAATATTACACCTTCTTTATCTCTATTACCTCCAATAACTCTTCCTAACTCTGATCACTATCTCCACCAACCCTTCACTCTCACCTCAATCAGTCATGTGTGCCTAGAGAAAACAGTTGCTTTTGTTACAATATTTATGTCCTTGTAACTTTTTGTGTATAAATGTGAGCTTTTAAAACCAGAATTGTATTAGCCTGAAGAAAGGATCTGTGACATCCCGAAAGCTTGCTTCTCTACTGACTTCAGTTTGCCAATAAACGGTATCACTTGAATTCCAAACTCTCTATATCCATCAATGGCTAACACGGTACAACATACTCTACTACAGTTTAATATTGTAAAAGATGAGTAATGGCCCTAGAGATAAACTAACATCAAAGGAACCCGAAGGCTATTAAAACAAACATTTTTGCAATTTATTACTAGAGAAAATCAATGAGAAGTTACAATTTTGATATTAGCTTGTGAAAGAATCCAAGTTGTATGCAGATTGAAACTGCGCCAAGCAACTGTGCTTGATTGACCCAGTTTCAAGCAGCATACAATTTGCATGCTAGTGTAAAAGAAGGGATTAAAGGAATCGAATGCACTGTTGATGGCCAATGATCTTGAAACCTCTGTCAACTATCCCGTTTTGGCTGCGAAAGTGAGATTTTTTCCTGGTCAAATCCTGACCGTGGATTTTAGAAGGCGAGGGCATTACTCTGCCTCCTAAGTTCCCACCCAGCACATTATCAGCACAAGCGGAGTGGAAACATAGGAGGGCTTTAGCAGGGAGAGTGACATCACTTCCTTCATTTGAAGAACCGCATTCCGAATACCGGGATGATGTCAGGGACGTCACTTCCTTTATTTTTCCCTTATTAATTTGCATAAAAGTTGACAGGTATGAAACAGCTGTATGCAGTTTGGAATAAATGGCTCTGTACCATAAAGCTATATTAGCACTGTACACCAGCAGTTTTGTATGTGCATTTGACTAATGGGGTGTAAAGGAATAATTTGCATGGCTCCACCCACTGTCCTGAAGTGAGGATTTTCTTTTGGGATCTGTGATGGATTGGGCCATGTAAATACATTCTGTTTTAAGAAGGCTTGACAATGCTAGTGTTAAAATTTCAGCATCTCATTCATCGTCTCTATTTGTCAAAATATACAAAGCAAAAACAGGAATGGCAATATAATGCAAATAGTTCTATACAGTGATGTAAATATATAGTGCATGTAAGCTTCAGTGATAACAAGCTATGGTGCTGAGAATATATAATTATATTAACATAAATATTATTACAACTTGTAATGTTGGCAAGATATGCTATGAAAATATAGTGTGGAGAAGTGAAGATATAATGCCAGGTATACACTCTCCGGCCACTTTATTAGGCACACCTTGCTAGTACCGGGTTGGACCCCCTTCTGCCTTCAGAACTGCCTTCATCCTTCGTGACATAGATTCCACAAGGCACTGGGAACATTCCTCAGAGCCATTGGTCCATATTGACATGATAGCATCACGCAGTTGTTGCAGATTTGTCGGCTGCACATCCATGATGCAAATCTCCTGTTCCACCACATCCCAAAGGTGCTAAATTGGATTGAGATCTGGTGACTGTGGAGGTCATTTGAGTACAGTGAACTCATTGTCATGTTCAAGAAACCAGTCTGAGATGAGCCGAGCTTTATGACATGATCCGTTATCCAGCTGGAAGAAGCCATCAGAAGATGGGTACACTGTGGTCATAAAGGGATGGATATGGTCAGCAACAATACTCATTGCAACGATGATCAATTGCTACTAAGGGGCTCAAACAAGGCAGGATGGATCCATGCTTTCTTGATGCTGACGCCAAATTCTGACTCTACCATCTGAATGTCGCAGCAGAAATCGTGACTTTGCAGACCAGGCAACATTTTTCCAATTCTCAATTGTCCAATTTCGGTAAGCCTGTGCGAATTGTAGCCTCAGTTTCCTGCTCTTAGCTGACAGGAGTGGCACCCGGTGTGGTCTTCTGTTGCTGTAGCCCACCTGCCTCAAGGTTCGACGTGCTGTGCGTTCAGAGATGCTCTTCTACATACCTTGGTTGTAATGGTTATTTGAGTTACTGTTGCCTTTCTATCAGCTTTGGCCATTCTCCTCTGACCTCTGGCATCAAGAAGGCATTTGCGCCCACAGAACGGCCGCTCACTGAATGTTTTCCCTTTTTCGGACCATTCTCTGTTAACCCTAGAGATAGTTGTGCGTGACAATCCCAGAAGATCAGCAGTTTCTGAAATGCCAATAGACCAGCTCGGTTTGAACTGCAATGGTTCAACATGCCTAAATGCATTAAGTTGCCACCATTGGTTTTGCTGATTAGAATTTTGCGTCAACAAGCAGTTGGACAGGTGTGCCTAATAAAGTGGCCGGTGAGTGTACGTAGTAATATGATTATATAGTCATACAATATTATAGTACTCTGAAGTTAAACTGTATTAATATAGTGATATAGTGTTGGAAAGATATAGTGGTGTGAATTTATAGTGGAAACTACAGTGATGTGGTGATATAGCTAGTTTTGGTACAATACACTTATTGAGTTTGCCAAAACAATATTTGTTTCTTCTCCAGCAGTAATTCATCTTTATAAAACCACAGAGAATGATAATTTATGGAACCTTTTTAAAAAGTAATATATTACAAGCATTGCGGTGGATTTTTACTGCCTTCACTGAAACAAGGAATAACAATTTTCCACCCACTTAATATTAGTTAATGAAGTATAAATATGATTTAGCTGTAGGAGCATTAGCCTTCTACATAGATTTATGAGTAGTATTATCTCCATCTCTTCTATCTAGTTTAACGTTGTTTCCTAGCAGCAGATGGCAATGTTGGGTCATGAAGAAAAGGGATTTTGTTACTAGCTAAACATCTAACACACATTCATTTATTCTGTAAGTCCCTTATTTCACACTTGACAATTATTCCTTTGTAATTTGCACCTCTGGAAATATCATTTGTTTATCTAAAGCTCTACTCCAAGCAAATTTCAACCCCTCCTGCACTTCACTTGGAACACCAACTGACTGATAGCTTGTAAACAATTTTGTTTTTAACCTAAACCTCTTTTTTCTCTTTCTTACAAAGCTGAGATCTTTCTTTGTGCAGCTATACTATGGTCTGTGATGTCATTGTAAAATGACAGTCAATGAATGGGCAGAAAGTACCAGTGATGGATCCTTAGAAAATGTTTTGGTAAGGTACCCAGGCAGAGAATGTGCTGCAACTTTTCTAACATCCTGTCACCATCTGGGGGAATATTAGCAGCCAATATGTGTAAAGTCATTAATTAAGTATTTAAATCAAATCATGATTGAACTGATGATTGAACTGAATGAAATGACATGATTAAATGGTGAACAGAGGATTCCTGCAAATGTGATCGTAAGGCTAGGGCTCCACTATGTGCTGGGATCCGCTGATGTCAGCGCAAGCCTTTGTTATGTTCCTGTGAACGCAGATGGGCAGCGTCGACAGACATCAATGTGCTGGAGGCTCGGACCGATGGATCGGGAGCTGTGATGGGCTGTGAAGCCCTGTAAAAGCTGCATCGCCATCAATGGGTGGCTCGTGGACTCCATTAAAATCCCTTTATTCAACGCAGAGTTTTAACGGATAGTGGAGTCCTAGCTGTAGGCAGAACCTCTATGTGGGGTTATAAACTGTACCTAAGATTACAATTTTTTTAGTTCTGCTTTAAACACATTTCATAGACATCCTATTATTGACATACTCAATATGGCTTATGTAAATGTAAAACAATTTTTTGTTTGTTTTTTTATTATTCATATGCTTTAATCAAATGCCTTTTCCATTATCTGCTTTCAATATTCACTTAGTGACTTGCAGTAAATCATTGCAATCAAAAGTGTTAAAGGTACAATTAGTGGTGAATGGCATCTCTATTATGTGCATTAACCATGGAAAGAAACACACAGTGAAGTTGGATACAATAATAAGCAATGTTCTATAAGCATTGTAGCACAAAATGCACTGCATCAATTGTGGACTGCAACATCAATTCTAGCGCACTTACATCCACGTTTTAAAAGGTAATGTTTATTTTGTTTTATTGTTTTTTTATTTTTTCATTTCTTTCTTTCTAAAGAGGATTTATATGTACAACACAAAGTATAACAAATACGACTGTCAATTTGCTGGGCTGTGTTGTAGCTCCATAGAGCTGCAGTTGACATATTGGCCAGCAGAGGGAGATGTGGAGAACAACTCAATATGCTTCCCAAAGCCTTTTGGCAGTTATAAAGTAAATAAGTGACTTTTTGATTTTCAGCTCTATAATTATCTCATGTTATTAGGCTTTTACTGTCTACATACTAGAGATGTTAAGTTGGCTTCCACTTATCTGTCACATTTATTTTGTTTATACTTAACATGATACCTCCACAGCCAAGGTGATGATAGATATAAAAGGTTGCGGGACCATGGCTATCATTATAAAATCCTCATTCATTTATAAAACATTTTAATATTAAACAAATTGTTCTCTTTATAATTTTGTTTCCGAGAAATTTAATTTTGAATGTTATTCTTAACATCCCAATTACAGCTCAATGACAAAATATATTCAGTACAATTAGTATAGTGATCCTGAAGTAAATGTTTCTTACTGATCTTCATGAACTTTCTGCAAGTTGTTCACAAGAACAACATATCATATTAATATGTAAGGATTTAGGGGACTAAAGGAAATTCATATCAATGCATTGTTGAGCACTATTGCGTTCTAATGCACTTTACATCAGTATACTGTTGAAAATACTGCCAATGCCCAATATTCTTTCCAATCTCATGTGTTGCTTTCATGTTTAGAAAGATGGAAAGAGGAGAATGGGTCTTGACCTAATGACACTATAATTGTTCCATATTGTGGAGGATCTCCTAATATCGGATTAGCAGAAACCCTATCTGTAAGGATCCTTTTTGGGTTACATGAGACTAGTTGTAATAAATTTTGGTACAAGCTAAAGTCATTATATTTTTGCATTTTGTTCACATTTTTTAGCACTGGGTCAGACACTTACTTCTGGCCAATATCTGCCAAGTTTTCCCTTACAGGAAATGATGTCAAAAGTGTCACTTACAGTATTTGGAACACAGAAGTTCCACTTCCACGTTCCAAATTTTGGAAGGGACAGTCTGGGATGTCACTTCCAGCATCGGGAAGTTTAATGTTCCCTCCCTCATATTTTCTAGCTGGCTAACTTAGGAGGGAGGGTGCATTACTCTCCCTCCTAATTAACGACCCCACACATCATCTGCACAAGCGAGATGGGAACTTAAGCTAGCCACACATGGTACAATTTATCATTCAATCGAGGTTCGATTAGATTTTGTACTTCGATTTAAAAAATCGAACATCGATTGTCATTTAATCAAAGTTCTCCACATGGGAAGCACGATAATTGAACAATTTCGACTGAAATTAAATCGAAGTAATCCAAAATCGTCGATTGAATTCCTCTTACGATTTTAGTTTCAATTGGAAGTTAAAGGGAAGTAGCCTAAAAAATCGAGCCAAAAAATCGAGCCACAAAATCGAGCCAAAAAAAAAATCGACCAATCTACCAAAATTTTCCAACTTGTCCGATCACTTTTCAATCGATTGTACCAAAAATCGTTCAACGATCATCGATTGCACTATGTGGCAGTACATCGATTAATGTTCAATCGATCTTTTTATCCATCGAAAATCGTCGATTGAATGCTAAAATTGTACCATGTGTGGCTAGCTTTAGGCTGGAGAGTAACTTCCCTTCTTTCTTAAGTTACCCCAATTTCAATATCTGGGAAATATCTAGAATTTATTAAAATCGTGATTTGGCTGGTAAACACACATACAAAATCTGACCAAAAAACGGGAGGGTTGACGTGTATATTGCTGGCCATGACCACCAAACGTGCTGGAGATGTAGAGAAGGGTTGGGGGTACAACACAAATACAAAAAAAACGTATGTCTCTAACACAAATAATTTTTGCACAAATTAAGTTCAAAGTCAAGTCAAAATTTCGAAAGTTAATTTATGCAAAATCTACATGTGCTAAATGGTGAAGATACCATTTTCAGAGGCTTTGCACTTAGCTCACAAAGTTAGCAAATTGAAAAATTCGACCATCTCTAACTAGGAATTACTATTACTATTACTATTAAATAGCAAAATATAATGGATATGCTGCAAAACCAATTGTTTCGGAATGAAAAGAATGAAAGATTTTGAACTACAGTTTCTATTTTTATATATATAAACCAAGGGACTAAGAAAAATAATGCTGCATCTAAGGTTCTTTTAAACTGGATAAAGCTTGATAAAACTCATGAGCATGATTAAAGCAGGGTACAGACGTGGAAATCGATGGCTGTTTTGAGCACCATGCGCGCTCATGGCCGTCTATCTGGCCCATATAATATGCCCCCATTGCCGTTTTCGTGCGCAGCAAATCAATCCCGCTCGAAAACAGCCATATTAAACATGACCGTAATTACAGCCGATGTCTGATGCCTTGCATAGAGACCACTGGTCTCCAAGCAAAGCTTCAGCTGAGCTGGGGAGAGCAGAGCTATCTCCCCGGCTCCGCCGAGATCTGACAGCAGCGTGATGACATCATCACGCTGCTGCAGGGTACATCGGAGGGCTCAAATAAGGATCCGTCTGTACCCTGCTTAACACTGATCAGATCTTAGATGTGAATGGTGGGTTTAATTGTTGGTTTTAATATGTTTAAATAGATTGTAAATCTATTTTCTACCTAATATTGACCATGGCATGTAGAGGACGCTTTCTAAATAAGCTTGTGAATTGAGTGAAATAGTCATGAAATATTTAACCTTATGCACACCTTACTGACAGGAGCAATACAATTGTTTTCCTATTAACTGAGCAGAAAAGAATGAAAAGGTAACACAATATGAAAAAATAAATAAAACATACTCTAGCACAAATGTAATTTTTGAATTGTTTGCTTCTGGACTCAGAAGCCAGGACACTAAAAGTGTCATGTGACAAGTATATCTTTCTATCCTGGTGTGTTCTCTGCAGTGTCAAATAGATAACATTGTGAAAGACACCGCAGGGGAAGTCATGCTATCTGCACTTGTTTGACATTAGCAGATGCCTATTTTAGATTTCAGGGTATCTTCGAATACTGTTATACTTACGGAGATAACACTGTATTTCTATGCTACAATTGTGCATCTCACTTTTATTTTGTACGTTTAATAACTACTAAATTAAGTATTGTTGTGCATTTTTTTTGTATACATGATGGTTCTATTTGTTTGTTAAAACTAATACAAATATTAAAAGGCAAAGACACCACAGATCCCATACTGAGCTCTGAATTTTCAAAATATGGTCTAACACCTGCGGCCATTTGGGTGTTTTTCAGCGGCCCCCTCAGTCCTCCACTTGCAGCCCCTGAAACCTGTTAATCCATAGGGCATAGGAACTTACCTGTCCAACAATCCCCCGCTGACACGCCGTCGCTCTAGATCTTCTTAACCTCCCTAGCGCACTGCATAGGTACAGATTTCTGTACCAAAAGCGCAC
>CM070035.1:61495403-61506693 GCA_036250615.1 Ptychadena robeensis | reverse complement strand
ACTTTTAATTGTAAATATTTTTTTTTAGGTAAAACAAAAAATTTACATTAAAAAAAAAGTTATTTTCAGTATTTTACATTTTGTTTTGATGTATATAATAAACATTTTATTTCAAATGTTAATTGTGTGTGTGTATTACTGTCAAAATTGTACTGGGTCCAGTAATCGCTGTGCCCAGTACAATTCCCTTTTTTGACCTTTTAAATTTTCCCTCTACCATGGCAGGCATTTGGAAATTTCCCCGCCGCTCACCGACATCAGGTGGGGCGGCGGGAAATTCAATGCTGCCATGTAAGATGACAGGTCCCGGATTGCATACAGAAGCCTCGGAGCCGCCGCCCCCCGCCGGTAAGTGAGCGCTGTGGGGGCTCCTCGACTTTACGTGTAGTCGCCTTGAAAACAGGCGATCTACACGTAAAGCCCTGAGCCCTGTCAGCGCTCACTTACCGGTCGGCGGCTCCGAGGCTTCTCTATGCAATCCGGACTGTCATCTCATGGCAGGCATTTTGATTTCCCACCTGCCCCCATGTCGTGAGCTGCGGGAAATTCAAACCGGCGGCGGCGCTGCGAGGCTTCGTATGCAATCCCGGGACCTGTCATCTACATGGCGGCATTTGAATTCCCGCCTCTCACCGACATCGGGGGCGGCGGGAAATCAAATGCCATGCCATGTAATGACAGGTCCCGGGATTGCATAAGAGAAGAACTCGGATCCGCCGCACAGTCAAGTGAGCTCATGCAGGTCTTCCCCGTCCATTTACGTGTAGATCCCGTTCAAGGCGATCTACACGTAAAGTCGGGACTCCCACACAGCGCTCAACCTTACCGGCGGCGACGGCTCACGAGCTTCTGTAGCAATCACCGGGACCTGTCATCTACATGGCAGGCATTTGATTCCTTTTCCCCGCCGCCCACACGATCGACTCCGGTAGAGGCGGACGGGAAAATTCAAATGCCTGCCACCTGTTAGAGGGAAATTTAAAAAGTTACCAAAAAGGGAATTGTACTGGGCACAGACGATACTGTACCCATACAATTTTTACAGTAATACACCCACACAATTTACATTTAAATAAAATTTTTATTATACATACCTCAACACAAAGTAACAATTTATACTTGAAACTAACTTTTTTTTTTAATGTAAACTTTTTTTTTTACTAAAAAAAAAATTTACATTACAAGTCTATGGTGCGCTTTTGGTACTCAATGAAATACTGTACCTATCAGTGCCTCCCCAGGGAGGTAGAAGATATCTAGAGCGACGGACGTGTCAGCGGGGGATTGTTGGACAGGATAGTTTCTCCTATGCTCCCTAGGATTAAACAGGTTTCAGTGGCCTGCAAGTGGAGACTGAGGGGCCGCTGAAAAAACAACCACAATGGCCCGCAGGTGCTTAGACCATATTTTGAAAAATTCAACGACTCAGTATGGGATCTGTGGTGTCCTTTTCCTTTAATAATTTGTATTTTTTTAGTTTATTACAAACAAAATAAGAACCATCATGTATACAAAAACAATGCACACACACTACTTTAATTTAGTAGTTATTAAACGTACAAAATAAAAGATGAGATGCACAATTGTAGCATAATAAACAGTGTTATCTACCGTAATATATACAGTATCGAACGATACCCTTAAATCTAAAATAGGCACTCTGCTAACTGTCAAACACAGTGCACGATAGCATGACTTCCCCTGCTTGTCTTTCACCAATGTTATATACTATTTACACTCAGATAACACACCAGTATCAAAATATTAGACTTGTACACATACACTTTTAGTGTCCTGGCTTACGACGTCAAGAAACCAAACAATTCAAAAAATTACCATTGTGCTAGAGTATGTTTTTATTTAATTTTTTTCATATTGTGTTACCCTTTTCATTACTTTTCTGCTCAGTTAATAGGAAAAACAATTGTATTGCTCCTGTCAGTAAGGTGTGAACCCTAAGGTTAAATATTTCATACTATTTCACTCAATTCACAAGCTTTATTTAGAAAAGCGTCACTTACATCCAAGGTTCAATCATTAGGTAGAAAATAGATTTACAACTCTACTTTAAAACATATTAAAACCAACAATTAAACCACCATTCACACAAAGAATATCTGAATCAGTGTTAAGACAGGGTACAACGATCCTTATATTTGAGCCACTCCATGTACCCGCAGCAGCCGGAATGAGTCAATCACGCTGCTGTCAGACTCTCGCAGAGAAGCCGGGGAGATATCTCTCTCTCCCCAGCATCAGCTGAACTTGCTTGGAGACCAGTGGGTCTCTATGCAAGTCATCAGACATCGGCTGTAAT
This sequence comes from Ptychadena robeensis, assembly GCA_036250615.1. Classification (NCBI taxonomy): domain Eukaryota; kingdom Metazoa; phylum Chordata; class Amphibia; order Anura; family Ptychadenidae; genus Ptychadena; species Ptychadena robeensis. Next base: position 61,504,376 of record CM070035.1, on the reverse strand, counting down.
TACGGTCATTTCAATGGCTGTTTCGAGACGTTGATTGCACTTTGCTGCCACGAAAACGGCAATCTGGGGCATATATAATTGGCCCAATAGACGGCCAGATCGCGCATGGTGCTCCAAAAACAGCCATCGATTTATCCACGTCTGTACCCTGCTTTTAATCATGCTCAGAGTATTTTATCAAGCTTTATCCCAGTTTAAAAAAGAAACCTTAGATGCAGCAATTAATTTTCTTAGTCCCTGGTTTATATATATAAAAAAAAACCGTATTCAAAATCTTTCATTACTTTTCATTCCGAAAACAATTGTTTTGCAAGCAATCCATTACTATTTTTGCTATCTTAATATTTTCAAAAATTAAGCATATATTCTTCGCTCTATAAATTACAGTTAGAGATGGTCCTAATTTTTCAATTTGCCTAACTTTTGTGACGCTAAGTGACAAAGCCTCTGAAAATGGTAATCTTCACCATTTAGCACCATTTAGATTTTGCAAAATAACTTCAAAAACAATCCAAATTCCATTTTTTCGAACATTTTGACTCTGACTTTGAACCTATACTTTGATGCTAAAAAATTATTTGTGTTAGAGACATACCGTTTTTTTATTATACCCACACTTGATGTTGCACTACCACCCAACCCTTCTCTACATACTCCAGCCACTTTGTGTTCATGGCCACGACAATATACACTACGTACAACCCTCCAGTTTTTTGTTCAGATTTTGTATTGTTGTTTACCAGCCAAATCACTATTTTAATAACTTCTAGAATATTTCCCAATATTGAAATCCTGGGGCTAACTTAAGAAAAGAAGGGAAGTTACTCTCCAGCCTAAACTACGCCACACAGGTAACAAATTTTTAGCATCCAATCGACATATTTCGAATGGATAAAAAGATCGACGAACATAATCATTGTATCCTGCCACATAGTGCAATCGATGATCGTTAACGATTTTGTGTACACATCGATTAACACAGTATACACAAGTTGAAAATTTTGGTAGATTTCGATTTTTTTTTTGGTCTCGATTTGTGGACTCGACTCTTTCTTGGACCAATCGATAATAAATTTAGGCTACTATCCCTTTAACCCAACATTAATCCATACAACAATAAACGTAAGAGCGACAATTCAACTCGACGCCATTTTGTAATTATACTTCGAATTAATTCAGTCATACATTGTTCAATTATCGTGCTTCCCATGGGAGAACTGATTAAATGACAATCGATGTTCGATTTTTAAATCACAGTACAAAATACTAATCGAACCTCGATTGAAAATAAATTGTACCATGTGTGCTAGCTACAGTTCCCCCATCTCCTTGTGGCAGATGATGTGTGGGGTACTTTTAATAGAGGAGAGTAATGCACCCCCACATCCCTCCTAAGTTAGCACGCTAGAAAATATGAGTGAGGGAACATTAAACTTCCCCCGATTTCTGGAATGACATCCTCAGAACTGTCCCTTCCAAAATTTGGAACGTGGAAAAGTGGAACTTCTGTGTTTCCAATACTGTAAGTGACACTTTTGAACATCATTCCTTGTAAGGAAAACTTGGCAGATTATGGCCAGAATAAGTGCTGACCCAGTGCTAAAAAATTGAACAAAATGCAAAACATTATAATGACTTTAGCTTGTACCAAACATTTAATTACAACTAGTCTCAATGTAACCCAATAAAGGCACCTTACAGATAGGGTTTGCTCTAATCCATATTAAGATCCTCCACAATACTGGAATAAAAACAAAAAAAAAACAAATTATAGTGTCATTAAGGTCACAGACCCATTCTCCTCTTTCCATCTCTTCAACATGAAAGCAACAACATGAATGTAAAGAATATTGGGCATTGGCAGTATTTTCAACAGTAATACTGACTGTAAAAACAAAGTGCCCACCAAAATTAGAACGCACAATAGTGCTCAAACAATGCATTGATATGAATTTCCTTTAGTCACCCTAAATCCTATCATATTAATAATGATATGTTGTTTCTTAGTAACAACTTGCAGACAAGTTCATGAAGATCAGTAAGAAACATTTACTTCAGGATCAACTATACTAATGTACTGAATATATTTTGTCATTGAGCTTACTGGCGATTGTAAGAATAACATTCAAAATAATTTCTCGGAAACAAAATTATAAAGAGAACAATTTGTTTTAATATTAAAATGTTTTATACATGAATGAGGATTTACTATGCATAGCCATGGTCCCGCAAAACCTTTTCATATCTACATCCTACCTTGGCTGTGGAGGTATCATGTTAAGTATAAACAAAATAAACATGTTTACAGACTAAGTGGACAGACCAACTACATCTCTAGTATGTAGACAGTAAAAGCCTAATAACATGAGAAATATATAGAGCTGAAAATCAAAAAGTCACTTATTTAACTTATATCACGCCACAAAGGCTTTTGGGAATCATAATTTGAGTTGTTCTCCACATCTCCCTCGCTGTCCAATATGTCAACTGACAGCTACTATGAGCTACAAAACACAGCCACAGCAAATTGACAGTCGTAATTTTTTTATCTAACTTTGTGTTGTACATATACAATCCTCTTTAGAAAAGAAAGAATGAAAAACAATAACAAAAACAATAAAACAAAAATAAACATTACCTTTTAAAACGCTGGATGTAAGTGCGCTTAAATTGATGTTGCAGTCACCACAATTTTCATGCACGTGCATTTTTTGCTACAGATGCTTATAGAACACTATGCTCTATTATTGTAATCAAACTTCACTGTGTGTTCTCTTATCCCATGGTAATCACCACATAATAGAGAGCCATTCACCACTAATTGTACCTTATAACACTTTTGATTGCAATGATTTACTGCAATCACTAAGTGATCATATTTAAAGCAGATAATGGAAACGGCATTTATTAAAGCATCAGAATAAAAAAAAACAAACACAAAAAAATTGTTTTACATTTCAACATACAGCCAATACTTGCAGTATTCATCCAATCCTAGGATGTCTATGAAACTTTGTTATACAGCCAGAACTACAAAAAATTGTAATCTTACGTACAAGTTTAAATCACCCACATAAGAGGTTCTGCCTACCAAGACTAGGACTACCACATCCGTTCAAAACTCTGACTTGACATAAAGGGATTTTAATGGAGTACACAACGATCCACCCATGATGGCGATCACCTTTTACACCGGCTTACACGAACCCATCACAGCTCACCAATCCTGTACCTCGAGCCTCCAGCACATTGATGTCTGTCGACCGCTGCCCATCTGCGTTCACACAGAACATAACAAATGCTTGCGCTGACATCAGCGGATCCCAGCACATAGTGGAGCCCTAGCCTAATACGAACCACATTTGACAGAAAAAAAAAATAAAAAAAAATCCTCCTTCACCATTTAATACATGTCATTTCATCAGTTCAATCATCAGTTCAATCATGAATTTTGATTTTAAACTACTTAATTAATGAACTTACACATATTGGCTGCTAATATTCCCCCAGATGGTTGACCGGAGTTCAGAAAAGTTGCAGCGACATTCCTCTGCCTGGGGTACGCTTCCCAAAATCCATGTTTCATAGGATCCATCACTGGTACTTTCTGCCCATTCATTGACTGTCATTTTACAAGACATCACAGACGCATAGTATAAGCTGGCACAAATAAAGATCTCAGCTTGGTAAGAAAGAGAAAAAAGAGGGTTAGTGTAAAAAACAAAATTTTTTTTACAAGCTATCAGTCAGTTGGTTTCCAATTGAAGTTGCAGGAGGGTTGAAATTTGCTGAGTAGAGCTTTAGATCAACCAAATGAATATTTCCAGAGGTGCAAATTACCAAGGAATAATTGTCAAGGTGAAATAAGGCCGTTATCAAATAAACTGGCATGTGTGTAGATGTTTGCTATACACAAAATCCCTTTTACTCTTCCCCAACATTGCCCATCTGCTGCTAAGGAAACACCCGTAAACTTGATAGAAGGATTCCGAGATACTTTACTACTCAAATCTATGTAGAAGGGGCTAATGCTCCTACACTAAATCATCTTTTATACTTCATTACTTAATATTAGTGGGTGGCCAATTGTTTATTTCCTTGTTTCATTGAAGGCAGTAAAAATCCCCCAGGCAATGCTTGTAATATATTCCCTTTTTAAAAAGGTCCATAAATTATCATTCTCTGTGGTTTTATAAGATGCATTACTGCTGGAAGCAACCATATTCTTTTTTGGGCAAACTCATAAGTGTATGTACCAAAACTTAGCTATACTCACCACATCACTAGTAGTTTCCCACTATAATTCCCCACTATATCTTCCCACACTATCTCACTATATTAATACCGTTTAACTTTTCAGAGTACTATAATATATGTATGACTATATAATCGATTCCTACGTACCCTCCAACCGGCCACTTTATTAGGCACAACCTGTCGCAAGCTTGTTGACGCAAAATCTAATCAGTCAAACGAATGTGGCAACTTATGCCATTTAGGCATGTTTAACCATTGCAGTTCAAACCGAGCTGGTCTATTGGGCATTTCGAAACTGCTGATTTCTGGGATTGTCACCTCACAATATCTCTAGGTTAAGCAGAATGGTCGAAAAAGGAAAACATTCGTTAGCGCCGTTCTGTGGGCGCAATGCCTTCTTGATGCCAGAGGCAGCGGAAATGGCCAAAGCTGATTAAAAGGCAACATTAACTCAAATAACATTAACACCAAGGTATGGTAGAAGAGCAATCTCTGTAACTCAACAGACGTCTTAACCTTGAGGCATGTGGGGGCTACAGAACAGAAGACCACACCGTGTGCCCACTCCTGTCAGCTAAGGAGCAGGAACTGAGGCTACAAATTCGCCAGCTTACTCGAAATTGGACAATTGGAATTGAAAAGTTTGACTGTTCTGCAAAGTCCGATTTTTGCTGCGACATTCAGATGGTAGAGTCATAATTTGGCGTCATCTCAAGAAAGGCATTGATCCATCCTGCCTTGTTTGAGCCCCTTAGTAATCAATGATCATCGTTCAATGAGTATTTTGCTGACCATATCCCATCCCTTTATGACCCAGTGTACCCATCTTCTGATGCGTCTCCAGCTGATCACGGATCCATGTCATAAGCTCGCTCATCTCAGACTGGTTTCTTGAACATTACAATGAGTTTCACTGTACTCAAATGACCTCCACAGTCCCCAGATCTCCAATCCATTTAGCACCTTTGGGATGTGGGTGGAACAGGAGATTTGCCATCATGGATTGCAGCCGACCAACTCGCACCAACTGCGTGATGCTATCATGTCCCAATATTGACCAATGGCTCTGAAGGAATGTTCCCAGTGCCTTTGTGGAACTCTATGGTCACGAAGGATAGGCAGTTTCTTAAGGCCAGAAGGGGTCCAACCCGGTACTATAGCAATGTGTGCCTAATAAAGTTGGCCGGAATGTTACCTGCATGATATCTTCACTTCTCCACCTATATTTTCATACAATATTGCCAACATTACAATTTGTAATAATATTTATGTTGAATATACGATAATTCTCGCACTAGCTGTGTTTCACGAAGCTTACATGCACTTAATTTACAATCACTGTATAGAACTATTGCCATTATATTGCCATTCCGTTTTTGCTTTGTTATTTGACAATAGAGAACGATGGATGAGATGCTTAAATTTTAACAGCTAGCATTGTCAGCCTTCTTAAAACGAATGTATTTACAGGCCCATCCATCACAGATCCCAAGAAAATCCTCACTTCAGGACATGGGTGAGCCATGCAATTATTCCTTTACCCCCCATTAGTCAAATGCACATACAAACTGCGTTGTCAACTGGCTAATATAGCTTTATTGTAAGAGCCATTATGCCAAACTTGCATACCGCTGTTTCATACCTGTCGAACTTTATCAAGTGAATAAAGGGAAAATAAGGAAGTGACGTCTCCCTGAAATCATCCCGGTATTCGTAATGCGGTTCTTCAAATAAGGAAGTGAGTCCTCTCATCCTGGCAAAGGCGCCTCCTATGTGTCCCTCCGGCATTGTGCTGATAATGTGCTGGGTAGAACTTCAGGATGGCAGAGTACTGCCCTCGCCTTCTAAATCCACGGTCAGGATTTGACCAGGAAAAAAATCTACGTCTCGCAGCCAACCCGATATTTGACAGAGGTTTCAAGAGCAATTGGCCATCAACAGTGCATTCGATTCCTTTAATCCCTGTCTTTTACACACTAGCATGAATTTTATGCTGCTTGAAACTTGTTCAAGTCAGCACCGTTGCTTTGGCGCAGTTTCAATCTGCAATACAACTTGATTCTTCACAATCTAATATCACAATTGTAACTTCCTCATTATTTTCTCTATTAATAAATTGCAAAAATTTCTTGTTTAAATAGCCTTCGGGTTCCTTTGATGTTAGTTTATCTCTAGGGCATTACTCATGCTTTTTACAATATTAACTGTAGTAGGTATGTTGTACCGGTTAGCCTTGATGATCTAGAGAGTTTGACTTCAGTGTACCGTTTATTGGCAAACTGAAAGTCAGTAAGAGCAAGCTTTCGGGATGTCACAGACTCCTGTCTTCAGGCTATAGGGGGGCGGAATTCTGGTTTTAAAAGCTTCACGGGATTGGCTAAGGGTGACACAAAAGTAGTAATAGGGGGAGCAGGGGGAAGGAGAGGGGTGGCAATGACGACGGGTAAATAGGGTTGTGGGGACAAGCAAGCACTGTTTTCTCTATGCACACATGACTATTGAGGTGAGAGTGAAGGGTTGGTGGAGATCGTGATAGAGTTAGGAAGAGTTCTTGAGTACTAGAATAAATAAGGTGTAATATTCACCTCCCTTAACAGTTAAAATGTTCAATTTGTTATGTGCGGCCCTTTAGTGATGCCGAGGGCTGCACTTGTGGCCCTCCATATCAACTTAGTTGCACACCACTGGTCTAACATGCAAGGCAAGTGAAAAAGGGGCAAATTATTGCAATGTCCTTTATGGAACAGTATACACTGTATATTTACCCTTACAATATACCTGTTTTCTTCCCTTCCCCTGTTCATGTGTCCTTTGATTTAAAAATCTGCCTTCACCTAACAGTGTTTCCTTAGTGGTTGACTCTAAAGGTAGCCATACACTCAGCCGCAAATCCGATGTGCCTACCTGGTCAGATCGACCAGGATCCTCTCGCATGTTGCACGTTAATCCGACATGATGGTAAATTTCTGGCCAATCCCATTACTTCCAAATTCCTGTCCTTACCCAAAGTAATGGCCAGCCCACAAAGGGTGCCTGCCGATCCTCTGAGGGGCCAGCTGCAGCATGATGATGTCATCACGCTGCAGTCGGTCCCTCATCCCTCCCCCACCACGTTAATTGCCTACAACAGGATCGGCCACAAAAAGAACCAGTAGGACGGATCGCCATGCGATTCGACCTGCTGGCTTTTTGGGTCCAAACCTCAAGGTGGGCCCCCCTGTAAATGCGGGCGACCTACCATTATGCGTTCGGCGGGAGCTAGCGTGCCTGTCAATCGCCCGCAACTATGGCTGGGAATTGGCACATCTAGGGCCGGCTTAAGAGGCCATGCTTTTCTATACTTAGCCTTGTGGTACACTGCTGGTGACTGGTCTCTGAATGCATGCCATTTATATCCACCCACAGATGCATTTTGTTTATCCAACTAGTTATCCATTGACCTACCCTCTTGTTCTTAGATGTATCAGCTTCTTCCATAGTCAGCTATTGGCCAGTACTTATCTTCTACAACTGAAGATTTGTTAGTGAGTAATGCCTGGCATACACATGCAGATAAGCGGCAGATTTTTCACCTGACCGATGGGCGTGCGCGCTTGCGCCGTCGGTCAGCGGAAAAATCGTCCGCTTATCGGATCCCTGTCGCCCCACAGCTCGGCCGGCCAGAGAACAAACATGTCCGATAATCTCTTGCGGATGGTAGCCGATGCCTTTAACTTCAATGAAGACCGGCGTCTTCATTAAAGCTTATGGCTGGCACACAAAGGGTGTCGGCCGACTAGTGCAGCCCCATAATGCATCAGGATGCAAACGTGATGACGTCATCACGTTTGCATTCCGAAGCTCATCTGAGCTGGTCTGTCTGCACCCGTCGGGGTGTGTATGGCAGGCATAAGGTTGATAATAGTAAAGTTGTACAATAACAAATTTACCACCATAGTCCTACCTCAGGTGTAGAGACGTAGCACAGTCAATGAGCATACTAGATGTTTTTCTTGCCTTTGGTTGGGTTGCTTTAGCTCGTTATATTGTTCAAAAAAGTGAATATGTTGTTGTTGTTGTTCTTACAGCACACCACAACTAAAGCTAGCCATACACACATCGCAATGCAGTCATGAAAAAACCCACTACCGATCATTTGACCCTCTGTCCCCATCCAAAGTAATGGCAATCGAACATGGATTTACCATGCTGGATCCCTGTTTGGTCAACAATTTCAAGTGAAATCGATCACTCTAGGTGAGCAGCGCTTTACATTTGCAAACGATTGATTGCCTTAAACATGCACGGTGATCAATCGTATGGGAATCTAACGAAAAATCGATCCGTGTATAAGTACCTTTACAGTAGTCCATTGCACTGCAGTGTCAATAGAAGGAGTATTGGGTTATAGTGAATACCAGTCTGGTACTATATTTAGAATGTAGGGGACTACATTCACCAGCCAGGTTTTTATTTGCACCTCTTGCAGTCACAGGTGGACCAAGATAGATTTTCCCATTTCACCCATTAGCACACCTCTGTCACTTCCTTCATGTCATGTGAATAATCTATTTGTTTGTTCATTACTTCATGACTTCTGCATGGAACTCTGACTTCTGTGTGTCTGATGCCTGCCCTGGCCGTGCTTGATCTGGGGTAGGATATTTGTAACATCTGTCAAGCCCCCCATAGACAGGCAGACTCCTCCATACAACTTTCATGAGACTTACCAACAAC
>CM070035.1:61470631-61482774 GCA_036250615.1 Ptychadena robeensis | reverse complement strand
CAAAAGACATGAGAGAGCAGAATAAAGGAAAAAAAAAATTAAAAAGCAGCCGAGATCAGGCCCCCCCAGTGGCTGCAGCCCCCATAGCATTGCTATGCCTGCAGCCCTGGTTCCTACGCCAGTGATATGTATTCAAGTCCACATATTTTATTTTCCTTCTAAGGTACCATTTTACAGTGTTGGTTATGTATACTACTGAAGCATTTTGTTTGCGCTTTTTTTACCAGAAGCATGTTTTCAAACTCTGTATAGTGTTTTAACAGAAGACAACACATTACATTTTGAAACTTTTTCTATTTTCTATTCTGTTTGTAAATGTTTGTAAATTTGAGAAATTTTTGAATAAAATGTTTGTAACAAAAAATGTTAAAATAGGATGCTGCTACACAAAGAAAAAAACATACTTACCTTTCTCACATTTTTATTGCCAGCATCTTCAGCGAACAGAAGCTACTTTCGCTCTTTCACCCCTGCCCCGCAGTAATGAGAGGTGCTCCTTCAGAGATGCCCCTCTTATATACACATCTCACTGCAACCACAATCCTCCAGAGATGAGCATTTCCCTTCACTGCCGGAGGCCGGGTGGGGTATGTGTGCATCCATGGGTGGGGCAGGGGGGGGATGTTCTACTCTGGAGGAGCACGTCTCATCACTGCAGGGTGGTTGAGGATACTTGCGCTCCTGTAGGACTGAGCAGACATAAGTCCCTAGAGGGCTGTATGTCGTGTGCATCCCCTTGGGGCTGTTTGTCGTCGCGGTGAGGAGGGGTGATTTTAGAACAATTTCCCCTCCTGCTGTCAGAAAAGGTTTTTTTATTACTGAAAGCAATCCGCCCTTTTTATCGTCAGTGAAAAGTGACCTACCAGATGGTAGGTCCGCTTTAAGTTTTGATGGCGGCAACACTAGACAGATTTGCTAATTTGCTCCACTTTATGGTTTTGGGAACTGAGGTCACTATATTCTGTAGTTTGAAAGTAAAATTTCTTACAATTTTGGTGTATCCTGGGTTGTACTAATTATTTCATATTGTGCCATAGTCTGGACTGCAGAATTTAAGCCATGTTGTTGTAATACATACAAGATGTGGTACATATTTTTTACAGCAGAGCTCAAAAATGTGTAGAGAAAAGCAGCAGAAAAACCCAACCTAACGTGTTGCAGTACAAGGAAGGACACAGCTGTGTATATACCAGAACTAGGTGGACATAAATAAAGGCAACAACTCACATTATGTCTATATTCTCTCTGAAATGCAGTAACAATTATCTTTAGTGATTTTCATATTTTAGTAATGTTCAAAAGCATTGTTGTAAATGTAAAATTTATTTCCCTATTTCAGAGTCAGAGAGAATGTAGCTCAGCTGATATATTTGCTGTAATCATGTAGCAGAAAATAGAAGCAGGGAAATTGCTAAAGATCTATTTGACTGGGCTAATAAATCAATTTGGGGAGAATGCTCATACTACAGGATTTTGTATCTTCTTTGATATATAATGTACTAGAACAATCCTTGCAGACACTATATTAGAGTGGCACTTGCACGTCATTTGAAATTTCCTTTTCGGTTGTGTGTGTATTTTAAATAAATGGCGTAAACACATTTCTCTTTCTTGGTCAAATACATGGTTTATAGGAACCTAATAATTTAGCTCCTGGAGCAGAGCTGATAGAATGGCTGAGAGTGAGCGGTAGTCTTGATTACATATCTAGAGAAAGCGCAACCCATGTCACTGCTGCTTTGCCTGCGATTTTTCTTGTAGAATATTCATGTCATATACAATTACAGCTCCTCGTACTTCTAGTGTTTGTACAGATTACATCCCAAGGTAAAAATTTACACTCTTAATAGGGAAAATATTTTCCAAGTAAATGAGCTGCCAAACCCATGTGTGAGATTAATGCCTGTACATCCTATGACACATAGAAAGGTGCAGCTCATGAGACTTAGATGGCTATTAGAAAGCTTATTTAGAGCCTGAAATCCCTATGTAGCAGGAAGTACTTTCTAGTACTAACCAATACTTACTAGCTGATGTTGTGCGCTCTCTGAATTGAGTAATTTGAGTAATGTGCATCTGTTTCTTCAAAATCTCATTATTACAAATTGACAATTATAGACTGACTTCTTCATTTGACAAATACCTACGTTAGATCTCTTAGGTTAATTACAATTTCCTAATTTAACCATAAATGCATCAACTTTGGTATCTTGATATTCAACTTGTAAAATTTTAATATGGACTGTCCACCCAGTATGTATCACACACAATAATCAATACAAACTCGATTACTTAAATTTGACTCCCTTATAGTAAATGAAGATACAGGTCCGTGTGAATGCTTTAAAATGTAATTGGATATAATAATAAAAAAAGAAATACGATACGGTACAATCAACTGAAATCTTCCAACAAAACTTTCATCTTGTATGGACAATCATATACAGGAAAAGGAATAGATTTCAAACAATCCAATGAAACCATTGATTTTAATGCTTTACCATATTTTACAGACCATAAGACACATTTTCAAACCCAACAATCGGGGGGGAAATAGTGCCTGCGTCTTATGGTCATAATGCGCGCCTTGGCTTCCTGTCAGCTCTCCTGAGCTGTCAGATGAGAGATGCGGCCACAGCTAGTTTCCTCATCTGTACTGTACTGTTTCTACCAGCAGAGCTCTGCTGATAGAAGCAGTACAGCAGAAAGACATACATGAAAGCGGCCAGCCAGCAGCTTCCATGTCTGCCTGTCAGCTTAGATCACCGTGCAGCTCACAACTGGCAAGAAGGGAGAGAAGAGTGAAGAATCCACCGTGCCCCACACCCTTCTGCCTGAAGTGTGCTCTCTAGTGACACCATTTTTGTGGCTTAAATTGGGTACTGCAGAAAATAGAACATTTCAATTTTTTTTTCTTTTTTTCCTGCTCTAAAAACAGGGTGCGTCTTATGGTCCGGTGCATCTTATAGTTAGGCTGTAAGGGCTTGTTTCCATAATGTTTTTCAATCCGTCAAGGTCCCTCCGTCAACGGAAGGGCGCATCCGTCAGGGCATCCGTCAGGAATCCGTCAGGACATACAGTAAATGTTTTCCTTCAGTGCATCCGTCAGTGACAGATTACACCTCTCCGTTGCATCAAAATAGACGTAGTGATCTACGTTAATTTTAACGCAACGGAGACCAACGGATTGCACTGATGGATGTTGGGACAGGCTCATTTGATATAATGGGCTACGTCAAAATCCCTCCATCTGACGTACGTCTGACGGAGGGATTTTGACGCAGTGGAAACTAACCCTTAGGCCTTAGGCAGGCAGTTTGCACTCTTTGCAAACTGGTCTTTTAACCCTCAAGTTAATGTACATTCCTGTTTGTTATGTTAGTGTTTTGTGCTTTATAAATAAAAGACACTATTAATAATAATATTAATAATACTAATAATTCCTAATTACTACATTTTATTTTAGACTATATAGTGTATATACTCATTTCCAGAGTAAATAATATCTTTATTATGATTTTGAGTAGATGATTCCCCTTTATAGAGCTTACCACTCACCATTCAATTGTACAATTTTTTTTACATCTGGCAACTACTATATCGTAAAAGAGCCTCCATGATTGGCTACAGAGTGAATGGATAATTGACAAAAGCCCTTATTTTACATAGTTTTGGTAAAACTGTGGATAACTGAAGCAAGAAATTATACAGATTTTAACATGTTTTTTTTTTACATATCCATACAATGTGTTGATTGACTCCAATTGACATAGAGTACATTTGGACTTGATTGTTATCAAGAAGGGGAGGTACAATGATAATGGGTCAGCCTGCTGTTTCTCATTTAGGTTCCATTAAATCCAGGGGGAACGGTAAAAATGCATTTCTGCTACAAACTCTACAGACATTCCTGCATTCCCACTGCTGGTTTCTTCAGTAAGAATTGCTGTTGACACTTCCCCTGAGATCATGTCTGGAAATGCTATTTACAATACACGGTGCACTAGGGAGGTGCCCTAGCAAAGAATATCTGTTCCCATACTCTTGGTCTTGAGACTTTGGTTCTAATACAGAATCCTGTTAAGAATACCTCCCTTTTACTGGCACAAAATACAGAAAGCACATTATACTAAAAATAAATCTGAAGTTAAATGTACTATATGGTTAAAGAAGTCCAATATATTAATTTATTAATTTACATTTCCACTTTCACACCCCTAACTGTAAACTTTCATAGTTATTCATATTTCCCTGCAGTTATCTAAGTGGCATAAATTGTAAACATTTAGCTGCGGCTGCCCAGACACGGCGTGCCTCCAAGCTGTTAGTACACATATGAGCTTTGTAACTATAATGCAGGTACACATAGCTTGTTTTTGGCCCCATTTGAGTACCAGAGTACCACTTATGTGCACCCCTGCCTATAGAACACATTTCCACTAGTCTAGAATAACTTACATCACTTAATCAGATGTCTGTCATTACTCTTGGTTTGGATCTTGCATGCAGCTCCTTTGCCTTGGAAACCCATTTCATGAAGATTTAGGTGCTGATGTTAAGTCTACAGAAAATTTGGTATCCTCAAGTCATTATTAAGTATTAATCTTTGGCCTCAAATCTACCCATGCATTTGTCCATATACAGTACTTAATAACAGTCAATTGCAATGAAAGCTATTGAACAGTTACTCAGTTATATTGCAGCAGCACATTAGAAGCACAGCGGCTGCATAGAAGGCCCCTGGGCCAGCAGTTGGAAACCACTGAATTAACATTATTCATGTTTCAGCTTTAGTTTGTTTTGTATACTGCAGCGATTGCTGCAATCTGACCCACAGCATACTATTAAATTTAGGTTAAGGGTTTTGCTGCCCAGTTACAAATTGAATATTTAAATATTTTTTCAAAAGGTATTTTAACACTGCTGACAGTATGGCTCAGTGCTCCTCATATATATATCCTAAGGACATACCATGTGTGGATGTTTGTACATACAAACCAGAGAACTGACAGCTTAATTATTAGCTCAGCTGGATAGATGAAATTCACTGTGTTATGACAGGCTTAAGAACTCTGAGGGTTTTTGAGAAAAGCTACAGGCAGACTCATCAGGCAGTATATAGTAAAACTCAAAAGCATAAATAACACATAGTCATTAGAATAAAACAGCAAGTTCTCCTACAAATCATACATTTAAACAAACAGTAGTGATTAGTTAAAAAACAGCAGAAAATGTGTCCTCGTTTTCACAAAACAGAAATGTTTATCTCTAAAGTCCCCCATTCACCACATACAATTACCATGCAATTTCTGTACAACCAACTTTTCTTCTACCAAAACCATGTAATATGAGGACCTTTCTACACCTTCCAATCACTATGTATGTTGTTGGTAGGTCTCATGGAAATTGTATGGAGGAATCTAAAGGTGTATGGGGGGCTTTATGCTTGGTTCCTTACTTGCTGAATCTGCAATAATAAGCAGCAAGTATTCTATATGTTCTTCTAGGTCAGTTCATACTATAAATTTAAATATGTCAACGACAGCATACTCTATAGCGTTGCCTAAATATGTGCAATAAGTAGAGATTTGGAAAGCACATTCTCCTCTTCAGCTCAGATCACAAGACCAGATTAAAGCCCCCCATAGACAGGCAGACTCCCGGCCATAGTTGTAGCAGACCAACCTGCGTGCTCGCTCCCGCCGAGCACATCAAGGTTGGTTTGCCGCAACTATGTGGGAGCCCACCTTGAATTATGTTGAAAAAAAGCCAGCAGGTCGGATCGCACACGGATCCGACATGCCGGTACTTTTTCTGCCAGACTGACAGCTGCAGGCTGTTAAGGCTGTTATCTCAGAGGGGGAGTCTCCTCCCCCTCCGAGGTAATTGGCTTCAGTCTGACAGGAATCCTGTGTGTCAGTGGAAGACACAGGATTCCTGTCCGACATGTAGCAGACTGCTCACAGCGTGGTGACCTCACCACGCTCTAATCAGTCTGCTAAAGGTCTGCCATAGATCGAGGTGTCTATGGCAGGCTTAAGGGTGACTGCAGTAGATTTTTGGGAATGTTTTCAAACTGTTATACAATTGTACCCAATTTGTAAAACTGCAAAAGTAAAACATTGAATGCTGTTGTTTAGCAGTTTTGATCAACTACTAGGAGATCCAGCTCCTCTATTAAAAGGAAGAGAGAAATGATGTTCTGAAAGTCTCATGTACCAGCTATCTCTCTCATATATATCTATCTATAGACTTTCTGTATAAAGCTGGGATTAGATGCGACAATTTTCCTTTGATCCCCGATGTCAGCACCCTTTGTGTGCCGCCCATTACTTCGGTTGGGGATTTCCCAGCTTAAGGGATTTCTTTATTTTAGTATTGGTCTTGAATCTTACCCTGTACATTAATTTTAATATAATGTGATATGTGCTTTTTTTTTAATTGTGGTCCTTGTCTTTGTATGGACAAACCTTCCTTAAGGTTACTGAAATACCATCATTCTAAGTGACAAGCTTCATTCTAAATTCCTCTGTACCTCATGCAAGGCTTAGTGTATAGCTAGGCCTCAGATTTATGTCATGACTGAAAGATGACATGAAGTAATACTGGACTTCCACAGCTGGTCTGAAGGCAAACACGTTTTCAAGAAGGTTCATGATACTCCCAGCATTGAGAAGTTCATTAAGTGTCCTGAAGTTAATTAAATAAAGGAACACTAAAACATCTCAGTGAAGTAGCCAGGTAGTTGGAGGGATCTCTATAATAAGCCTCTCAAGTGAAAATCTAGATAACAAAAAAAGGGCAAAAGGAGTATTTTAATTATGGTTAGCAATCTTGCATATTTGCGGCTTGATATTGAAAGAATTATGTTGCTTCATTGAAATAATTATTAGTGTCTTCTTGCTTGTATTCATATGAGCCTCTGCAAATTATATTATTCTTTTAACGGTCCCCATACATGGGTCGATACCCACTTGATGAATGCTCGAGTAACAACGTCAACATGCTGTACACCTGGTCCCCACAGAAAGTAACAGCAATCAAACAGGGATTTACCTACATGTTCGATTCGCTGCAACATGTTCGATGTTGCCTTCGATTCGTAAACAATTCATTAACGCAAATCGACTAGTGTATGGGGACCTTAAGAGTTCAGTGTAACACTGAGTTTCTTGTTACCTTTTAACATGCCTTTCACATCTGCAATCCATACCATTAAATTCTATAGTTGTTATTGTACTTATGACTGAACAATTTATTTGCTAATTGTTTTATGGAGCGGATCCTCTGTAACTGGGTAAACATACCCCATGAGTTTAACTATAGACTGACGTATGTGAGAACCAATCCACGACCTGTACAATAGTGTTCAATCTAACATGCTGTGCTAACTAACAACACCTTGAATCTGCTGAGAATATTTAACTATGCAAAGTGAAAGGTGTAAAGTACTAGTGTTACAGTATAAACTCAAAACTTTCTATGAAATTACATTAATAATAAGTCACTTATTACCAATATTCATCCATTATACGATCTAAAAGTAGTGAGATGCAGTAGAATTAAGAATTATTTATTTACATTTTTACATGTCTGCAGACAGCAAGTGAGATAATCTGAGGTAGATAGATAATCACACTTCAGATAAGGAAATAAAAATAAATATTAAAATTTTTTCACCTAATACTCACAATATATTAGTAAATTTGAGAATTTGTAATCTCCTGTCATTATTACCTTCACTGTGCAAATCATCATATTGCAAACGCAATGCACGATAGTCATGGCAGAGTAGAGTCAAGAGTCAGTGGTCTATTGGATAAATAGGCCAACATTCTTTTTAAACTTACTGTAGTTGTAACGGTAGTGTATTATACTTTTGTCCATATAATGTATGTATAGAATTGTTAAATATGTCATACAACAAAATATATTTTTAAATGAATATATAGGATTGGCTCTCCCAATCAATAGTGAAGGCAGGGGTTTAATGGAGTGCACGAGCTGCCCATTGAAGACAATAGGGCTTTGACAGGGCTGTCTCCTCAGCCTGTCAGAGCCCCGGACCCCTGGTCCGAGCCTCCATTTTGAAGCAGCAAGCTGCGTCTATGGGAACCCAACAGTGGTTTCAGCAGACACCACCAGATCCCAGCGTACAGTGGAACCGAAGCCTAAACTTGACTGAAGCCAATGGGAGGCAAGTGTTTGACCTTTTATACTTAGATACTGACCCTTTGAAGATTGACCTAGTTAATTGTAAAGTGTTCTACTATTTGTTTCAACTTTTCTTGCTGCATCAAATTTTCTGCCATCAAATTTAAAATTTGCTATTTTTTTGTTTTAGTAGAACTATCTTGCATTTATCAGTGCTATATCTCTTTAGTCCAGCCGATGCAAACTTTAACCTTTTCAGCATCTCTTTTTTTCAACATAATGGGGGCTTTTTGCTGATAGCCTGGCTTCACATAGGCGTTTTTTAAATATATAAATATATATAACTTTGAAATACATAAATCTTCTTTGATGTTTCTGGGGCTAAACATTGGCTTACATTGGAGTCACTTATTGTGGATTCTATCCAATGGAATGGTAGTTTTCCATTTTCTTCATAGTCTTTCAGGTTTTGCTTGCCATTTTAAAGCACTTGAGATAATTTTAGATGAGCAGCCTTTCTGTACTTCTTTATATGTTTTCATTTTCAATCAAAGTACACTGTTCTTTATAACAATGTCTGGAATGACCTTTTGTACTTTCTGAGAAAAATGCACTATAACTGGCACGTACAACACTTTTTGCCTTCATTGGACCTTATTTAAATGACTTCACTAATTAAACTCCAAATTGCTATTTTTTTTAACAATCTCCTTTCAATTAATGTTTTCGTTACACAGAATCAGCAGCATGCATGTCATGACTATTGGGTCTGTTGGTTCTCTATGACTCTTCAACACTTGCTTGTAAATTGTCTGCCATGTAAAAATATAACTACCATCAAATATGAAAATGTATACTGGGGAATAATAAAGAAAAAATTAAATACAACAGGAATATCAGTCTACAATATATCGTACTGGTTTAATACTATAGGAACAGGCTCTGTGTGCTCCTATTTATCTTTATAGGCTCCTGCCGACCTTCACTTATCTAAGCTTGTCATCTCAACATCAAACTCCCAGAGAGCTGAATCATCAGCATGACAGAAGCCATCACTACACCTGTTCTAATGCTTTTAGAAATGGCACAGTGAAAAGATGTGAATCTCATCACCCCTAGTTCATCCTGCACTTCTACAGTTAGTGGTCTCTGGTGCATTATAAATCAACAGCATATCTTTGAGCAATTCAGAATTATGCACCTGTCCCCTTCTTGTCATTTCCATTATTTATTATTATTTTTAAGGTAGCAATTTGTATAACTATGAAATCATTTGTATATATATATATATATATTTGTCTTATATGGTATGCCCATACAGTATTTTATACATTTCTAAAGACTTGAGTTCTTTTTAATGTAATTGTATTAGTTGCATGGCAGGACATGGATCAATAAATCCATCCACACATATCAAGGTTCATGGCTCATCAGGCCGATGGATGCTTACTGATATAGACTGATCTACACTACTGCACTTTATGGCATTTTGATGCTAAGTGTGCATTCACAACCATTGTTATCCCCAGCATTCTATATGGCCTCGGAAACAGCTTTTCACCACGTGAAGTGCCAGTCAGAAGAGGAAATTGAAGGGGCACTTATATATATTTAAGTATAAAAGGCAGAGCATCAGGATGCCTAAGGCTGAGGATCAGAACATCAACCTGACATCATGTATTTTTAGAACAAGGTCAGCACTGACAGCTTCCATAACCTCATAATTTAGGTCCACTCTAAGTTATCTTGTAAAAGAAACAAGAGAAGAAGATTAAATTCAGCAGTCAGTGGTATGTCATTAATCCTTGTGTCATATAACTTTTATCCCAAAAAATAAGACCCAACTCAAAAATAAGTCATAGCATGATGCTAGAAATATAAGCCCACCTACAAAAATAAGCCCTAGTTACAGTTTATATAAAAGGTCAGTTTAAATAGTGTCCAGGCAGCTATACATGTGAAAATTGGCAAAAGAATGCAGCAATACAGACATAGCCTTCACCAAGGAAAGTAGACAATCCTTTAATAATTGCAATCCAAAGTTTTTTAAGAGGCCCAAATCAAGCTGGGGCACCAATGGAGTTGACAGAAATTCACGGTTTGGATATTTATGATGATATTCCAGAGAGTGATGACATGACTATATTTCAACAAATGTTGATTTTATTGTTCAGGAATGAATGCATATTTTTGTTCATGAAAAATTAAGACCTCTGCATCTTTTGGAACAAAAATTTCTAAATGTTCAAGGAAACACAATCAAAGAAAAATACAAGTGATAAAGAACACGCATACATAAATTTTGGATCATTAGAAAATTGCAATTAGCAATCATAAATTTTTTACCTCTTTAGCTTTTTATTAACCATTCCTCATTTTTTATTCTTTTGTTAACAAAAGCGCACCACTTCTAATAATTATTCAAGACTTCTCAATGGTATGTTTCGACGGTGCTATCGTCTCCATCAGGTACCCCTGCGCTAAGCGCACTCCATAATAGATATACAAACTGCCATGTATTACTTCAAAATCTGTCACGATTATCACAACATGCATAGCTAATTTGTTCTCTAGTTCCTGGGAACAGTTATAATTGAATGAATATAACACAATTAGAGCAACTGTCATTCAGTAGCAGACCTGCCTTGTTCACAGAAAAATCCAGTTTATCTATCGTCCCTAAAATCCCCCCCCCCAAAAACCCAAAAGCTGCCAGTTGAGAACTGTCTCAGCAGCAACACTGGGGGGAGCCTTCAGAAAGATATGATTCAATTCTTGATTTAATGGATATTCAAACAAAAATAAGAAAGGCTCAGTTAAAAGTATGGCTCAATTCAGCATACACAAGTGTATCCATTAAGATTCTTTATCATCTTTTCTACTTAATTAGTTCTCTTCTCTTGATTTCTTTTAAGAGCATTGGTTCCATAATTAATTAACAACTTTATATTCAAATAATTTTTTCATTTTTTCTGAATTCATTCCTGCATTGTATGTGTTGAAAATACACATTAACCATCAAACTACAGTTCCTTGCCATCTCTGTATAGCCTACCATTGCATATTTGAAGCAGATACAGGAGAAAAAAAACCTTGTTCAAGGGAATTCCATCTCACATGAATCATAAAGCACAAGCATCAACATACAGTGGATATAAAAAGTCTTCACACCCCTGGTAAAATGTTAGGTTCCTGTGCTGTACAAAAATGAGACATAGATAAATAATTTCAGATCTTTTTCCACCTTTAAAGGCCCCCATACACGTGTCGGATTCGCACCGGATTCCGGCACGATCGATTCCGGGCGCGTGCATGCCAAACGATCGTGCCGGAATCGCATGCAGCCCACCTGGTCCGATCGTTCGCATCCGATTGATCAGGGGCTCAGAATCGGATCCGACGGAGAACCAACATGTTGGTCTTTCTCATGCGATTCTGTCCGGATCAGGGGGAGTTGCCATTTGTGAGGTAGACAATCGGACACGGATCCGTCCCGGAATCCGTTGGACAAGGTGGTATGCTGCGATGGATACTCTTAATTGGCCGATTGATCACACCTGCGATTCCCGGCAGAATCGCCGGAATCGATCGGATGATGAATCGATTGGACATGGAATCCGACACGTGTATGGCTAGCTTAACCTCCCTAGCGCTCTGCTGAGGTCCAGATTTCCATACCAAAAGCACACCAAATACTTTCATGGAATTTTTTTTCAAAATATGTAAACTTCCCAAAATATGTCCGCACATAGGTCTAGTACAGTGGTAGGCAAACTTATTCGACCAAAGAGCCAAATCACAATGGTGTAGCGCTTGAAATACATGTTGAGAGAGTGGGGGTGGGGGTTTGTACGTCTTACGTATTACTTAATAACAATATAATTTTTTTTTAAATAAATTACAATATACTGTGATGACAATGACTGACGACCCCTGTGAACAATGGTTTTGCACTTAAAGGTAACCATAGAGCCCCTCCCTTGATGGTA
>CM070035.1:61451171-61470531 GCA_036250615.1 Ptychadena robeensis | reverse complement strand
GAGTGGGATGGGCAGACATGAATGAAAAATAATAAAGAACAGGTAGCAGGAAGGACAAGTTCCTACGCCACTAAGTCGGACTGAAGGGGCTAAAAAGCCACAAATGGATCCCGAGCCGCACTTTGCTTACCCCTGGTCTAGTAGACATCCTGAATATAATAATGTTTGAAACAAAAAATTATGTAAAAAAAATTACAAAGGATAAATCCCCCCCTTTACCTAACCTTTTAATTTTAAACCTCCCTAGAGCATTGCTGCGGTCCAGATTTTTGTACCAAAAGTGCACCATAGACTTCAATGGTACATATTTCTTTATGTTGTAGGCCTGTAACTTCCCAAAATATGTCCGTACAAGGGTCCAATAGACATCCTGACTATAATAATGTTTGAAACAAACAATTATGTAAAATAAATTATTTTTTTTAAAATAAACATAATGAAAAAAACACAAAAATCTGGGCACAAACCTATGCTGCTATGTACTAAATCTCACCCAAATAAAGTCTCTGGTGCCCCACATGGGCCCATTTGCAGTTAGCACTCTCTAACCTGGTGTGATGAACATCTCGTCCAGTGCTATAGTAGCAGCGCTGGATGAGATGGTGCCGTCCCGACCGCTAGGGCGGTTAAAAGTGGTGTATAATATGTGTATAATTTTCCTGGTGTTCTCACCAAAAAATTTAATGAGCCTAGCTTACCAGAAACAAAAATGTATAATCACTATTCAAGCTGACATGTTTGGCTTTCAGGAAGAGATTATGAAATGGAGGATGGTTGTTGTTTGAAATAAGAGTCCCCTTACATAGGAACATCAGGAATGTGGTATTGTAGCCTTTTGTAGGTTGATGAGATGGTCAATTTGGACGTACTGTACTTACTAGTGACATCAGGTCACATGAATGCACCACACAACATGTTTTGCCCTTGGCCATAAAATCGGGTTGCAAGCCAAATCTTTGGTTGTAAGTTGAAACTTTTGGTTATAACTCAAGTTGATCTTAAGTGAAGCCGGTTGTAACTCAAGGGTCTACTATAGCCAACTGTCTTCTGAAGCCCCAGTAGCCAACTTAGAGGGGCTAGAGGGAAATTTAGACTAAATACTTGCAAAGATGTTACTCTGTCTCAGAAAAATAGAATCGTGGGACATTGCTAAATAACAACATATTATATATAATAACAAAATATATATCAATTAACCCTATATACCTCCAATATGTTTTGGAAAATCTAAAGGTTGTATCAATACAAAAACATAAGGAACATATGCCTTCACTTATTCTACGTATGGGTAAAGCTTTACATTTACCTTACATTACTGTTCCAAATCATTCTAGATTCTAGATCAAATCTTGAAAAACTGACCGATAGGCTACATATCCTCAAAGCACTTAAAAAAAAAAAGTAGAACAGATTGAGTTTTTTCACATCAACAATAGTATATGCTGGAAGGCATATAGATCTGCTAGAAAGCTAGTTATTATGAACTTTGATCAATGTGAAGCTATAGTTTAGGGTAAAATTTGGATGTGAACCTGAGGAAGTACCCCCAATAATTTGTTTATTGTAGAAAGACCACATCAACTACTTCTTTAAAGAAATCACGGTTGAAGACATAATCATATAAACAGACATAAACAAAGTCCTTAAATCTAGGAACATAAAGGCACATATATCAAAGGGAAACAACCACACAATTGGGAATAATATTTGAATAACTAAGCAGACTAGTGAATAGGTGATATTTTAATTAAGGGGATTGAAACCACCCGCCTTCAACCTATAAGTAATATTATAAACCTTTAAAACCTATACATGTTTAGTATTTTTAATATATATATACAATTAATTACATGTTGGTACAAGGACCCAAGTATTGAGGAGGAATGACAATATAGGAAACTATAAATAAAGTCACTGGTAAAAATAAGGAAGTTGAAGGGTTGTTCAACTGTGTGCCATATGAATACATGAATGGAGTTACTCCAGAATGAATACAATTGTGACAGATGTGAGTACATAGTAACACATTACTAAAGCTAGCCACACACGGTTCAATTTAGCGTTCAATCGCCGTTCGCTTAGATAAAAAAAAACGAAACTCGATTTTAATTTAATCGATGTACACCACATGGGGAGTACAATTATTGTTCAATTTTGACTGAAAAGGGAATCGAGGTAATCCAAAATCATCGATTGAATTCCTCTTACGGTTTTAGTTTCATTTGGAAGTTAAAGGGAAGTAGCCACACAAATCGAGTATCATTGACACGACCAAAAAAAAAGCTGCAAGGAATGTGGTTTGATGATTGTACAATCGAGCAAAAATTTTCAACCTGTCCGATCACTTTTCAATCGACAATTTGACAAAAATCGATCAATGATTGGCGATTGTACTATGTGGGCAGAACATTCATTTTTTTACAATCGATCGCTTTTTCCATCGATTGAACGCTAAAATCGAACCATGTGGGGCTAGCTTAACAGCTTTACATGTTAATATAACTAATGACAGAATATGTGAAAGAAGAATGATCCTTGAGAATCAATAGAAAGAACCAGGCAAAATATTGCTTGTGCCATGTGAACATCATTAAAACACATTGCTTGTGCCCCGTGCTAGGGGAGAGAATGATTAGATGTTGAGATACTAGTATTGTGGGCTGAGGAATAATGTATTCTGGCATATGTAAGAGAGTAATTATATACATATAGAGTTGGAATGGAGAAAGGGTTATGAAAGGTTCCTGTGTTACAAATATTTTGTTTTCATTGTTCACCAATGCCAGACATCTGTGAATAATATATACCATAATAGCCCAATCAGAGTCCTTGGTGCACATACCACACTATCATAGGACTAAAAATACTGTATAATAGTAGATACTGGTTTTTGTCAGGTGTCATGTGTTACAGTTTACACTACACACTTTTCCAGCTGATATCTCTTATGTCTAGGGATAACTGGGATTTTTGTTGTGATAACATAAACATGGCTCAGGAATAAAAAAGCAAGAAAACCCTATAATATAATGTACATTTAAAGAAAAAGAGTAGGGGAGGTGAGAGGAGAGATTATCTTGCAATTTAAGTAAAAAAAGAACTAATAACTAAAATGAGTTCAGAAAATAAATGAACTACTCAAGTTGGTGTAGTATACAGGCTTCCAGAACATTATTTCATAATCTAAAATAACTTAAATTACAGAGAAGGGAGAGTTTTTTTTAAATATGGATTAGTTCAACATGGCAGATATTAACTGCAAATTGTGAAACTGTACTTGCCTATTTCTTGGAGCAGAAATTTGGTAGAAACTTTAGAAGACAGTTTCTGAAATCATATTTTAGACTTGGTACAGACAAATAGTGATGAGCGGCATATGCAACATTCGTGTTCTGGTATTATGGAAAACATTCGGAAAATATTTGCATTCGGCAATATTCAGGGTTTTTTTGTTATATCTGCAGTTTTTATTGCGTATTTCGCGCGCGCAATATATGTTTAACATGGCGCTAATTTTTATGCAAATTTTTAAAGTGAAGATTTTCGCAATATTCGCATCACCCCAATATTCATTAAAAAAATTGTTGATGGTGTTGCTAAGCTCTTGTTGCAGCCTTCCCATTCCTCCACTCACATTGAGAGGCATGTGTAATGGATAAAAAATACAGAATATCCAGAATTGCGAATATTCGGCAATATATTCACCATCTTCGTGAATTTCCGAATTGCCGATATTCGCGATTAATATTCGGAATCCGAATATTCACGATCATCACTACAGACAAATAGGTTTTAAGGTCCGCCAACCTAGAGGCAACTGGATTATATGTCTGCCACGTTAATACGAGTAATCAGAAACGAAAAACAGCAGGATGGTAATTGAGATCTTTCAGAAAAGAAATGGTCTAAACAATTATCATTGCAGACTAAAGAACAGAAACAAAACTTTTTTTTAGATTGGTGACAGTTAAAAAGATTCTGTTAAAAATGAAATTGGAGAAACTTGCTATAACTGTTAGAAAATCTTGTGTAAAGTTTACATTTCACAAAAAATGTAGTAAGGATCATCAGCCAACAATCATCAGCCAACAAGCAGATGTATACTCAAAATCTAAAAATACATACATATAAAACTTAAAAAAATATACTTACCTGCCATACCTGTCAAGCTTCCATGTTCCAAATACCGTAAGAAACACCACGTGTGTCACTTGCTGTATTTTGACCAAGTAAAGTTGATTGTTATGTTAGCTGCTGTTCCCTGAAATCATATGAGAGATTCCATCTTTTTGCCAGGCTTCCGGGGGTTAACTCAGGGTGCAATATGGCTAGTGGCCACTGGGAGGTGATTTTAATGGATTTGCCTAGCTGTCACCGCACTCAGACACGTTGGGCTCTTCCAGTAACGCGTGTCACCAATGCCAGGGAGAGAGCAACGTTGATTGGCTTTATGTGCATTATCACACTACAGTTTTGCCTAATGCTTGGAGTATAACATTTTGTAATTCAAAAATTGAAAAACAATGTCTCCTAGCTCTACCTGCTGTCATTTTTTTTATTGAAAAATGCTAAGTGATGGTGAGAGCCACACTTGTGGTCCTCCATATCAACTCAGTTGCCCACCACTGGTATATATGGCATTTTCCACCCAGTTGATGTAAAAATTCAGTAATGTCAATAGTTTGAAAATCAATTCCTTTTTACCTTAGTCGGTCAACCAAAGCAATTCAAATCAAACATAAAACTGAAAGAGCCATGATTGGCCATGTTGGAAAATTTCTGTGGATTTGATGTAATCTGGTTTTCTAGGTAGTCCCTGTAGTAGAATCAGGGGGAAACCATAAATGCGTCTTGAAGTGTGAATGTAAAAAAAGGGATGAGCTACCAGTAAAGCTGGGCATAGAAGCTTCGAATGATGCATGCACAAAGTCATCAATCGATCAACTTGACTCTAAATCGCACGTAAAATCAATCGAGCAGGTATTCGGACCTGTTTATAAAATTTAGAAGAATCGCAGAGTGTTAATGTAGACATGCGATCATTCCTATCGATCGACCTGTTGGCATCCAACCCATATTACATGATAGCGAGCTGGAGATCGAACAAACCGTCATCGATCAATAGTGCGAAGGAATCGACCAGGAATCGAAAAAGTCATATGGTGCAATGTGCGATCGATTCTGTAAATGTAATCGATTCCGGAATCGCATGCACGATAGTTTGAAAGATCGATCACTGGGAAATCTAAAGGCCTATGCCCCAGGTGCCCAACCTGCAGTCTGGGGGCCGCATGCGGCCCTTTGGACATTGTTCAGCGGCCCCCAAAACCTAACTATTAATGGAAAAGGCATAGGAACTCACCTGTGAAGTGGTCACGCGCTGACCCACCTTTCCTAATCACCTTTGGCGGTCCTACATCAGTAAAATTGTCAATGTTGATCGGGGAAACCAGGTCTACATATGAGCGCTGCACCCAGGGGCAAGAGGGGGGGGGGGGTAGGTGCTGTCTGGTTTTGACTGCCTGTCGGGATCTGGTCCACCGCCTGCTGAGATATGTTGGCAGGGGGAGGGTCTGGATCAATGTAATGTGCGGCCCTTTAGTGATGCCGAGGGCCGCACTTGTGGCCCTCCATAATAACTCAGTTGCCCACCACTGGTCTATGCCTAGCTTAAACACGTTTCTAGTCTCTGTCTCTGGGCTAAGTGAAGTGGTTCTACTTCTAGTGACACCAATATGCAGTTTACTCTTGTCCGAGATGGGATATATAAACAAAAGCATGGTCCACCCCACATGTCGGTATTTTTTTGGTCAATCACTGTTACTATATTGGGCAGGAATGGATTCCCCAAGGTCATGTGCATTGTGTTTTCTGCACGATCGATCGCCGATTTTGCGACTGTATGTTATGATTGATCATACAAGGATCGCAGGGGGAATTTCAACGTGTATGGCTAGCTTAAGTCTTACCTTAAACGATGACTCTATTCAGTATATATAAATTGGGAAGAAGCCCTGTTCTCTCCTTCTGAACAGCATGTTGAATCAGTGTGCTGACAGGAGAGTGACGTTAGGGCAGGTATACAGTTGCAAGAAAAAGTATGTGAACCTTTTGGGATTATGTGGAGTTTTGCATCATTTGATCATAAAATGTGCTCTGATCTTCATCTAAGTCACACCAATAAAAAAAATCACAGTCTGCTTAAAATAATACTACACAAACATTATATGTTTTCATGTTTTTATTGAACATAACATGTAAACATTCACAGTGAAGGGTGGAAAAAGTATGTAAACCCCTAGCCTTATGAGTCTTATCAGTTTGATTATACTGGATGTGTTGCTGAAAGCGGTCCTGCCCTTTAAAACACACACCAGTTTTGGGTTTATTGGTTTCAATAAGCACTGTCTGATGTGAACCATGCCTCGACCTGGGATCAAGAATTGTTGAAATGCATGAAGCTGGAAAGGGTTACAAAAGTATCTCTAAAATCCTTGATGTTTATGTGTCGACGGTAAGACAGACTGTCTACAAATGGAGAAAGTTTAGCACTGCTGCTACTCTCCCTACGCATAGTTGTCCTTTAAAGATGACTGCAAGAGCACAGCGCAGAATGGTTAATGAGGTTAAGAAGAATCCTAGAGTGTCAGTTAAAGACAGAAATGGCACATGCTATTATTTTTGGTGACACATCTACAATAGGGAAAACATTAAACAAGAAAAGAATACATGGGAGGACACCACGGAAGAAGCCATTGCTGTTCAAAAGAAACGTTTGAAGAAGAGCACCTGGATGTTCCACAGCACTACTGGCAAAATATTCTATGGTCAAATGAAGCCAAAACCAAAAACATACAACACTGTGTTTGAAGAAAAAAAGGCACAGCACAACAACATCAAAACCTCATACCCACTAAAAAAACATGGTGGATAAAGCATCATGATTTGGTTCTGCTTTGCTGTCTCAGGGCCTGGACGGATTGTTGTCATTAATGGAAAAAAAAAGAGTTTATCAAGACATTTTGCAGGAAAACCTAAGACCATCTGTCCGCCAACTGAAGCTCCGCAAAGGATGGGTGATGCAACAGGACAATGACCCAAAGCATACAAGTCATTCAACAAGAATGGCCTCAACAGAACAAAATACTCCTTCTGGGAGTATTAAAAAAAGTATTTAAATTCTCCGTAAAATTACGTTTATTAATTAAATTAGAGTTTATGTTCATTTGGAGTTTAGCGTTACAAATGTAACACCAGAAACTTCTTCTCCTCCTAGCCAAGTGTTTCCATGTTCCATGTATTTTAATCCAAAGGTTTCTAGATCAATTTATTTGTCACCAAATCCTCCTAATGTTCTTCTTTATTCATTTCAGCCATAATAAAAATTCAGAATTCATAACCTTAGGCTTAGGAACACATTATTCACTCTTACAATCAATATGATACTTCAATAAAATACTTAACATTGTAAATCATGTTGTGGTGCTTTTGTACAGAAAGCTTCAAGCTACAGGATTAAATCCTAACTACTAAATTAGTCTGCACATGTTTCTGTAGATCTATAGAGTATATAAATATTGTGACCTATACAGTGCAATAAGTTTACTCCCAACTCCTCTGCCTGTGTAGTGCTATAACAGTTATTACATACTTAGCAAGCATGGCAGTGCCACTGGGCTCAGCTGTGGGGTCAATGCATATTTCAGAGGAATAATAGGGAAGGGTTGGTGCCCAGGTGGTCTTAATGTATCATCAGACTCCTGGCATAATCATTCTCTAGTCTCTAGAAAATGCGGCCTCCCAATTCATATCGAATGTTCTGAAGGAAAATAAAGGACTACAGTTTATTATCTTTATTTAGATCTGGTCATCGCCCAATATATTGATTCCTTTGTGACCCAAATATGCACTATGGAAAAATCAGATTAAAGTAAAACCAACATATCCAATCTGGGTTAGTAACTAAAGGCCCTCACACACGTAGCGAGCCGCGGAGGATTTTTTTGCCATCCGGCAGATCCCTGTCGCCCCAAACTCGGTCAGCCAGAGAATGGACATGTCCGTAAATCTCTGCCCGATGCCATTAGTTTAAATGGGTGCCCGCCGATACTCTGAGCAACGGAGCGCAACGTGATGATGTCATCACGTTGCACTCCACCGATCATCTGTCGGCCCCCGCTCGCTACGTGTGTGGGGGCCTTAAGAATACTAAAGCAAAGGGTCAGCTAGGCAATGATAAAATTGTAGACTATCATCAACCTTTTTTACAGAAGAGGCTTTAATTTAATCTTAAATACACAAGAGACCCTACTTATATTTGGGACTTCAAATGGAACCATGTATGCTAACTATTGTGTTTCCCATCCCTAGTAAAACTTATGCCTGCCATACACCCACAGATGGGTGCCGACAGACATGCTCCGATATGCACCGGAATGCAAACGTGATGACGTCATCACGTTTGCATCCTGGTGCATTATGGGGCTGCTTCAGTCGGCCGGCACCCTTTGTGTGCCGGCCATTAGCTTCAATGAAGATGCCGGTCTTCATTGAAGCTAATGGCATCGGCTTGCATCAGCCAGAGAAGATCGGACATGTCCGTTCTCTGGCCGGCCGAGCTGTGGGGCGTCAGGGATCTGTCTGGGCACACACCGATAAGCGGTTGATTTTTCCGCTGACCGGCGGCACGAGCGTGCACGCCCGTCGGTCAGGTGAAAAATCGGCCGCTTATCGGCATGTGTATGCCAGGCATTACACTGAAAGAACCTACCCTAATTGAGGGACTTGGCACCCCATGCAGAATCATTATTATTCCAGATATATTGTATAACCAAACATATTTTATTAAACGTTTTTCACCTTAATTAAAGATATAAAGAGATAGCTAAAAACATTACAGTACGTTACAGTTCTCGTATCTAGCTTGTGTCAATGCGTTTTGCCCATGTCAGGGTTCCTCTGGATAATTTTTTCAATATAGCGGGATCATAACCAAATAAATATAATAGCGTGGTGGCCCCTACAGGACAGACTGAATCCTAAAGCATGCCAAGGGAACACTAGATATATGCTGGTCCACAGTATTCTCTTTTATTGGGGAATCACCCATAAACCTTGTTAAGCCCCCCATATACCTTAAGATTGATCCATACAATCTCCATTAGATCTACCAACAACTATGTAGTATAGTGACCTCTCTGATAGAATACATAGTGATTGGAAGAATAAGAAAGCTCCTCATATTACATGGTTTTGGTAGAACAAAATTTGATTGTACAGAAATTGTATGGAAAGATTGTAAGGTGTATGGGGGGCTTTACACAGTATATTGTGGTAAAACCCAGCATTTAAAGTTGTAATATGCTTAATATAGGACCCATTCCAGCTTCTTCTTTAGCAGTTTTATATTCCTTTGAGGCGTTTGACCCCGTGTATAAGCCTAGGCTGGGAAATGCAGCAGCTCAGGCACAGAAACACACAGCAAATGTGGTTTTGTTTAACCTCCCTGGCGGTTCACTGAGGTGCAGATTTCTGTACCAAAAGTGATACAGTGTTTTGCCTTTCTGCCCCCATCGGCGTCACCGATGACGGAAAGGCTCCGTTTGCCTGCAGCTCTGTCGAAATGCTGCAGGCACACAGAGAGCCAGCGGTTGCGCCTGATTCCGGCACGGGCGCAGTTTGATTCACGATCAGACTGCGCCAGTTCTTGCTTCGGGCGTAACGCTAGGGAGGTTAAACCAACCATAGACACTATGCTTGGCGGGTGTTTATCGAACAATCGGCCGCAGCATGATGACATCATCATGCCATGGTCAATCGTTCGAAATACACCATTTACGATTTGACAATCAATACTTTGGATGGGGACCCTTGTCCCCATTCAAAGTACTAGCGATCGACCAGAGAAAAACGTTTGTTCTCTGGCTGATCAAAGTTTTGTGCGAGTATGAACGGTTGCTCCAGGTGGGTGCGTTCATTTTGCGATTGATCACCAAGCGATCACCCCGAATGCGCATAGTGATCATTTGCAAAATCGGCCAGAGATTGAAGCGCTATGGCCGGCTTTAGAGGTACAGAAAAAAAATAATTTTTTTTTTATAAGTTTACACTTGTTTTCTTTTCTTTTGATTTGGATTGGATAAAACATTTATAAAACATTTACCCAATCCAACCAATATAAAAAACAAATGTAAAAAAATTTAAAAAAAAAATTCTGTACCTTTAAATCTCCCGCCCGGGCTGTGATGTCACCGGCACACGGGTGCAGATCACGGAAATAGTTGGAGACATCTGCTATTTCTGGATCGGCTCAGGTGCAGCCGGAGACAGATCCCACTAGCAGAAACGCTCAGCGGGAGCGTTTCTGCTAGCGGGATCTACTTTTGAACTAGATTATAGAAAGACATTTCTCTGATCCAGTCCAAAAGTAAAAAAAAAAAGGATTTAAAAAAACTAATCCAGTTCCGGCGTATCGATAGTTGCTGGGTCCCATTGCTGGAACTGGGTTCGGGCATATCGCTAGGGATCTCGTTATTTTAATTACCTGATTTGTCCAGTGCTCTTATTCCCCCATGCCGGTTGCAGTGTCCCTACCAATGCCAGCCAAGGAGAAGGCTGGGGGAGGGACAAGCAGAAAGCTTAACTAAAGCAGGGAACACACGTATAGATATGGGACAGATTGAAGGCCACTTCGAGCACTGTGCACGCTCACGGCCATCTATCTGGCCCATATGTAAAGCTAGCCACCCACGGTTAGATTTTGGTTCAATCGATGCTCGATTAGATGAATTTTTTCATCATTTGAACGAAAATCGAGAAATGCCCACATGGTACGATCGACGATAATTGTTCGATGAAGGCAGAAAAATGTATCGAATTTTGATTGGACATGTTGGAAAATCATCGTCGATTGTGCCAAAATCGTTTTATAATCGTGGATGTTTGTGGTGTTTCTCCTAGATCGATTAGATTCGATATAATAACATAGACCCCTTCAATCTGAACTTTGTTTCCATACCAAAATCGTCGATTAGTAATATTTTGGAATCAAAATCTCACCACAATCGCAAACTCAATGTGGGGTGTATGTTGATGCGATTAAGATTGATTTTCGATTAGACAACTGAATTCCTCGATCTAATCGAGCATCGATTGAACCAAAATTGAACTGTGTGTGGCTAGTTTATTTTTGCCATCCCTGTTTTTGAGTGGGACCAATCAATCCCGCTTGAAAACAGGGATATCGGACATGACCGTAAACCACAGTCGATGTCTGTTGCTTTGCATGGAGACCTCGTGGTCTCCACGCAAAGCATCGCCTGATGACGTCATTGTGCTGCTGCAAAGAATTAAACAGGTACATGGGGGGAAAAGGCTTAGCAAAATGAAGGTGAACAGGCCGATATCCGTTCAATGAACCCGCAAGCGCAACATGATGATGTCACATGCTGCGTTTAAGCTTCGTCAATCAAACGGAGAATTGCTGCACAGCATTTCTGTGCAATTGATCCGTTCGATACTTTGGAAGGGGACCCTTATTCCCCATCCAAAAAAATGGCTCCAGAACAATTGATCACCGCAAACGTGCACGGAGATCGATTGTGCTCAAATCTATTGAAAAACTTACTTGTGTCTGCCGAGCCTAAGCCTATTTTGTTCCGAAGGAGTGCAACTCAGATGAACCTGCTGATGAATTCCAAATAATCTTAAGGCACTCATACACGTTTCGATTTTCCTAAACCTATCAATTTTAAAGTCGACTAATCAAAAATCTATGCCTGTCCACATGGTTCGATCGACCTAGTTCAAATTAAAATTGAACAAAAGTTTGATCGAAAAATGATAGGACATGTCGGAAAATTTTTATCGATCGAACGTACATCTATTAGACTGTAAGCCCGTCCGGGCAGGGTCCTCTATTCCTCCCCTGTCATTACCTGTACCTGTGTGTTATTGTGTGTTGTATCTCCACTCCACATAATGTATGCTGCGTAATATGCTGGCGCTATATAAATAAATGATAATAATAATAATAATACATCAAATGTTATTTTGTTGTACCCGACCGATTTTGAATTGATACTTCTACATCCATTGGCAGACATTTTGGTGTGTTTACGATCGACTTCCTGCAATTCTTTTGATCGATTGAATTAACATCTATCAAATATCGGTTTCTTCATGTGGGAGGTAGTTCGATCACACTTTGTTCGATCGAACCATCATAAATTATGATAAAATCTGACATGGATTGTAGGGAAATTTAAACATGTATGGGGGCCTTTAGATGTATCTCATATT
The DNA here is from genome assembly GCA_036250615.1 of Ptychadena robeensis. Classification (NCBI taxonomy): domain Eukaryota; kingdom Metazoa; phylum Chordata; class Amphibia; order Anura; family Ptychadenidae; genus Ptychadena; species Ptychadena robeensis. The sequence continues at coordinate 61,458,231 of CM070035.1, read as the reverse complement.
GATGTCAAACTGACACCAACATCACAACCCAACCCCATCAATACAATTCCTAATAACTTACCTCTGCTGAATGGTGACTCCTAACGTTGCTGCAACTGAAGAGACACAAAAGGAGAGCTGAGGCTGTAGATCTTGTCCCTTGCTGTGGTTTCTTTTCCTTGCTACTGTTGACATAGAGTTTAGGTACCAGAGGATAGAAGCACAGTATGTAGAGGAGATCTGGGCAGATGTGACAGCCTTCCAGCATCTGTATCTCCTAAAAATGTTTGTATTTCAAGGGAGCTGCTTTAAGGAGATGTAGGTGAGATTCCACAAATGCATGTACAGCCTGAACCCCCCTTCTTACCTTTGTACAGGTGTATGTATAGAATGTGTATAGATGCCCCCAGAGAGAAGCACACGTGCTGTGTAGATGTGTATTGTAGGGTTACAGAGTACAGTACATGGAGAGATGAAGCTGGATGGAGCGCAGACAATGTGCTCTGTGACTGTCTGCAGCGATCTCATTGCCTGGGCTGTCCTCCGGCGCAGCACCGCCCCCTGCTGGAGCTCACATATAAAGGCGGCGAGGCTGAGCGATGGGCACAGGCAGGTTAGAGCACTATGTGGGTGCTGTAGAGGAGAGTGCTATGGTTTAGGGTGAAAACTACAGCATGTGAAGAACGTTAAGGAATTATTTAATACGGTTGTCTCAGGTAAGATTCTGACACTTATGAATAAATGTTCTGTACCTGCACCTTTTACTGCTTCACTTTTTTAAAGTATGGTTTATGTTTTTTTATGCAAGTAATGTTAATTTGTAATATTATAAGCTACAATACTGTAGAGAATGTACAGTGGAAGCAATCATCTGCAGTCTGTAGATACACTATTTTATTTTGAATTCTATTGCAGAAAGTAAGGAGGGGAGGATACAGAAAGTAAATGTTTGTATGAGATAAAGTTGTTTGTTCAGATATGTGAGTCTAGATAGAGACTCAGATACAGACAGATATAGAAAGTGATAAGAAAAGAGATTGCAGGTAAATGATGGGTGTATCTACATACCTACACTAGCTGCATTTGTTATATTTAGGATAAGGTCTAACAATTTATTATATTGGATAATGTTACTTTTATTTTAAAAAAAACAGACATAGATGGAAGGACATTTACTGCAGTTATCTGCTATAGGCTTCTTATGACTTCACTGGTAGCATTCTTCTACAAAAGTATTCACAATCATCTGGTGGGAGATCTAGCGAGCTAACAGAGGAGGGCAGATAGCATATAGTGTGAAGAAAGATAAATAACAGTTTCTGTATGATAAAGTAACATGACCATCAGCCATCACATCTTATTTAGTTAACTTTGTGTAAGTTTTGCTATTTGTATGGAAATTTACCAAAAGAACAGCATACAATAACTGTGTTAGCGCAATGTTATTGTTACCAGTGATATATACATGTGTCTATCTGAGCAACAGGTTATTTTTTTATACCGAAAAGATTTTTTTCTGTTTAGGAAGTATGCTGCTTCAGTAATTGGAGTTTGTGATGTAAAAGGTTCATCCTTCATATATCTTAGTAGAAGCACAGATAAAGCCTCTTTCCTTTTCTTTGCATGTTGCTTCCATGTTTTATGATACATATTTTATGGGAATACTTACATATCCAAGGATAGCTACTGTTTGCGTGTTGCCATTCACATAGGCAATACATACCTCAAGCTTTATGGAGTTTATCTTGATTAAATAAATGGGGGTTAATTAGCTAAAATCACACAGAGAAATCAGTTGTGATTATAATAAAATATTAAACTTTTTATTAAATTGAAGATAATCTTGTGTGCTTTTTTAAAAATCATTTCATTGGCAATGAACAGTGCTTTTGACCAGATGTAAGGTAATGCGCCTTACCCAAACTGTTCAGACATGAAATGGATTTTGTTTATTTGTGAACCCCCCAACCCCAGAATCACTGCACTTAAGCTGGCCATAGACCTTTAGATCTCTCTGTCAGATATCCTTTAGATCGACCAACAACTAGTGTGGCTGTAGTGCCGGGTCCTCTGCGATCAAACACGGGTAGACTTGATGGTTTAGAAAGTCCCTCATATTATATGGTTTTGGTAAAACAAAAGGAGATCTTAAGGAAATCTGACAGAGAAATCTAAAGGTGTATGGGGACCCTTAGTAACCAAACAAAATCCAGCAGGTTTACCATATGCAATATTCTCCAGTTATCTGGGTAAAAAAAAAAATCTTTTTTTTGTGTGTACAGTATCTGAGAATATAATGATAACAAATTTTTTTTTAACCCTAAACAAAAGAAATCAATGAACACATGTATAATCAGCTTCATTTTAGCCTTTTTATTCCGAAATGAATTTATTCAATTAAAAAAAGGGATGCATTAGGAGGTACCCTGCTCCCCTTCTAATAAAGATGACCCCCTAAAAGGGAGAGCAACATGCCTTTGTCCTAAAGGGTATTCTAAACTTGTAGTGTGGGGTTGTTAATCATGTCATTGCTCATCTAAGTGCTATATCCTGTGCTATGTGAAATGTTACTTGTGAGCAATACGACTGTCCATTCATTTGTGGTCTTTTCTAACTTCTAATATTAGCTGTGTGATATTTTCTTATGTGACAGGGCACCACTCTCTCTATGAGATCCTAGGTCTAGGCATTGTGGCCAACTCCTTAAATCTAATAAAGTTTACCCGCACTAACAATGATGTATTTGTACTAGTCTCTATAGTCCATACAATATGCACATGATTCCAGCATGGCCTGGCTCTGTCCTATCACCTATTAAAGCATAATTTCGGGTTACCACCAGATGGGTCTCTTTGAAAGGGGTTTCTCTGCATTGAACTGAATCAGAAATCTGTCTCTGGGGAGCAGATAGCTCAGAGCACAGCTGGAAGTACTCTGCAGACGGTGTGCTGAAAACAGGATTTTTCTTCAGAAAAGGTCACCAATTATATAAGATCATTTCAGGATTTTATGGGACAATACAAATATTTTATATTAGTAAAGGGTGCCCATTTCTTTTTAATTTCAGGCTAACTCCTGAACCTTACCCTAATGGTCATCCTTTTTATCGGACAATATTAACATTATTTAATGTACAGCCAGTGGCAGTGGGGGGGGGGGGGGGGGGGGGGGGGGGGGGGGGGGTGCATCCTGGGCATCTGAAAATTTGTTTTCGCCCGCACATGCAGCCATCCCAATATCATCCATCAGAGAAAAGGAGCTGAGTTCGGGGGAATGTGACTAAATATGGGTGAGGTTATGTCTTTGGAATTACTGCCTCTCAAACTGCCTCCCTGCCCCCCACTCTCCTCGCTTTAACTACTTCTCCCACCCTGTCTGAATCTCCCCCTTCCGATACCGCTGCCACCCCTGGGGGAGGAGGGGGTGATTGGACCACCACTTCATGCTAGGACCACCCCAGTGCACAGTGCTGCGTAGTTTGGTGGCACTATATAAATTAAAGTTAATAAGATACTATAGTATAATATTGATTTTGGCATACAAACTTTTTCCACTGCTTTACTCCTATGGCAGTAAGCAGTGCTGACTCATACAGAGTATGATGCAGGTGTAGTGATATTAGCACCATTCTTGTGTAAACCTGGGCTGGCATTATAATACACCTATAAAGTATGTCGTTCCTCATAATGTTAAATTCTCACAGTTCTTTTTCTAGCTCATCCTAAATGTGTTCAATGAGATTCTGGTTGGTCTCGATTTTGTCCAGTCACTTTACTTTGTGCACTGGGGCACAAACATTTGGGAACATAAATGAACCCTCCCCAAATAGTTTCCACAAAATTGGAAGCAATTTTTCAAAATGTCTTAGTAGACATTTATAACCCTTTAAAATGACAGTATAAATCTGTTCCTCCTCCACAATACTTAATATTTGGCACACTGCAATCAGGCAAATAATGTTCTACTCTCATCTGCCAAACCCAGATTTGTTCATCAGACAAAAGCTTGATTTGTCACTGACGCCACAGAACATGTTTATAGTCACAGTGTTGATGGGCTTTACACCACTTCATCCAATGTCCGGCACTTGGTGATGTAAGGCTTGCATGTGGCACATAGCAATGGTAACCCAATCCATGAAGCTTGCCATGCAAATTTTTTGTGTCGCGGTTAATGCCAGAGGAACATTCAACGCTGGCAATTATTTGCCTCAGCATTTGAAACCCCCTTGTATGGCTAGATACTCCATACACCATAAAACACCTGAATTCAAGGTTTAAAGGAGACCTAAAATCAATAACACAACATACTTTATACTATCAGCTTCTGAAAGCTTGCTGTAACTTTATTTTGTGTAAAAACAGTATCTCGCCATTCCCCCAAGTCTACTGCCAAGATAGTTGCATATAGAATTCCAGTGTTACATTTATGAAATATCTTTAATGCCCAGCACAAATGGCACCTTTCACTCATATAGTTGGTATGTTAGTTTAGTGCAGTGGTTGCCAAACTTTCCTGCCAGTTCCCCCCTTTTCTAGATAGGAACATTATTGAGTCGTCGTCCCCATTCAAACTACACAGTTTCAGATTGAGGGCCATTTCACACTAGCCATGTTTGTGTTGCAGCATCATGTACTAGGGTGAAATTGCCCTCAAACTCATACAACTTTATTTGGTTTTCACATTCACGTCATAAAGAAACCTTTTTTCATTCACATAGAGACACGCACACACTACACTCATGCAGAGACATAAATCATTCTCATATAGGTACACACAGACACACATTACATGCACTCTACTGTTTGCAGCTTGTTCCTCCATGGTTGGCTTCCTGCTTGTCCCTCCATAAGCCCCTAGCTGCACCCCCCTGGAATACCTCCACTCCCCCCTTTGGGGGGCCGATCCCCCAGTTTGGGAACCACTGGTTTAGTGAATGTATGCTGATACAGCCAACACAGAAGGGATTGACATTTAAAGGGTCAAGGGTTTATATATTTATTATGATGTTAGAGTTTTGTTCCTTTTTTCATATGTTATCCATATGAGAGCATTGTTTCATGGAAAAGTCCTTCAATTATAATATGTTTGTGAGTTGTTCTGCATGAACTGTATGTTTCAATTCCCCTGCAATATTAGAATCTAAAATAGAGCAGTTTAAATGAATGTGAAAAAATTTCATGCAGTACCCCTTATCAGCCACAACAAATTGTGTCAGTACAGAGCAGACTTCGGCATCTCTTCTTCCTCACACACGGAGAAGGAGAGGGGGGGGGGGCTGGCGGGGGGAATTTGCACACTGATCTCCCTGTGAGTGCAGCTTTCCCCACGCACACTCTGCATTCGCTATATCTGCGGGGTTCTGCAATTATAGCCAATACAGTTCAGCTCCACACAGTTCTCCGGGCAGATGGGAGATCTGCAGCTGATCTACCATCTGCCGGGAGAGCTGGCAGGGAGCCAAGTTGCGATCACCCGCGGCCAAATGGCCACGGGGGGTCACCCATTCGAACAATAAGAGGCAGTCACTTCCCCAACCGCCCCCCCCCCCCTATTTTGGGAGTGAAAAAAATGTGTCTTATAGTCCAAAAAATAGAAGAAGGCTAATTAGAAGACTAAGTTTGTTTAATACAATTTTTTTAATTTCTCATAAAAGGAAAGAATTTACATTTTACACAAAAAAATTTACATTGTTATGAAAACAGACTGCAGTACAGACAGAGGTTATAAATGGTCTTTAGTGTCTTTTTTCCTGCTACTTACCGTATATATACAGCTCGGTCTGTAGAATACACAAGTCTGTTTTCTCAGCAACATCTATATCTTTCCGGATTGCCGCCTATCTGCAATGTACTGTCTCCTGTGCATACTTCAGCTTCCCCCACCTACAGATGTATCTCTAAAGCACACAACACTTTATGCTTCTCAGTGTACACAGACCTGACATCTCTGTATTGTACCAAGAGCTCCATCATGCTACTTGCATTTGCTAAGTACACACTTCCAGTTCCACTGGCATACAAGGTTACATCTGTTAACCAATTGCAGAGATATTTTATTTCATTGAGTCTTGAAAACCTATTATTTGTAGGAATATATTTTGGCTTTTATTTGAGTAATTTAGACTGTCTAGCCCTAATGGTGCAATCTGCATGCTTTTCCCAGAGTCATACGAGTTCAAAAAGTCACAATACAGTGACCTACATCTGAGGAAGGGTAAATGACTGGGTGTTCCTGATGACAGTTCATACATATGTGACATGGATCTATACCCTAGGTGCCCAACCTGTGGCCCAGGGGCCGCATGCGGCCCTTTGGGTGTTTTTCAGCGGCCCTCCTCAGTCCTCCACTTGCGGCCCCCCGAAACCTGTTAATCCATAAGGTATAGGAACTTAACTGTTCAACAATCCCCCGCTGACGCGCCCTAGCCCTAGATATTCTTAGATTGGGAAGAGGAGATGTAAATGACAGGGTCAGTGACCCAGAGGGCGCCTGAGCAAGTCCCTTGCCTCTCCTCCTCTTTCTGCTCTAATAAGATCCCAGGCAATGACGTGTTTGCGAGGGATTGGTGGACAGATGAGTGACTATGCTGCCACTATCCCAACGAATGGGGGATGGCTTTATAATATACAGGGAGTGCAGAATTATTAGGCAAATTAGTATTTTGACCACATCATCCTCTTTATGCATGTTGTCTTACTCCAAGCTGTATAGGCTCGAAAGCCTACTACCAATTAAGCATATTAGGTGATGTGCATCTCTGTAATGAGAAGGGGTGTGGTCTAATGACATCAACACCCTATATTAGGTGTGCATAATTATTAGGCAACTTCCTTTGCTTTGGCAAAATGGGTCAAAAGAAGGACTTGACAGGCTTAGAAAAGTCAAAAATAGTGAGATATCTTGCAGAGGGATGCAGCACTCTTAAAATTGCAAAGCTTCTGAAGCGTGATCATCGAACAATCAAGCGTTTCATTCAAAATAGTCAACAGGGTAGCAAGAAGCGTGTGAAACAACAAATGCGCAAAATAACTGCCCATGAACTGAGAAAAGTCAAGCATGCAGCTGCCAAGATGCCACT
>CM070035.1:61437163-61451071 GCA_036250615.1 Ptychadena robeensis | reverse complement strand
CCTCAAAAATACCACTTGCCTAATAATTCTGCACTCCCTGTATATTGCGGCACATAACCTCAGAATAAGGGATTTGAATGGAAGGTTATATGCCCCATAGATATCATCAAAGGCTTTGATGATATAGATGACACAAAATGTGCATTACCATAGTACAGTGCTCCCTAATGCTTTAAGTATCAATCAAAACAAGTTCCGTTATTTAAGATTTTAAAAGAATGTCTTCTAGCTCTGCCTGCTGTAATTTTAAATGCCTATACAAGTCAGTATAGATTGAAAATGTTATGTGCGGCCCTTTAGTGATGCCGTGAATGCACTTGCGGCCCTCCATATCAACTTAGTTGCCCACCACTGATCTATACTTACCTAGCATAGCGACATCTGAATGATTCTTATAGGAATAAGTTAGAACCAATGAGGTCAAATAAAAAGTAGATTCACCATGCAAAGGGAATTATTGCTTTACTAGGGAAGTTGCTTTGGCTTAGACTGAATGTCTACTTGACGTGATGAGCAGCCTTGGCAATATTCAAATTTGCGATACTTCTACTAGTACTAGTTTTGATATTCATAAACACAAATTTTACATGTATGGCCATGCATTGTCATAATAATAATAATCGCATTGTGATTACCTTCAAAATTAATGGTCACATTCATATATCCACCACCATATGCAAGATATTTGCGAATTCTCTAATTGCAGAAAAATATTAACCACTTGCGAACATGGAATGTACAGGGAGTAAGAAGTTTCTCACTAGAGACCCCAGTCTCTAGCGTGAAATTATCTTTAAAAACTAGAAGTGACGTCATGTCCGGTAATCGGAATAAGAAACTGTGCATCCCAGGTACATCACTGACGTCACTATACTTCAGTTTTGATAACTTTTGGTCAATTACATAAGGTAGAAATGCACCATTTTGAAATTGATCAGCTTCAACAATTAATTTTATTTGTTTAGTCAAAGGAAAAAGTTAATAGCTACCTTTAGTAAAAGAACATAAACTTAAGTCATCATGTTATGCTCAAATTTTCTAATTAAAAAATTTATATTGTCTTCTTTCAATTAACAGCACAGGGAAATGTTATTGTGTGTAACAACTGATTGTTCAGGATACTTTAGGGCCTTTTCACTTTTTACGTTTTTACGTGCATTACATTTACCCATAGAAAACCTGTGTTTAAAATATGGAATAAATCATTAATTAAAACACAATAATATCTCATTCAACAGATTTTGCTGAAAATATTACACTTAAAAAAAGGCTTTTATCAGCATACATTGCATGTAATTAGCAAACCTGAAACCTCACACCCAAAACCACCATAAGCCCACCAAGCACACATTTTGGCCACATCTATTAAAGAGACAGAAAATAGCAATTGTATGATGTGGGCAAATGACTTGTATTTATTAGATGCTAAAAGCTGATATGCAGTTTGGGGGAGGGGGATATGTCATACACAGTCATGAGTAAAATATGGATGTTAAGAGGCATCTGGCCTACATACATTTAGTTTGTTGTTTCTGATTCCATAAATATAACCCATATACTTAACTTGTTCCAAGCTTTTAACTTGGTGCACTATACAAAGAAGAAAGATTACAGTAAATGGGTGACCAGTAGCATTGCCTTCTATAATACTTCTATCTCACACAGGATGTACATTGATAACAGTGTACATTACAGATAAGAGTGAGGGATGTGTACATTACAGAGAGCAGGAGACCGAGATATGCACAAAACAAAGATACACTTTAAGTTAAAGGTAAACTCCAAGTTCAGTCAGAAAAGCTTTGTTTGCCTTAGGTCTAGCTCTGAACTGCAAGGGTTCAATGCAGTGGCGTCACTAGGTTTGTCACCCCATATATGGTATCCTGCGCTTAATATTGGTGCCAAATTGTGTGGGAATTTTTTACATTTATATATATATATATATATATATATATATATATATATATATATAAAAATATACAGCAGAGCCAAAATAGGGTCACATACTATTAGGCTTAAAGTGTTTTTAAACGTAAAAAAATAAAAGCATTAAAAAACAAACAAACAAATTAACTTACTTACCTACATGGGGTCTTGATCCAAGCAAAGAAATCCCTGTAGAGAAAATTCTCATACATACCTTCCCCTCTTCCTAACTGTGGCTGTTAGGGGTATATTTATGTACCAGGTTGGAAATGTAAGTGGGACAGGAAGTGTGATGGGCTGAAGAGGTGACACTCTAGTCAAGTTGAAAAATTATGAATGCGTGTACCAGGTTTCTGCTGATAGGCAGGGGCTTATCTTGGATTTGTTGGGCAGATGGAAGTGGCAGGATCTAGCCAGGTATGTGAGGAGTAAAGGAGAGTGCAGAGACAAAGGTGACACCTTATAGGCGCTATTTACTATAAGTGACATGTTTGGGGAGATGCATTTGTGTCTCAAGCCAAAGGCTTGGCATCGCAAACTCATGTCAGGGCTGTTCCTCTTGCTATGCGCACACATAGGGCCCAGCAGACCACCGGGGAGGTACCCTCCCTCCCCGACACAAGTGGTGTGCCTGTACAGTTCAGGGAGAGCGATTAGTGTTGAGCTCGAATATTCGAATTTCAAATATATTTCAAATAATATCAGCTATTCGAGAATTCGCAAATTTCGCGAATATGGCGGCGGATATTTGCAATGTCGAATATTCGCATCAGAATGCTTATGGGCATGGATTGCGAATCTATATTCGCAATGCGAAAATAAATAGCACATTTGACCAATAATTTTAAAGGTAATTACAAGGCGATTATAATTGTGATTGCGAATATTGGCGAATATAGAATTGAATATTATTTGAATTATTCGCGAAATATTGCGAATTCGAATATTGCCTATGCCGCTCATCACAATCAGCAATCACTCTGTTCCCCCGAGGGGGTGGTTTTGGTGCGAAGGAGGAGCTGTGTGCCTGTACAGTACAGAAATGTGTGAGCAGTGGCTCGGCAGGGGGTCCAATTAAAGAAACTTGTATAGTTCCCCTAAAATTCTAGAAACGGTACTGACTTATATCATGTGCTTTTGAACCCACAAATATACAAAGGACTACAGAATCAAATGTAAGTGCAACCTATAATACTATTATCATAGTAGCAAATCAGATATGCTAAAGCAACGACAATGAAAATATGGCATTATCCTGATACTTTGCATTAAATTAAGATGTTTTGTATCCCACTGCTGGCTGGAAGTATTCCATATGGAAACAAAAAAGAAAAGACCAATGCAGTTCTCAGTTTTGCAGCATCACCAGTGTATCAGTCTGGTGAAGTTCACTTTTCTCTTGTTTTGGGTGCTGCAATTAGAGAATGCAAAAAGGATATGACTTGCTGCTAGTAAAGATACAATAATTTGCTAAGCTAACCAACAAATATATAAAAGCGCAATATAATGCCACAAATATTACCACTGAGAATAACTATAATGGAAATTGTCTTGTTTTTCTCTCAAATACTGTAATGTTACTGCCAAATAGTATACAAAATAAAGGAATAAAATATTTATTAAACAATAGCAGCACATGCACATGCAGGAAAGCATTTTATAATAACAAGATACATTGTCAGATAACAGTAATAAGAAGGGCTTGAAGGTTCATAGTAATATTCTATCTGATTACACCATATATGGTAAATCTTACTTTGTAAATGGAAATCTTTAGTCACTATGACTTGCCACCTGTTGTATATTGCAGATCTCACCCTGAGAATACACTTCTGTGAAGTCAGATGGTTTGCAATAAATGATAACCTCTGTACACTGATTGCAGACTGTTCATTTAGTGCCTCTCTATAATTAACAGAAACCTCGAAGGAGCCTCAATAACAGTATCCACCAGAGCAGGGTTATGTATCTGAGAGTATCAGGCTGGGGTGATTGTTGGTCTGTCAAGCCTTACAAAACCTGCATGCACAAATTTAAATCTAATTTCTCTGTAAGCAAAGGTAATGAGCAGTTCCACTAGTGCATAAACCAACCTATCTATTTATCTACCTATATCTGTCTAGCTCTATAATTTCCAAAATTGAAAAAAAAATCTGGCCTGGTGCTATTCTTTGTTTGGCTATGGCAAGTAATAAGCATAGAAGAAAATGTTTTGAACTGAAAAAAATGAATTCAATGAGGTATATGTAGCAAATTAGATTCAGTGGAAGACTTTGGTCAAAGGAAAGTTAATTAGAAACTGAACAAACTAATATACTATAGCGGATACAGTGATAACCCTGAGGCAATTGAAAGCACAGTATGAAAGTTACCCTACAGCAATACAAGGCTTCTGGGAAAATCAATACTAATGAAGTTCCTATAAATTGTTAAGGCAATTCCGATCCCTAACCACTGCACACTTTCGACAAAACAAAGGTAGTAATGATGACGCATATCTTGATATTTCTGTGCTTCAGAAAACTGTAAAGCCTGCAGGTATAATATACAGTATATGTACCATCAAGTAAGTCACAAAAGAATATTTATTATTAGCCATTCTGAAAATACATCATTATTTAGCATAATAACTGAGCATAATTTCTTATAATTGTTTTTGCATAAATTAGTACACAGGTGCTTTTTAATTAAGGCTTTGCTAAAATAAACTTTCAAAGTGCATATATCCCCCCCCCCCCCCCAAGCTAGCCAACATTAATCCGCCAGTAAGGGAAATGCTTGCTGATATCCAGGACTCTCTGTCACCAAGTTTGTTTATATTGTAGAGTAGGTTCTCCATCTCACGCCTGTGAAGTAGATCTCCATAGACTTGTATCAGAGCTCCTTTGTAAAAAGAAGATGAAGTTTCAAAGTGCACTTATCCTTTAAATCTCAAGTTGAGTGTCCTCTGTGACTGAAGATTGGCACTCCTCTCCTTTAATTGAAGCTGTGCTTGTACATTAAATACTTTGAGTGCACATGCTGCATTTTCTTCAATACCACCAATATATGATCAATATTATGGATGTGGCGCCATGATTTAGTTAACAAGGGTGGAACCATATAGTGTGGAATACCACCAATATATGTAGAAAATTGCCATATCTTATCTTTTTTCCATATCTATTAATTAATAGAGAATATGGAAGCAGTTGCTGGACAAGAAAAATCCATGCATGCCACAGCCCTTTGAATTAATTATCATGCTGCAATAAATAATTCTGCTTAAAAAAAACTACACTATTGAGTATATAAAAACAAAATCAGGTTTCCTGTAGTCAGTTTGATCTACTTCAATGAGGAAACTCTGCAAGGTTTACAAATTAATCAAAAGATAGAATTGTCATTTCAGTTCAAAATTTTTTTTATTGTGGGAAGTAGTTTGAAAGTTTTAATACAAGGTGTTATTTGTTAAATGTTTTAGTGACAAATACCTCAATTCAGAGATGATTTCAGCATTAACAAAGCAATCTATTGGGACCTAGAGATATATCTAGAATTTTTGCCCATAGCGTTTCATTTTTCAAACAAGGATGTGGAGCAAAGAGCTGTCAGGAGCATAGTAAGACCAGTATCAAGAGAATAAGGAAAAAAGCAGAAACAAACTAGCGGAACAGCATAAAGTGGGCAGGCAAGTCCTAGGTTTCCAGTGATGGGCCATCACTCAGATAAGTACATAACTACATGTGGTTTTGGATCAAACATGATGCACAGGGTAAAGCAACCATATATGTTGTAGGTTGCCACAGAGGTAAGTGCATCAATGCAGGTTTTGCAAGGGCTGAAATGAAAAATAAACTAAGAAAGAAAATAGATAGTTACACAACTCAGTAGAGCCCTCAGTAGGTGTATGGGGCCTGGGCAAAGATCACAGAGTAAAAATTGGGTCAGTATGAGGGGTGGGTGTTTAAGTTGCGTGTGAGGGGATCAGTTCTCGAAATGGAGGAGTGTGGCCCCCTGTAACAGACAAATAGGAAAACGAGGCGCACAACCTAGTACAACAAAGTAAGGTAATGTAAATGGTAAAATGAAATAAAACAAAAGACAAAATACTCACAATAAAAGAGATTTGCAAGGATTGATCTATCATGGCCATGATGTCACTTCCTGGTTACGGATGAAATCACTTCCTGCTTACATGTGTTGAAGGGCTCAACAGGATCAGTGGGATGCGTTTCGAGTGGATGCTCTCTTTCAACCATAGTCACCCTATGGTTGACAAAGAGCTTCTGCTTGAAACTTGTTTTATTTCGTTTTATTTTATTTTACCATTTACAGTACCTTTTTTTTTGTTGTACTAGGTTGTGTGCCTTGTGTCTTTGTTCCTATTTATCTGAAATGAAAAATAAACTACAGGCAAAGAGGACTTTATAATATCTATATTATAACCACACTGTATAGGTGCATTTTGGAAGAACTGCTGGTCTGACAGTTGGAGCTCCGTGTTGCAAAGCAGAGTGGGAATTAAAGAAGACAGGGAAGCTGTCAGAGACTTCCACTGACAGCTTCCCTACCTCTAGGTCCTGCTCGGGCACCTTCAGCCCAGCTCACATACACAGACAGACGATCTTCCCACTGGCTGGCTATGCCCTTTGTCTCTACAGTGTATGCAAGCTGGGGTCAAGCTGCCTGCACACATACACAGAGGAGAGAGAAGATCCAGCCCTTCTGCTTAGTGTATGTGAGCGGACAGTTTAAGCTTAGCTCGCATGCAACTCACTCAGTAGAGGCGGAGAGAAGAGTCATGTGTGGGCAGATTGTCCCTTAGCATGCGTATGTGAGCTTGGCTCCAGGTACCTGCTCACATACACAGAGCGGAAGCAGAGGAAGCCCCCCACCCCATGTGCAGATCTTCCCTCCGTTAGCTTCCCTGCCTTAGCTAAGCTCAGTGCTTAACCGTTGGGGAAAATGCAAAGGCGCATTCGCAATATAAGTTGCACCCAAATGTGTGCATCTTATATTGCCAATGAAATAGTGTATTTTATAGTGAAAAAATATCTCCTTCAGAGTGCACTGCCCTCAGGATACCACCTGTGCTATGGAACTACAAGTTTTAGCATTATCTACTGTCCTCACCACTTTGATATTGGTTTGATATTCAGATGGTTTGTGTTGTAGGTATAATATATAGTATAATAGTGTAATGTTCTAAACTAAAGTGATCTCATAACAATCAAAGACACTAAGTATACCATTTACTTCAGAATATATTTTACTTGTCTTTTACTCTCCAAAACCTAGGTGTGTCTTATTATCCGTTGTGTCTTAAAGAGCAAAAATACTGTACTATGTATGCAGATATTTACATGTAACATAATGGAAAGATATAGAAAAACTATTGTTGAAACAACCTAATCAGTGGATCCAATCATGAACCATAATGTATCACATCCTTTTTCAATGTGTCGCTAACATTATATTAAGGACTACTTCTTTTTCCATTATCACACTGGTAAATTATGTTTTTTGTTTTCTTGCATGTAGATCCCATCATATCAAGCTTTCAGCACCACCTCAGTTACAAGGGTTAAAAGGAAATCGTGCTGCGCGGTCATTTCCATCCAAACTTGGCTGCAGAGATCAACTGTACCAGAAGAACAGGAAGATCAAAAGGCATGAATTTTCATTTCAGACTCTCATTGTAAAGAGCTTGTTGATGACATGTTGTGCTCATATGATGCCATAAGGAAAATTACTGTTTACATCACTACAAACATAATTCACGGAACATCCACTTGGCACATTGTCATCTGCAGTGAAGACTAATGAAATGTAACATTTCAATGAATATGATAAGGCAAATGAAGTTATTATGTGAGCAGTAGAAAGTGTCAAGGAATATAATGAAATGCATATAATATACACATGCAAATATATTCACACAGAACAGATGAACACAATGTTTTAAGCACAGTGGTTGATATCATTTATGTTTATGATATCTCTCCAGGGTATCCTACAGAGACATTAAAAAACTAAAAACATTAATTCCTATCCCCCATTTTTAGATACAC
Organism: Ptychadena robeensis; assembly: GCA_036250615.1. Lineage (NCBI taxonomy): Eukaryota > Metazoa > Chordata > Amphibia > Anura > Ptychadenidae > Ptychadena > Ptychadena robeensis. Next base: position 61,443,092 of record CM070035.1, on the reverse strand, counting down.
AATATACATGTACTAGGATGTGAACAAAGACAGGGTTACTTAATATTGACACAAATTCACCTGTTTTCTTTTAAAATATACTGTGCCTCTGAGAAAATAAAAAATCCTTATCGTCTTAGCAAAAAACCAATAACCATAAAAAATAAAGACTGATATATGTCCATATTCTCTTTTCTTTGTAGGCCTACAGATATATCCAGTACTGTGCTAAACAATGGCCCTAAGCAATTACTCTAATTTGGACCTTCCTCAGCGTCATAAGGATGTTCCTCGCAGCCTTGATAAGATCGATAGCTACAACCAAACTTTTACAAATCACAGTATGGGATTTTGTGATATAAACCCATTGGACTGTAATCTGACATTGGAGGAACTGCTGTTCAAGTACCTGGGACCCCGGAGATCAAACTACTTTACTCCAATATGCATAATCTATCTTACTGTTTTTGCAGTTGGTGCCATTGGAAATACTTTAACTTGCATTGTGATTATCAAACACAAGATTATGAGGACTCCTACAAATTACTACCTTTTCAGTCTTGCCATCTCAGATTTGTTGGTTCTGCTTTTGGGAATGCCATCGGAACTTTACGAACTCTGGAGTAATTACCCATTTCTGTTTGGTAAAGGTGGATGCTCATTCAAAACTTTGCTTTTTGAGACAGTTTGTTTTGCCTCCATTCTGAATGTGACAGCACTTAGTGTGGAAAGGTATATAGCAGTGGTTCATCCTCTTCGCGCTAAATATGTTGTGACAAGGAACCATGCCAAAAGGGTCATCATCTCTGTCTGGGTGCTGTCTATTCTGTGTTCAGTACCCAACACCAGCCTTTTCGGGATCCACGATCTGTATATAGTTGGTTATGGAACTATACCTAATTCTGCCATATGCACTATGGTTCGTGCTAGGTGGATTTACAATCTCATTATTCAGATTACTACCATTTTTTTCTTCTTCCTACCAATGTGTACCATAAGTGTCCTGTATCTGCTCATCGGTCTGCAGCTTAAGAAGGAGAAGATGCTTCAAGTATTAGAAGCAAAATCTGGTGGAGATGGAGATAGCTACCAAAATGTTAGACTGCAGCAAGAGAAAAGCAGAAGGAGACAAGTCACTAAGATGTTATGTAAGTTCCATTACTTTCTAGAATATTGTGAGATCATTTTTTAGTTTATGCTAAGACTTAAGGTTTGCATGAAAAATGTGCCTATCCTACCAAACATCCAAACTGTTTAAAGTATTAGGAAAAGTAGGAAAAATGTATAACCCCTGTCGGTTTACCCAATGAATTCTTACACCTCTCTGTTCTGAGGACAATTTTAATACATTACCTCACTTTATTAAGAACCTTGGTCCCCAGTTGAAATTAATAGGCCAAAAAGGAACACAATCTGCAACTAGATGGAATGTCTCACCCTTACCTTACCTACTAAAATAAACTAAAAGTTTGTATCTTTTTAGTTTAAGAAAAAAGACATGCAATCCTCATTCACAACCATTCAATCTTTTAATTTACCATGTGTTAATCATTATGTGTTATAGAACATCAGCTTATCTTAGTCATTCTCTACATGAAGCTGTATTTTTATGCATGTATATGACCAGTAGAGTACATGATAATGATTACAGAATTCCCCATTCATTTTGAAATATTTTGCTGTATATCTGTATCTGGAACTTTACCTTCTAGTAGAAGCAGCAACAAACAAAACTGTTTAGAGATTTGCTAGAGGCTGTCTTTAAGGCATTATAAATGATGGACATAGGAGTGATGGAATAGCCAAGTTTATGCATACTGTAGCACTCTGTAAATAACTAATACTGTTGTGTCTCTGTGGAAATTAACTATATCTTAGTCTACAAAAACTGCTCCAAGGGCAGGAACATGCATGGAACATGGAACTTCTGTGTCTATTTGTCTAGACATGAGTGTAGAAATGACTTTGATGCTTCCCAAAGAGAAAGTCTGAGTATGTTGTTGCCTGGACTTTTCGAAATATATGATGTATAGATATATGTATTATGTTATGCTCAGCTTACCTACTCTGATTTTATCTCTCTCTGGCCACACCTCAATATGCACACCTCCAAAGATAAGCATTCAATGATATCAAACTTCTCCTCCTCCCTTGAGATTCCTGTTTGTAGGAAAGGGGGGTATAACAGCCCTTAACAGGTATACCAAGATTACTGCCATTTGTAAGATGACCCTGGCATTATATATATACATGTGATCACACCATGAGTTGTGTACCCTGCCTTTAGTGTTGTCGGTATAAAGCTAGCCATACACGTGTCGGATTCCATGTCCGATCGATTCATCATCCGATCGATTCCGGCGATTCTGCTGGGAATCGCAGGTGTGATCAATCGGCCAATTAAGAGTATCCATCGCTGCATACCACCTTGTCCAACGGATTCCGGCACGATTCCGGGACGATTCCGTGTCCGATTCCACCTCCGATTCCACCTCACAAATGGCAACTCCCCCTGATCTGTGCAGAATCGGATCAAAAAGACCAACATGTTGGTTCTCTGACGGATCCGATTCTGGGCCCCCGAACGATCGGACGTGATCGGACGGACAAGGTGGGCTGCACACGATTCCGGCACGATCGATTCACGTGCACGCGCCCGGAATCGATCGGCCCGGAATCCGGCCGGAATCCGACCCGTGTATGGGGGCCTTTAAAGGGATGAACAGAAATATGTCATATCATTAATATTCAGGAAAACTCTGGCAGACAATGCAATCTCTAATATCGAAATGATTTTTTCAATGAAACCAATCGTCTTCTGTGCTCCCGCCACAAAGTACTTTGTTTTTGTGTTCCTTCAAAGAACATTAACATATTTTTAATTAGCTATGGGTTCTTAATAATACACCTGAGTCTCTGCAAAGATATTAGTCACAATATATTTTTATCTGGAGATAAAAAAAAGAAATAACACAACAATAGCAATCAGAACAGCAAACAAATCCAGATCCCTGGCTTTTGTAGATGATTATGCTCTTGAGACATCTGTTCTCTTCACTTCCCATAGTAGAGAGAGCATGGCCGATCTGTTTATTGAATCTGCACAATCACAGCAAGGATTATGAGTTGTGACTGATGTGCTATGGAAGGCTTACAATAAAAGTTTTGCAAATTAATTTGTCAATTTTTTTCACTCGTTGCAGTCATGTGGTTTACTAAACTAACCACAAATGTATATGGCATTAAGACATACTTCCTACTTTGCTGGTACGCTCTCCTCAATAGGCATAGAATACTTTGTTATAGCTGAAGTATCCTTGCAGTGAGGCCATTTAATAGATTCTAAAGAGCTGTTTTATTTATCCGAACCCTCACTCCCTTATAACCTTTTCTACTGTACATCTGGTTTCCTGCAACCCTGTCATCCATCATTTTGATATAGAACCTATAGTGCTTCATTAAGGGGTGAAAGCAAAGAGCCTATGGAACTGAAAGAGAGAAGAATGGGTTATTGTCAGGTAAGTAAAGAAAAAAAAAGAAGAGTTGAATGTATCATGGTTACTTTATAGAGGAAAATAATTCTTTATGGTGTAATCTAGTATTTCCTAGTTCATATTTTGTGGCTGCTGATGTGTGAGTCAACTCTACAGAAACATATTTCTCATGTTCTTAATGGCTAATTCATATGGTTGTCTGTAAACTACACGTTTCTAGCGATAGCCAACAAGGGAAAGGCAACATTAGTTTTTTGGTCAATTTTCCGGCGATCACCCATAAGATTAACATGGGGGTGATTGTCAATACTTGAAAAGCCTTTCCCAAGCACCTGCACACTGCTACAAGTGTTACACACAGAAGAGGAAGGCAATATCTGCAGCTTGCCTAACATGGGTTAGTTTTCTGTTCAATGGACTTATAAAATTGATAGTTTAGGTCAAGCAATAGGAAACTGAACTCTTTTCCACTGAATCTATCAACCAAAGCATAAAATGTTAAGAACCATGATCGATCAAGATGGAAATTTCCAGTAGATTATACCTAGAAGTATGTGGTGGGCTTTTTAGGTGTTTTAAAAGTTTTGTATCCAACCAAAATTAGTTGTATGTGTACACACCTTTAGCTATATAACTAGAAAGGAATCAGTTTTGCATCTGTGTGGTAATATCATCCATGTATATTAATCTGACAAACGAAGAATGATCAGCAAAAATTTATACATGTATGGCTAGCTTTAAGGCGGCCGTGCGGGTTTGCGACGATTGATTTTTCAGGAATATAAAGCTGCCCATCTTGAGCGATCAATCCCGCGTGCATTGATTTCACGAAGGATTGATGTGCGATCATTCAGCGATTCTTGCATCACCACATTGAGATTGATTGGATAACGATCGTCGGGGAATTGAGCCATGTATTGCCACCTATATGGCAACTATACCAAAATGAAATATAGACACAAGTAACAAGGCTCAAAGTGAGAAAAGACAAAACTCAGTGGCAAAAGAATTTTTTTATGAAATGTCAGTGTGAAAATCCTTCTGTTTTGTATCCATTTCAGAAGTGTTTATCTTTTCAGCACAGGAGGCCATGTTCAACTATTAATAATATAAAGAATTTTCAAAGTTGTATTTTGATACTGGGGGGAGTAATTAAGGGTGTAAAATGTGCTGTGATGACTTAGTAAGGACCTTGCCTTGTATGGGAATACTGTTATCGTCTGTAACTTTAGCACATTTAGGCCATCATATGAATACCAGCATCATCTTTCTGTATTAGCAAATATGGAGTATGGAGGCAGACTTGCACAATCAATCCAATTGGATAACAAGTTGCTTGATAGAAAATCTATTCTTTTTTTCAGGAAATCATGAATGTGGCTTAAGCTGGCCAAACGTGTAATTTTTTTGTATGATGGAACTAAATTTTTTTACAATTGGTGGTGTCTGACAGGTGGTGGTAAAAGTATCTGACAGGTTTTTAAAGTGTTTTGATTGATAAGTGTGGTTTTTTGGAGAACACACCTTTAGGATGGAATCAATTGGTTTTGCATTCATCACACTGCGTGGTAGTAAGATCCATTGATGTTAGAGTGACAGTCCATATTGAAATTACACAAGTTGATTGAATCAAAAATAGATTGGGTAAAAGTTGATGTGAGTATGATGAAAGCTGGGCACACAGGGCTCGATATTCAAACAGTTCGAGGAAGATCCAGCCCAGCGTGATGACATCATTGCGCTAGGCTGGAGCTTCCTCGATATCAAAGTTGGAGGCGCAGTACTGCTGTGTCATCCAGCTAAGCAGATGCTTTGCATGGGGACCCGCGGTCATGTCGGATATCCCTGTTTTTGAGCGGGATAAATCAATATGCGCCATATAGATGGCCGTGAGCATGCTCGGCTATCGATCAAGCCCATATCTATGCGTGTGCTTACTGGAAGTGTGCATTCTCAGAATCAGACTGTGATTGTTTAATGTTGGATAGTAGGAGATAAGCTAATTGCTAAGTAAACAAGCCAGGAGGATTTTGACAGACCAACTGACAAAAAGTACCATAACGAAATGTTTTTTTCTCACCAGTACAGCTGGTGACCAAACAGTCATGCTGCTAGTTTTAATCTGTTAAATAGGAGTGGATTGTCTTATTGCTACAGATAATAAGTATATTAGTTATTAGTTTGAGACAATTTTTGTAACAGAAAGGTTTACCTGAATACTCCTATTATCAATTATTTGTTGATTCGCAGTTGCCTAAATTAAGAGCAAAATACAGTTTTTTGGGACTATAAGACACACTGGACCAGTACAGCCACCCCTAAGCTTTGCAGAGAAAATTCAATAAAGTGTCAGAGATAGCCATTCACATATAAAGCTTGTTCCAGTAAAATAAAACTAAATACCATGAAATTACCATAATGCGGATACTATGTAACCACAAAATCGGACATTATAT
>CM070035.1:61411096-61425083 GCA_036250615.1 Ptychadena robeensis | reverse complement strand
GGTAGGTTTTCAGTTGTGCCATACTCCTTCCATTTCTGAATGATCGCTTGAACAGTGCTCTTTTGGATGTTCAAGGCTTTGGAAATCTTTTTGTAGCTTAAGCCTGCTTTACATTTCTCAATAACTTTATCCCTGACCTGTCTGGTGTGTTCTTTGGACTTCATGGTGTTGTTGCTCCTAATATTCTCTTAGACAACCTCTAAAGCCATCACAGAGCAGCTGTATTTGTACTGACATTAGATTACACACAGGTGCACTCTATTTAGTCATTAGCACTCATCAGGCAATGTCTATGGGCAACTGACTGCACTCAGACCAAAGGGGGCTGAATAGTTACGCATACCCCACTTTGCAGATATTTATTTGTAAAAAATGTTTGGAATCATGTATGATTTTTGTTCCACTTCTCACGTGTACACCACTTTGTATTGGTCTTTCACATGGAATTCCAATAATAATTGAGTCATGTTTTTGGCTGTAATGTGACAAAATGTGGAAAAACTCTTTTGCAAGCCACTGTTCATGTAAACTCTCTTAAGGCTCCCATACACCTAAAGTAGGGAACAGACGGCTTGATATTGGAGCCGTCCCATGTTCCCTGCAGCAGCATGATGACGTCATCAAGCTCCTGTCAGATATCGGAGGAGCTGGAGAGACAGATATCGGAGGAGCTGGAGATCTCTCCAGCTCAGCCGATGCTTTGCATGGAGACCCGCGGTCTCCATGCAATGCAACGGACATCGGCTGTGATTAAAGCAGGCTACGGACATGTAGATATGGGCCAGATCGATGGCCGCTTCGAGCTCCGTGCGTGCCCACGGCCATCTAACTGGCCCATATAATATGCAGCCATCCCTGTTTTCGAGCAGGACCAATCAATCCCACTCAAACAGCCATATTGGACATGACCGTTAAATACGGTCGATGTCCATTGCTTTGCATAGAGACCGCGGGTCTCCAGGCAAAGCATTGGCTGAACTGGAGAGGGAGCACAGCTGTCTCCCCAGCTCTGTTGATATCCGACAACAGGGAACATCGGACGGATCAAATATTGAGCTGTCTGTACCCTGTTTAACGGTCATGTCCAATATCCCTGTTTTCGAGCAGGATTGATCGAAAACAGGGATGGCCACATATGATATGGGCCAGATAAATGGCCATAAGCGCGCATGGCCATCGACCTGGCCCATATATACATGTGTGTAGCCTGCTTTATGCTAGCCATACACAGCCAGAGCCGGAGCGATATCGTCCTCCGATATCGCTCCGGGAGGCTAACGTGATGACGTCATCACGTTAGCCTCGCATTGCATTCTGGGGCCCCACAATCGGCCAGGCACCCTTTGTGTGCCGGCCATAAGCAGCGATGGAGACGCTCGTCTTCATTGCTGCTTATGGCCATCGGCTTCCATCGGCTTCGGCCGGCCAGAGATTTTCCAACATGTCGGATCTCTGGCCGGCCGAGAAGTGGGGCGACAGGGATCTGTCGCCCCATGTGGGGACATGCCGATAAACGGCCGGATTTTAACCTGACCGACGGCGAGAGCGCGCACGCCCGTCGGCCAGATTAAAATCCGGCCGTTTATCGGCATGTGTATGGCCGGCATTAGTCTTACCATAACATTTCTGTAAAATCAACTTTTCCTCTACCAAAACCATGTAATATGAGGACCTCTCTTAACCTTCTAATAACTATGTATTCTATCAGGGAGGCCACTATACTACATAGTTGTTGGTAGATCTAATAGAAATTGTATGGAGTGATCTAAAGGTGTATGGGGAGGCTTAAGCTATATGAACATGAGAATAAGGGATTACAGGGCATTGGAGGACATCTATACATAATTAGCACTAAAGATTGTTTGTCATATGTAGCAATGAAGTACACAAAGCATAGCACAGAAGAATGACTTTAAGCAATGTGCAGTACAAATATTGGGAAACCTGAGAATAATAATATTAACATATCTTTTCTCTCTCCTACATAAAATGAGATACATTATAGCAGAATCCTATATTGACTAATGCTTTTAGACTAAATTCTTTGACATATGGCACATGCACTTACATCTCTAATGTCTGCATGGAAAATCCATTCCTTAATGAATGGCTCCTGGGTTACAACAAGTAATTTCAGGGCAGATCTGGCTTGTCTAATGGAACCATCAATATATCAATGGGTTTCCTTCCTGTTACAACCATTTACCTAAAGGAACATTGAATCAGAGCTGTTTTCCTTTTTAATCTGCTGTGCCTTTATTTCAGCTGATAAATCTATAGTGAAGAAAAAAGAATTCAGTGAGTATCTTGTGCGTGGAGACTAATCTCTCTGCAGGAACCATGCCTCAGAATTACAAAACTTCTATTTGGGTTCTACATCTATTACAAGTGTGAAATAAATGCACCTCACACTCCTTCCATATTAATTCCTTCTAAGGATGCATTCTGTTGCATACCATGAATTTATCTTGTATCATTTATCTTCTCCATAAACTTTAATGGAGGTTTTGTGAGATGAAACAGTGAGATAGAATGTAACAGATTTAGCCTTTTTTTCATCTGCAGTTACATTATTAAATCGGGTTTAAAATATATAGCCTGTTGCTGTATTTTGTAAGGCAATATTAAAGTAACATGGTTAATGGAGATTTTGTTTACTGTAATGGCAGCTTTTATTAATGTTTTATATACAAACATGAAGATCAGATGAGACAGAGACCATTGAATGTAGTAATACACACTTACAGATGTGACGTGGCCCCTATAAATGACCAAAACCGTGAACTGCACTAAACATTCATGCACAAATTTAAAGGAGTCCCATAAGTAAAGCCCCCCATACACCTTTAGATCACTCCATACAATTTTCTTTCGATATAAGAAAAGTTACATTTTTAAGAAATTGTATGGTAAGATTGTAAGGTGTATGGGGGTCTTAAGCTGGCCATACACCTTCAGATTTCTCTGTCAGATTTCCTTCAGATCAGATCAGATCTACCAACAACCATGTAGTATAGTGTCCTCCCAGATAGAATACATAGTGATTGGAAGGTGTAGAAAGGTCCTCATATTACATGGTTTTGGTAAAACAAAATCTGATCTGAAGGAAATCTGACAGAGAAATCTGAAGGTGTATGGCCAGCTTTAAGGGCTATTTTAGTTTATTTTAGCCATACATGCACAGGTTTGGTGAGTAATAGGGTAGACCGAAAACAAGCTGGGGTATCAAAGGACCTGACAGTAACTCAGGGTTTGGAGAGTTGTGCAGATATTGCAGAATGTAATCATATGATCATATGTTCATGGAAAAATAAAATCCCTTGAAAATAAGCCTTAAGGCATCTTTTGGAGAAAAAAATATTATTCCTCTTAAAACCGTACTGATGAACTTGTAATTTTGATGGGCACTTGTTGGGCATTCATTAACCACCCTGGACTACCCCTGGCAGAGTTTGCCTACTGCAGATGCTGCTTGCAATGTCTAGCAGGCAGTCACAGTTGTGTGATTATGAAGAGGTAACAGCTTCACTTCACAACTGCTTAGTCTAAAGCAGGGTACAGACCTGCAGATATGGGTCAAATGGCCGTTTCCAGTGCCGTGCATGCTCACGGCCATCTATCTGACCCATATAATCTGCCCCTATAGTTGTTTTCGAGCGGGACAAATCAATCCCGCTCGAAAACAGCCTTATCGGACATGACCGTTAATACGGCGATGTCCGATGCTTTGCCTGGATCTCAAGGCAAAGCACAGTTGAGGAGGAGGAGGAGCCAGGGAGGCAGTTCTGCTCTCCCAGGCTACTCCGATATCTGACAGCAGTGTGATAATGTCATCAAGCTGCTGCAGGGTACATCGGACGGCTCGAATATCGAGCCGTCTGTACCCTGCTTAAGGGTCCCCATACACAGGTCGATTTTTACATGTGCTTTCGCTGTGATCAATTGTTTATGAACCGAGCACGGCCACCCTTTTTTTTTATCAATCAAACCAACATGTTCGTAAATCCCTGTTCGATTGCCGTTACTTTGGATGGAGACCAGGGTATTGGAGTATTGAACGGGAATCGATTGCACAAAGTAGTGCACATAGATTTGCCGTCCAATCGGTGAAGGCTTGAGAGCAGCATGGTGACATCACCCTGCACTTTAGCATTCATTGACCGACCCGTGTATAGGGACCCGAAAGGTAAAACTTTTGATCTAACCTGTAGGATGTAATTTATCCGCAAAGCCTTTAGCTGCAGAGGGGAACAAAGTATAGCAGTGATGTGCTCACTGAATTATAAAATCCAATCAGCTTTAGTTGTGATTGTGGTTGTGATGGTTAGTATCATTGTAATTCCAATAGGTTTGTATTTTGACAGTTGTAAGCTTTGCAACAGGATTCTTCCATGTCAGAAGGGCCAAACGTTGCTGAATATGGCACATAACAGATACATTCATGGCAGGCATACTAATAAAACAAAAGTAGTAACACACACTTACAAATCTGGAAAGGCCTTTATAAATTACCTAAACTACTAAACTGCAGTGCATAGATATAAACAAGTCACGTAGGTAAGGATTACAGTACATATAGTTTATCTTGCTCAATTTAGCCACATACATAGGTTTATAGAAATGGTAAAAAAAAATTACAGTTTGTAGAATCAGGGATTCGGTGCTAAACCTTGTGCTCTGATCCCTGGTCCACCAATACAATAATGGTAGCTGCAGGCTTTCTTTTCAGCCATAAACTGTAACATTTAATAATAAAATAATGAATGTCTGTATAGTCGCAAAAAATGTTTCTTTTCCAGAATGTCTCTAGGTTTGTGTGCCAGGTCTTTGACCTCTTCCACTCCTCTGGCTGGATGGTACACACCCAACTTCTGCCAAAATAGTTCCTACAGACAACTTTCCGGGAGGGAGTAATTACATCACTTCTCATGGGTGGTAACCTCATGCTAATGCTTAGAAAGAGATACATCCAGATGATGTATTCATATTAAAGAATGTGGATTATAAAGCAAAGGAAGGCAAAGGAAGTGTAGTGTATAAGGATAGATCTTCACATTTAATGTCCAGTTTAGTGGGAAAAACATCATATACACTTTCATATATATTTTTCTTTTTTAAAGTTATGAAGTCCAAACAGAAATGATGTAAACTAGTTAAGCAACTGATTTTGACAATAGGTTACATCACTTTGTACATCCCCATTGAAAAGTGAATTATTCCTATCAAATTACCCCAATAAATTACAGTGAAAACACAAAATGACATAAACATTGGAATAGAAAAACAAAACTTTGGTTGTTCATAAATTAATATTTTTACATTTAAAGCAACTTTTGTACTTCATGACCTTCATGTCCTTCACAGCCAAACTCTACATTATGTGGACAATCTTTAAATAAAATAAAAAATACAAAAATTTAAAAATGTAAAATAAACCCTTACCTGTAATGTTATTATCCCAAGTGTCCCTCGTCACTCCTCCTGTCTGATGACATTGTACTGAGGCATGGGAGAAAAAACAATATTTCTAAATCCAGTGACAGCCTGGAGTGTTATCATGGGCTATATATATAAGAAAATGGAGATATGTTTTCCCTAGTGAAAATTAATATTTGGCCTTACTCTCCAGTCGCCATTCATTATACTAAAGTTAATTAACCCCCAGAATGACAGCTTAATATATGTGGTTCCAAGTAACAGTAACATGTCAGTATGTTTTTTAGAATTCATAGGTAGGTAAATGTTTAATGATAGATAGATAGATAGATAGATAGATAGATAGATAGATAGATAGATAGATAGATAGATAGATAGATAGATAGATAGATAGATAGATAGATAGATAGATAGATAGATAGATAGATAGATACTGCTCCGGCTTAAACTGCAGGAATGTGAAAGTTTTTTTTTTTATGTATATAGCTGATATACAGTTGAACTACGTTTTAACGTGTACTCCTTTTCTATGTGTATTTCGTGCAGCTTGCACTCTTATATTTTAAAGTGAAGGTTTCCAGAACATGTCCACAACCTATTATGTCAAATAGTCGAAATAAATGCTTTACATAATGCTATGAAGACTATCAAAGAAGTCACATATTTTTCTTCCTTGTTCCTTAAATGGAAATCACATTGTACTTTAAGCAAGATTATATGTTGATTTATTTTGTGGTTTCCACATTAGTCATTATTTATGTGACATTTACAATTCTACATGTACATGTTTAGTCTTAAATATTTTGTCATTGTATTAATCACGGCAACTTGCAACTAGGTAATTTCTTGCAAGGATTTTTTTTCTTTGCATAGCAAAGTATAAAGTAAAGTAAGTTGTCTACCGCTATGAGTGCTATTTTACCTACTTTTTTCCTTTAAAACTTAACTGACCCTCGGGTTTCCTAAGAGTATTTGGTATTATATATACATATTTGCACAATAATCCTTAGGCCATAGACTCCATGTTGGCTATTGGATCCACTGGGTTCCGTCAAGCCTCCGTTGCGTTCCTATAGACACGGATGGCTGTGTCGTCATCAACATAACGGAGGCTTGGACCAGTGGATCTGGGGCTCTGAAGGGCTGTGGAGACAACCCTGTCATAGAGCGCCATTGCCATCAATGGTTGGCTCATTTTAACGGATAGTGGAGCCTAGGGCTAACTCATATTGTAGCATTTATTATCTCCCACATTTTTCCTTCGCCCATGTCCTGTGTATTTTCTGGATGTAAAGGTTTAGCTACCTGGCTGGGCAGTTCATTTACCTCACAGTCAAAATTGAACATTGAGCTGCACATGCATGGATGTCAGTAAACAGATAGCGAGATGATTTTATGGCAAAAATATTGTGATTGTAACACTGTTCTTTTCTTCCATAAATCAATGCACTGTATATTTATCAGTGCCAGTTATTGCACCTTTCTTTCTACTGAGAACCATTATGCAGTATTTCAAGGAAATCCCTGTAAACCTTCAAGTGACCTCCATCTTGGTCCACCATCATTTTTTTTGTGTAAACTGGTTTCAAACTGAATACAAATATGCTCTCCTTTGTGAAGTGACAGGCAGGTGCACAGATATAACCTATTCTGTTATCCTCTTTTTTCCAGCAGGAGTATGAATGTTGAGGCCTGGCCCTCTAGGTATCCTCTATGCTCTTACTTCCTATCTAGGGTTGCCGTAAGGATGAGTTCTGACTAGGATTAAGAAATGAAGTGATGCTAAGTAAATGAAATGTGTAGAGACAATGGAGATGAAGATGAGCATCTCCCGAGCCTTGCATTCAAGGGGTTAGTTGAGTTCTTTAACAATAGAATGTCTTGTTGGAGGGCCACAAGTAAAACACATTCCAAAGCTGCTGTAAAAAAAGCTTTACGCTCTTTCTGTAATGTGCACCATACATTATACATGTTTACTGACATCCCTGCCTAGTACAGGATCATCCTTTAATGAAAAATTTCATATGGAAAGCAGTGTGCTGTCATTGTCCTTGATTGATAGGAACTTCCAGGGATTATATGACCCTGCAGCATGTCCAGGTGATGTTTGTATCCAGCTGGATTGGGCTCTGGGCTCTCTCACAGTGACAGCTCATGGCTTCTCTCCCCCTTTCAACTGTAGGTGCTTTTTGTCTCAGTTTATCCTTATTAGGATTTAACTTTGTACCTCAAAATGAGATTGCACTTCCCAGCAGGATACTCATTGTAAATTCTATGTTGATACCTGGAGAAACATTAACCCTTTCTAGGGCAGCAGGTATGCTACAGTATATCAGCTGATTTAATGATCCAACAGTTCATCATGAAATACTGTTCTTCAGCTGCAACAGGTTTTAAGAAGAATAATATTTATCTATTCATAGTGGAACTGGGCCATTTTTCAGACAAAGCCTGAAATGAGCGGCTTGCTTATCCTAGAAACTACTATGAAAAACATAATCAGGCAGAAATAAAGTCATTCTCTGTCTTCCAGCAGTTTGTGTTTTATAAAACACTGTGCTTTACATAGAAATAATTGTGCCGTGGATTGTAGAAAAGACACAAATAAGCACATCTATTATCCTTCATTAGGATGCAGTAGGAGTGAGGAGAGTGAATCAGTGCTGTTTTGTAGAATGCATTAAAATAGGATTTCACAGTAGTATCAGCAGCAAACTGGATATGTTATATTTTAGAATTTTTATATTTAGAACGTAACAGTTGGACTGTGATAATTTACAGTGTTTATATGGGATGTAATGTGCTTGCTCCAAACTGAAAGGCTGTTCACTGGCACATGGGAAATATTCACAGAAATACAATTAGGAGGCTTTGTATAAACTTGAATCATGCCGACTGTAAACATAGATGGTATAAAAAGTAAAAGCAGTCCGGTCAATGCTGCTTGACAAGGTCAACCCACACATGTTGTCATTGTACACCCTCTCACTGTCGGTATTCATGTACAAACCGCATTCCAAAAAAGTTGGGACACTAAACAAATTGTGAATAAAAACTGAATGCAATAATGTGGAGATGGCAAATGTCAATGTTGTATTTGTAATAGAACGTAGATGACAGATCAAAGTTTAATCCGAATAAATGTATCATTTTAAAGGAAAAATATGTTGATTTAAAATTTCACGGTGTCAACAAATCCCAAAAAAGTTGGGACAAGTAGCAATAAGAGGCTGGAAAAAGTGAATTTGATTATAACGAAGTGCTGGAAGACCAAATAACACTAATTAGGTCAATTGGCAACCTGATTGGGTATAAAAAGAGCTTCTCAGAGTGGCAGTGTTTCTCAGAAGCCAGGATGGGTAGAGGATCACCAATTCCCACAATGTTGCGCAGAAAGATAGTGGAGCAATATCAGAAAGGTGTTACCCAGCCAAAAATTGCAAAGACTTTGCATCTATCATCATCAACTGTGCATAACATCATCCGAAGATTCAGAGAATCTGGAACAATCTCTGTGCGTAAGGGTCAAGGCCATAAAACCATACTGGATGCCCGTGATCTCCGGGCCCTTTAACGACACTGCACAACAAACAGGAATGCTACTGTAAAGGAAATCACAGAATGGGCTCAGGAATACTTCCAAAAACCATTGTCAGTGAACACAATCCACCGTGCCATCCGCCTTTGCCAGCTGAAACTCTAAAGTGTAAAGAAGAAGCCATTTCTAAGCAAGATCCACAAGCTCAGGCGTTTTCACTGGGCCAGGGATCATTTAAAATGGAGTGTGGCAAAATGGAAGGCTGTTCTGTGGTCTGACACAATGTCATCCAGACCAAAGAGGACAAGGACAACCCAAGTTGTTATCAACGCTCAGTTCAGAAGCCTGCATCTCTGATGGTATGGGGTTGCATGAGTGTGTGTGGCATGGGCAGCTTGCATGTCTAGAAAGGCACCATCAATGCAGAAATATATTCAGGTTCTAGAACAACTAATGCTCCCATCCAGACGTCATCTCTTTCAGGGAAGACCCTGCATTTTTCAACAAGATAATGCCAGACCACATTCTGCATCAATCACAACATCATGGCTGCGTAGGAGAAGCATCAGGGTACTGAAATGGCCAGTCTGCAGTCCAGATCTTTTACCTATAGAGAACATTTAGCGCATCTTAAAGAGGAAGGTGCGACAAAGAAGGCCCAAGACAATTGAACAGTTAGAGGCCTGTACTAGACAAAAATGGGAGAGCATTCCTATTTCTAAACTTCAGAAACTGGTCTCCTCGGTCCCCAGACGTCCGTAGAATGTTGTAAGAAGAAGGGGAGATGCCACACAGTGGTGAAAATGGCATTTTCCCAACTTTTTTTGGGATTTGTTGACACCATAAAAATTCTGAATCAACATATTTTTCCCGTAAAATGGTAAATTTTCTCAGTTTAAACTTTTGTTCCGTGATTTATGTTCTATTCTGAATAAAATATTAGAAGTTGGCACCTCCACATAATTGCATTAAGTTTTTATTCTCGATTTGTATAGTGTCCCAACTTTTTTGGAATCCGGTTTGTATTTTCTTTGTGTGTAATAAAAGTAATAAACAATCATAACATTTTTTTAACAAAAACAATCCTTTGGCCACTGACCTCATACAAGTAGTTACTATTGTTTGCTAGCATCAACTTAGTTTAATGGTAATGGTTTACACCAGTAAGATTCAAGATTTGAGGGCACACAATTCTGCTTTTTATAAAAAAAAAACAGTTGTAGCATGAATGTCATGTTTCATCTTTGGCCAAAGGGAAAATACAGCAGTGGTTAATGGCCCATCATTTTTTGTGATCCAACCAGAGTGATAAATAACGTGGGTGGAACAGCTGAACATGTCCTAGGTCTTCACTTGCTACAGATAAAAACAATTGTCTCTCCAAAAGTAAGGAGAAAGGAGGGAGTAAAGGGACATATCATTGGCAGAAGTTGGAAGATCCATAATGAGAAGTTAGGGAGTGATCACTGATCTATACATAAGGAGGGCAAGGGCAAGGGAGGAATGTTCCCTTTTCAATGAGCACCACTGTGAATGGGTGAATGGAAGTAGAGAAAATGTAAAAAACAATATTCTGTTTACCTTGAAATCATAAAATTTTTTTCTAATGTTTACTTTTTTCTTTACAGTTATTCTGGTGGTAGTGTTTGGGATCTGCTGGGCACCTTTCCATACTGAGCGACTGATGTGGAGCTTCATTGATAACTGGACAGACGAAATGCATCAAATGTTCGGCTTCGTCCATGTTATCTCCGGTGTATTATTTTATCTTAGTTCCGCGGTTAATCCAATCCTTTACAATTTACTCTCTACACGTTTTCGTGAGATGTTTAAAGAAGTCATGTGCCATGGAAGGAAGAAGAGGCTTGGTTCTCGGAGGTCTTCCCCCAGCGTTACACGTGTCACCACAAGGAGCACGGTTTGTGAGCATGTTCCAGGAAACGGACTTCCGTTCGCTGAGGTGGATGAATTCGATGTGTATGAAGAATGTGAAAATGTGGCAAAAAATGAATCCTCTTACTCGTGATTTCTGTTTCCAGAGCCATAATATTTTATTGTGTACTGGATAGTGAACTCTAACACATACATTTCCAATTCAGTGGGATCATAAAACCTCTAAAAATACGTGTAAAAATATATCAAGTCTGGCAGAATGGTGGACAGGACTCCTTTCTCTGATTACTGTACAGATTTAAAATAGTTTTATGACAAAAGAACTGTGTAGGTTATTCCAGACTGTCTTCTTAGACTCCCAAGATATTTATAGGCCATCAGAGATGTTATATATAGAAATGGAGAGATCAGAGCTCTTACAGTTTTTACTTATTCTCCACACTGCAGTCCCATGAACCTGCTCTTCATCACAGTAAAAGTATGAAGAAGTAAAAAACATGGGGGCCTACATTCCAGAAGCAGAAGCCAGACAGGTTAATAATGTGTATGAACTCCAGTGTCTCATGCAGCCAATAATTCTAGAGAGCCTACTGCCAGTTAACTCAGTTATAGTCTCATGTAAATAAGACAAAACTACATTCAGTATGTAAAGTATGGTATATCATTTTATCTTATTAAAGAGCCAGTAAACCTAAAACTAAGTTGTATAATAATAAAAAAGTAACAGCTATTTACACAACTATTTTTAGAAAAAAAAATCACTTCGTAAACAAAAATAAATAACTTGCTGGTTGAATAAAAGTAACTTTAAAGCGGTTGTAAACTCAAAAAAAAATCCCCCACATACATGACATGGACATATTACACACCTGTCAGCAGTATACATCTGTGAAAACTGCTACACAGAGAAAAAAAAAAGGTACTTACAATCTTCACTTCCTCATTCCCTAAGGCACCATCTTAAATACTGGCGCCTGAAGCCCCTTCCGCCCATTCTGTTGGACATTACTAAGGTGCCCCTCCCTGCAGACATATTTACCAATCCCAAAGGGTTTGATATGGGAGGGCAGTTCTGGTCCTTCCAGAGATCCATGTGCTGCATATGTGTGTTGCAGTTTGCATAGGAGACAGGAGTGAAGCTGAAGGATGACCTTGTAGGAGACAGGAGAGATTGAGACTGAAGTGAAACAGAAGGACGGGGATGACACTAGGTGCAAGGAGGGATGGAATTTGATGTGAAGTTGAAGAACGGGGATGACACTAGGTGACAGGGAGGGATGGAATTTGATGTGAAGAAGGATACGGATGACACTAGGTGACAGGGAAAGCACAAAGAGAAGGAGAGGATGGAGATGATATGGTGGTGAAGGAGTTCAGTGTGCAGGTGTTATGGGGGTGACATGGATTTGGGGGGCACACAGGTAGGCTGAGGATGAGGTTAGGTAGGTAGGAGGTGATGGTGGAGGACACAGGAGGATTTGGGGCGCTGCACTGACAGAACACCTCCCATGTGACTGTCATTGTTTACTTCTCTGCCCTCACAGCTCCCGTGTCCTGCATCCTCCTTCTCTTATCACACACTTTGACAGCTGGCAACACAAGAATGCCAGGAGACAGAGAAGGGGGGGGGTTTCTGCTGACAGGAGAGAAGAGAGAAGCTTGCAGACTCGGCTGTGACAGTGACGTCACAGAGGACAGGCAGAGCAGAGCATTATGGGGCTGCTTTCAGAGCAGAGCATTATGGGGCTGCTTTCCCGGGAGCCCTAGGCACAACGTCACAGCATGGGAGGTGCTACCTCGGAAAAACTCGCCCTTACTGCTTTAAAATGTACAAGAGGCATTTTTTTACATTTGAGCGAAAAGTGTCCAGTCCAAAATTATTCATACCCTTCACAAACTGCCACAGTCTCTGCCAAAATCCAAAGTTCTTTACCATTTAAAATAGTCCAAGCTGTTCTAAAGCATCCTAATTACCCTGATTAATTGGTAACCGCTGTTTTAATCAACTCAGTTGGTTTGTGGACATTCATGGCTAAGACAAAGAAGCTCAGTGAGGACCTGCAGCTGCACATTGTGGCTGCTCACAAGTCAGGAAAGGCTACAAGGCCATATCTAAATGTTTTCAAGTTCCACAGTGGCTACAGTGCAAAGTATTATTAAAAAATACAAGATGTGTGAAGATGTTTGCACTGTGAAAAATCTGGTTGGAAGCCAAAAGTGACACCTGTGCTGGCCAGGAGGATAGTGAAAGAGGTGAAAAACAATCCAAGGATAACCACAAGGCCATCCTGGTCAATATTGGCTCTGCTGGTGGCAATTTTTTAAGGCAGACAATCCAACAGACACTGCACACTGCTGGGTTCCATGGATGCAGACCAAGGAGGACGTCTCTTCTCCAGAAAAGGCACACAAAAGCTCACTTGGCCTTTGCAAATGCTCAACTGGACAAAGAAGAAGACTTCTGGACTTCTGTGTTTTGGTCAGATTAAACAAAAATTTTGTTGTTTGGTTACAATGATGTTTCCTTCATTTGGCGTAAAAAGGAGAAGCCTTCAACCCAAAGAACACCATCTCCACTGTCACACATGGTGGTGGGAACCTAATGCTTTGGGGATGTTTTTCAGCCAATGGACCAGGAAACCTAATCACAATAAAAGGGACCATGAAAAAAGCAATGCTTGAGGATTATGACCGACAACATCAGGCAGTCTGCAGAGAAACTTGACCTTGGGCACCAGTGGACATTTCAGCATGACAATGACCAAAAAAACACAGCAAAAGTGGTGAAGAAATGGTTAGCAGACAACAACATTAACGTTTTGGAGTCCTGACTTGAATCCAATTGAGAATCTGTGAAGGGAACTAAAGATCAGGGTGATGGCAAGAAGAGTCTCCAACCTGAAAGATTTGGAGCTTATTGCTGAATGGGCAAAATTACCTGTGGAGACATGCAAAATGCTGATCTGCAATTATAGTAAGTGTGTGATTGCTGTAATAGTCAATAAAGGCTTTTCTATTGATTATTGAGAAGGGTATGAATAGTTTTGGACATGACACTTTTTGCTCTTACAGGGAGTGCAGAATTATTAGGCAAGTGGTATTTTTGAGGAATAATTTTAT
>CM070035.1:61374439-61390492 GCA_036250615.1 Ptychadena robeensis | reverse complement strand
CTTAATGGTTGGTAGGGGTTCAAATACTTATTTCACTCAATGAAATGCAAATCAGTTGCATCTTTTATTTAAAGTTGTTTTTTCGATTTTCCTTTTGATTTGCTATCTGCCACTGTTACAATAAACCTACCATTGAAATGATACTGTTGTGAGACTTTTCATTTCTTTGTCATTGGACAAACTTACAAAATCAGTGAGGGGTCAAATAATTATTTCCTCCACTGTATGTCCATATAAGGGTCTAGTAGACATCCTTATTATAATAATGTTTGAAACAAACATATATGTAACAAAAATTATGTTTAAAAAAAGAAATTAATAAAAGGTATTATTTGAATGATAAAATCTCGTAAATACTTATTTTGTATGATAGATTTAACAGTAACAGTATGTATTTATATTTGGTTTTTGTTTATAATAAAAAAAATGATTCGTTTGGAAATGTGTTTTGTGACGTCATCACTCAGGAGGTGGGGGGGGGATCTACTCTCCTGCAGCAGCTTCCTCTTTAGATCGGAGCGGCCGTAGCAGCGTGGAATTGTAAATTTGCGACAAATATGACCTGACGGTTTGAGAATTTCTCCTGTTATTAAAGTCAATGCACCTTGAACATGTAAAGCACAGGTATATGCGAAAGTGCTCAGGGATATTCTGCAAACAGCCATGGCTGATGTTTGGCCATCACTATTCCCCTCCCACCAGCCATAATGTCCCTGTACTGTAAAGAGAAGGACTTAGCAAAAGGGTTTTTAGGATGTAGCTCAGAAGGGAAAATTAAGAAAGGTAAGCAAAATCTGAGTAAAATAAATGTAAGTTATAACCACAAGGCTGCCTTTAAATAAGCATGGATTACCTCTTGTGGTTCAATGCTTGCATATTGGCATTTGTTAGCACGAACAACAGCAGTTACAGAAAAGGATTATACTGTTAAATTTCACCCTCTGTAATTTTAGCATGAAAACATCTGTCAGTTAATGTCTATCTCTTTATCCTCTATAATTCCTTTGAGAAATACACTCGTGTTTTGTGACCTTATTTTGGAACTGGCTGTATGACTTGCATCTCTGCAACATTCACATATTACTCAGAAGACACAATGCAACTCCCATTACCAAAGTCCAATAAAGTGTGTGATTGGAAATGTAATCAGCATTGTGTTTATTGTGTCCCTCTGAGGTTCTCAGCTGCTCCTACACTGGGTTACACAAACCTATAAGGAGTAGATTAAAACAACTGTAGTCCAAATGAATGACCTCATTATCGAGTGGAACTGTGTGCACATTTACTGGGCTAATCCTCATTATTTATACTCTCTAAATTCTTTAACTAAATAGTATTATAACAGCATCAAAGAATTTACTTATTCAGGCATTAGCCATGAATTATTGATACTGGCGGTTTCCCCATTCAGCATAGCTACATTTCGATTGCCATATTTGTGCATTATTTCAAAGCCTTCCACATAAGCTTCAGGAAAAAAAGGAAAAAAAAAAAAAGCTACCATATATACTCAAGTATAAGCCGACCTGAGTATAAGTAGTGATGAGCGGCATAGGCAACATTCGGTTTTGTGGCATGCCGCGAATATTTGGAAAGACATTCGGAAGATATTCGGTAAATATTTGCATTTGGCATTATCCGGAAATTGCAAATATCGCCAGTTTGTGTTGCGAATATTGCGTACGCAATATATGCTTAACATGGCACGTACGCCATTTGCGTGTAAGATGGCTAGTGGTTGCCTTGCGGTTCCAGCGTTTTCATCTGCTACCTGAATCCTGACTGAGCTGAACAAGTGCTGCTGTGCTGAAAACTCCAAAAATGGTTGGCAGGAACTTTAACTCTGAGGAGAGTGAGATGGTCATGACTGTAAGTACATCAACTAACCTAACTTTGTTAAGTATGCCTTCCCATTCGTTCACATGCATTGAGGGGCGTGTTGAAAAAAAAATAGAATATTCTACATTGCGAATTTGTACGCGAATTTTCAAACTGCCGATTTTCGCAATAGTTCGTATATTCGCATGACCCCAATTTTGGATTAACAAATTCTTGATGGTCGCAGGGAGTGTTGCTAGGCTCTTGTTGCAGCCTTCCCATTCTTCCACTTGCATTGAGAGGCATGTGTAATGGAAAAAAAAAACAGAATGTCCGGAATTGCGAATATTCGGCAATGTATTCACCATCTTCACGAATTTCCGAATTGGCGATATTAGCGATTTACATTCGGAATCTGAATATTCACGATCATCACTAATGCTGGCCATACACATACCGATAAACGGCCGGATTTTAATCTGACCGACGGGCGTGCGCGCTCTCGCCGTCGGTCAGGTTAAAATCCGGCCGTTTATCGGCATGTCCCCACATGGGGCGACAGATGCCTGTCGCCCCACTTCTCGGCCGGCCAGAGATCCGACATGTCGGAAAATCTGAGCCGATGGGAGCCGATTGCCATAAGCAGCAATGAAGACGGCGTCTCCATCGCTGCTTATGGCCGGCACACAAAGGGTGCCTGGCCGATTGTGGGGCCCCAGAATGCAATGGGAGGCTAACGTGATGACGTCATCACGTTAGCCTCCCGGAGCGACATCAGGGGTAGTCTGCCTGCACACATCGCGTGTGTATGGCAGGCATAAGTATAAGCAGAGGTACCTAATTTTATCTACAAAAACTGGTAAAATGTATTGATTTGAGTATAAGCTGGGGTTGGGAAATGCAAACTCAGATAGTGGACTTTTCTAAACGAGAAAAATATAGAGAAAGCACCATTACCCCTAGGAATAAACAGGAATAATCTTAGTGCCACAACCCCAATAAAGTTGAGAACACATGTTTATTGTTATTACAGGATAGGTTTCAAGGCAATTCTTATGTTCAAGCATGAAAATACATTTCTATTTAAAAAGTCTTAATTATTATTATTGGGACCCAAAACCCAGGACAGGTGAGTAGACCCTGACTCGAGTATAGCCAAGGAGAGCTTTTTTAGCCAATTTTTTGGGGCTGAAAAAGTTGGCCTATGCACAAGTATATATGGTATATTCTTTTTTTGAAGGCAATATACTTTGCTATATATAATAACTCTGAAGCCATAATCAGATATTGATCCCATGCTTACTGTTATCCTAGGTATTTAAAAGGTACTCACAGCTATATAGTCCCTTATATTTTACCAAACCATGGTAGTTTAACCTGGCTGATTGAAATATTGACATATGAAGGCATTTCAATTAATATTTTCGTTTTATGGTAACCATGATGTTCAACCATTTGTCGACTAGCATCTAATTTGTAATTGATGGCAAATGGATCATGTGTCAATAAAGGGTTATTTATCACATTCCAATGATCCATTCTTTGTACTCAAGTATTGCATGCATCATAACTAAAATAGACAGATGTTTTACTTCAATGCTCATGTAATGATGTAATGAGACTTCGGCCTATCCTTATCCCACATGAGAATGAGTAATTTCTCTTAAGATTGGTTAATGTGGATTGGGGGAACTAAAGCAAACCTGATACTCCTTACTGTATTCTTGGTGCATGTACCAGCCAACCACAATTTCCAAATACATAAATGGTGTCTCTTGAAATAATTTATTATTGACTAGTTTTTATATAGCTCAGGCACATTCAATGAATGTCATATCCCTAATTGTCTTTGGGCTCTAATGCCCCTACTATAGTCAAATATCACTTTTTTTTTTTTTGGGAAGCCAACTAACCGACAGGTATGTCTTCAGCATGTGATTGGAAACCCACATGGACACAGGGAACATACACATTTCTTGTAGGTAGTATTCTGACTTGGACCTGAGACCCCACTGTTTAATTATCCAGTGCTAGCCTCTTATGCTATCCTATATTTATAATTTCTTATAATATCCATTTATCATCTACTGAAAAGCATAATTGTTGTGACAGTTAATATATGAATTTTTTTTTTGCCTGAAGTATGTACAATGAAAACAGATCTGTTTTTGTTGTCAACATCTGAAGCATGCTTGTTTCTCTACCTTCTACTTCCTGTTCACGTAATTTTTTACGTTTACAAAATATATTATCCAGTAGCCTTGGGGGAGGTAAATCTTCACATTTTCTAAAATGTGTTGGCTTTTTACTATATGCAACTTCGAGTAAAAATTAAATTTCTGATTGGAGTACAATTTTCCCAGTGTTTTCTACTTGTATACTATGTTTATTGAAGAACTAGACTAGCGTGTAGCCCACACAGATTCTCCTTTTTTTATGGAAAACATAGATAGGTTTTTCTTTAGACACTGATGTATGAGGTGTCTACTTACATATTCTCTTACATAAGATATATGCAGTATATATAAACAAAAGCTAACAAAGTCTTGAATGCATGTTGCTATTCTTATAGATGTGTTATTTTGGAGCAACTGTATGACAGTGGTGCAGCCATGCCATTCATGAACCCTTAAGTCTGTGCTGTCTTCACAGTCCTTTCAGTTAAAATTTTATTGGGAAGCTGTTATTTTCTTTATGTTTCCACTGTAGTTAAGCCTTTATTTTTGGCCAAGATAATTATGTATAAAATATTTTTCTAAATGTCACTGTTTCTTAATTTTGTTTTGTCGTATATTTTTTCATTGAATTTCAATAATTGTAACTGAAAGTAGAGAAATGTAGGAGAAGATTTATAAGAAAAAAAACAATACATCTCTAGAATCAGCTATGCTAGGTAATTTCATAGTAACTTCGTACTTATGCATAAGCCACGTATGCTACAACAGTGCTTTTTTAAATGCTTCCACAACCCTTTTCTACAGCCCATTAATTTGAGTGATGCTACCATGTGCAGGGTCTTTGCAATTAATTTACAAATTAGTGATGAGCAGCATAGGCAATATTCGAATTTGCGATACTTTGCACATAATTGTGTTTGGCCATACATTGTGAAAATATATTTGCAATTATAATCGCATTGTTATTACCTTTAAAATAAATGGGCACATGCGGTGTTTATTGTCGCATTGGGAACAGAAAAACACAATGCATGGCCACAAGCTTCCCAATGCATAATAAAGCGAATATTCAAAATTGCAAATATCCGCCGCCATATTCATGAAATTTTAGATTTTCAACGAGATTCGTTGTATATATAATTCAAATATTGAAGCTCAACATTATTACAAATCAGCTAGTTGAAACATTTTAACCATGTCTGCTTATAATTGACAACCAAGGAACTGTCCATTACATCAATGATGATTTGTGGAGAAAGCCCAATTGAAGGCTTCTGACAACCAATGCAAAAAGGACATTATTCCTGCTATTGGTTGTAATGGGTGTTCTTCACACTTTATGGCCACTGACCACCAATTTAATAAGATATTCTTTGTGGCAATTCTTTCTATTATATTCTTTGTGGCAAGTCTTTCTAATATATTTCTATATTCTAGGGGGCATTCTTTCTGTTGTGTGACATACTTCACGCCACTGACTCACAATGCAAGGGGCCATTCTTCTTTCCAGTGACAATTAATATCAGTGGACATTCTTCTAAAAGGGGCCAGCCCTTATGTTTTTTCCAGCAATTACCCATTTATCTAACAACTACAATACACATCAGCTTGAATGGAGCAGAACAGATATATTTAATATCCAGGTAAACTAGTACAATGTTTCACTCTAAACTAAATTAGTTGTGGTGGCACAGTCTGCATTGAGAAATGCTGACAGTTGTCGTGATAATTCACAAATGGAAGACACAAAACATAACTGTCAATGTCCCTTAGTCTGTGGCTCTATTGTAGATCTGACCTTGTAAAGTTATTGGATTCCAACTTAATATGTAAAGAACAGTACAGACTGCATGTTTTATTCACACATCTTTCTTGCTTACTTTTTGCATATATATGAATACTGATCAGAACAAATTGGACTAGCAATACAGGACAAATGTATTTTTACAAAGCACTTAATCTTTGAATTCAAGTATTGCATTGACATCAATTGCCCCAGCAAGCACATAGCCATACATTTACAAATATTTGTGAAAGAATGGGTTAGGAAGAGCACAGTAAATTTAAGCAGTAAATTTAAGTCATAATGTCATTGGATTTCTCTTTGTAATAAGTCGGTTTATGAAATTTTGTCCCTGCTAAATATTCAACCTTTAAATGTAGATGGTATTATTGCAAAGTGGAAGCATTTAAGAACAGTACATATAGTACATTTAGTGCAGGAGGGATAATGTGAAGTTTTTTTTTTAGCTGTTTGGCTTTTCCCCTTCAATTGTAAGGGAAATCCTAATGCTTCCGCATACAAATACATTTTGGCTAATTCTATGCGCCCAGCTTGAAGGAAGAGAATGGAAAAGGTTCCTTTCCTGCTTTACTGTGCTGCAGTACACAATTCAAGGTCCATAAAGATGAAGTTGGCTGAGGAATTCCCGACCTCAACCCTATCATAAATTGTTGGAATAAATTTGAAGGGAAATTGTGTGAGCCAGGCTATCATGCTAATTATCAGTGCCTGACCTGCTAAAGGTGAGTGGGCAAAATCCTTCCACACTCCATTACCTATGGAATATATGGAATGGAAACTTATTTTGATGTTTAATCCTAAGTAGTAGAGTTTCTAATTAAAATTCTACCATCTACAGTAAAAATTAACAAATACTCCACTAAATGGAATGCCATGTCATTTGTTTACATTTCACCAGCCGATCTCAGGAATGCTGCCAATAGAATAGATATAATATTTAATACACATCGCACCATTCACAGAGGCTGCAAATAGGTCGGCGTTAAAAAAAAGTCTGCCATAAATCATGTGAGCATATTGTCAGCAACAATGTAAACCAGGCCAACACAGGCTATTGGAGCCTCTGTATATTCACTTAAAGAAACTGAGGTTTCTGTAAGATAATATAAATCAGTAGATACTTGGTGAACAGCCATCCTGACACTGCTCACTCATTTAGTAAGCCTACCACACCATTTTAGTGATAATGAGTGAATCCAGCTCAGGTTTTCTTCAATGTATATTATAATATAATATTTTTATATGTATTTTTTGGCGTATAAGACGACTGCATGTATAAGACGACCCCCACATTTTCCAGTTAAAATATAGAGTTTGGGATATACTCGCCATATAAGAAAACTTCCAATGCACACCAAGTAAAAAATTTATTTTCAATATGGTAATTCATGATTTCAATATGGTAATTTTAATTCAAATGCTTTTGACATGGGCAAACTGCCCATGTCCACCAGCAAATGTGCCAGCGCGCAGTTGGCCAGCGTCCTTTTATCATGCAGCTCAAGGAAACAGCAGTGGACACATGGCCTTACATATG
Organism: Ptychadena robeensis; assembly: GCA_036250615.1. Classification (NCBI taxonomy): domain Eukaryota; kingdom Metazoa; phylum Chordata; class Amphibia; order Anura; family Ptychadenidae; genus Ptychadena; species Ptychadena robeensis. Next base: position 61,383,156 of record CM070035.1, on the reverse strand, counting down.
CCTACTCTTTTAACCCCCAGACCTCCAACAACCTTAAAAAGTCCTATTTTCTTTGTAATTTACATTCTCAATTTCACCAACCTAACTGCAACCTTTCATGGTTATTAATGTTTCCCTGTGGTTATCCAAGTGACATAAATTGTATACATTTAACAATAAAAACTAAAAGAATTTTGGCAATCCAAAAATTTAACTTTATATACATGATACAGTGAAGGTGTTTTAATGTGTTTGAGCCGCAATACCAGTTTCAGCCACTGGAGCCAAAGCCTCTAGTGAGCACATCGGCTTCGTCTCACACATGAAGAGGAAGGGGGGATGAGGGGGGAGCTGCTGATGTCTGACAGGCAGACTCCTCCGGTTCGGAAGTTTCAGCACCCGGGTATAAAACGACCCCTGACTTTTAAGAAGATTTTCCTGGGTTTAAAAGTCGTCTTATACGCCGGAAAATACTGTAATTAAAACAAATGGAGACTGTCATTAGTGGTTTCCTGAAAATGTTGTTTGCCCATCTGCCTGAGCTGGATATCAGTGGCATGGGGATGGTGTGGTCATATGATCTACCCAATTTAGGACCATAACACCATCTTAGTGGTTGACCTGTTCCTACTCCCAGTTTTAGGCGATTAACATAACAAAGAAAACTTTCGTCAGAAACTTCCTGTTTCTCAAGATGTAGCCTATGTTGGTTCTTTTTATAACAAGAAACAACACAAAAACTGAAAAAAACACGATTTTATATCATTACACAAATGTGAGTTTTCAGTACAATGATTTTCCCTGCCAGGAAAGCCATAAATCATTTATTTTCATCTAATACTTCAACCAAGACATTTGTACACTTGCAGAATAAAAGTCAACAAACATGACTGATGCACACCATAAATGTAAACTTGCATGCCCAAAAAATTCAACACACAATAAAACAAACTTATATGACAGATAACTGGCAGAAAGATGACAAGCTCAGACTGTGGTTCAGAAAGCTGAGATTTCTGGTAGGGTGATATTCAAAGGGGTCACATGGGGTCTTGATCACTAGTACCAGAAACAACTGTCACTTTAGACATAAACATATTAGATATATGATAACACATCAGCCAGAACTTGATAAATGTTTGATGAAAAAGAAAAACAAGTTCCAATTTCTCACTGGCCTGACATAAATCTGAATACGAAATGTTTTTCCTCTTGAAGGGAAGGCAGGTTAAGTACAACCTGACAACTAAAACAATAAAGTTTTTAATGGCATTTAAAGAAAACAATTCTGCAATGAAAGGGTTAAAAAAACCACTGATCTATGCCTCAATGTACCCTACACTTCCAAGGTGTACAAGAGGCACTACACCCGAAGGGCATAAAATACCGGACACTCAAAAATTATTTGATCAATGCAGCTCGCTCCCTCATACCACGACACTGGATAAGGGAAACGGTACAAGAATGGAAATCCCAGGTTGCCTGTAAGTGAGATGGAACAACTCCTACACATTAAGAAAGAGAACCATATGAAGTTCAACAAATTATGAGACCTTGGTTTACTACATATTCAAAATCTGATAAGAAGAAAAGTTTTTGTTTTGCCTAAAGCCAATACACGCTACAATCCCGCCCAATTCTCTAGCGGCTGATTGCTGCGTAATGACATCATCACACTGCAGCCGGTCGCTCAGAGGATGGAAACACACCCTTTGTGTGCCAAACATTACTTTGGATAGTCCCCATCATAGTCCAAGTAATGCAATCGGCCAACAACAAGTCGGATCACCATGCTGATCCTGATCGATCTGTCTAGGTGGCAAAGCGACCACAGAGTGATCGAAGCGTGTATGGCTACCTTTAGAGGATCTGTATGGGTGACACCCGAACTGTATGCCTTCTCATTGGGCATATAGGGGAAGAGACCCCACATACCCCGTGGTACTTACCAGGAGACCATTAGTGATATGCTGTTATTGTGAACTGCATTGGTTTTATGTATAAAAATATAGTCAGACTGAATTTATTTACTTTTTGACTGACATGGAGGGACACTGACATGTAAGGACACATCAGATGGTATTTTTGTCTTTGTACCAGCCTACAGTCTGTTTCTTTCTTTTGTTTTGTTTTTGTATTCTTTTTTTTCTATGTTTCTAATGTAAACAATTAAAAATTCAATAAAGATTTATTGGAAAAAAAACATGCGGGGTCATACCAGACCCTGCCCCTATTGGCAGGGTCTGGTATGCTATGAAAAAGGGGGACCAACCTTGTCATCCATCTCGTCTCTAAAAGGGTCAATTGTCCCACGAAGGGGTTCTTTTTCCTGGAGCTTCAGTGATGCATCTGTGTTCCACGAAGTCCACTGACTGAAACTTTAAAGATGCCAGCTGATTGATCTCCACCCAGCGGTTCACATGGTCACTGTTCGGGGGCCCCCTTTCCAAAGCATACCAGACCCCTGCTAGAAGGGGGTCTGGAATGCTTGGGGGGGACCCACGCCCTTTTTTTTTATTAATAATTTTTTTAAATGTCATTTTTTTTAATGACACTTTTTCTCTTTGTTTCTATGGGATGGGGAGAGGGTGGCCTGGGTGGGAAAAATACCTAGTTGGTTGTACTGTCCCATCTGACTGTTGGGGGAGGGGTCAAAGTTTGCCTCCATATATAATGTATGGTAGTCAAACTGAACATCGGAAGTGTCCACCCGGCCGGCATGCAATGTTTGCTGAGACCCGACTGTCGGACGACAGTTTGGCCATCACTAGTCATAATACTACCAACAGTTGGCAGTAGTAAATTTAATTATTATACTTATAGCACAGGGGGCATCCTACCACAGTTCCATCCTGGAAATCTGAGAGTTGACCAAATGTTTGTAGAAGCATTCTGCATATATTGGTGCTTGATTTTTGTGTCAAAGTTAGTCAATCAGACAGAAACCCTGGAAAATAGAGATAATGGATTGACAGTGTAAACCCACCCGACACCTACCCCTACACACTGGGCACCCATGACTGTGGTTGGTTGATATTACATAGAAATTACACTATTGCTATAGACTGCTAATTCAAAATGTTCCATTATGTTTTTGTGTTAGTTTCAGGATGATGCAGCTTTCCTATATAACATCTGGTTAACACTAATTAGATTCAAATATAAAGTAGTACTTTGTGAACCAAAAAAGTAATTGGTTGGTGACCAAAAGAAGTTGGTTGCACATAAAAAAAAACATGTGAGCCAAATAATGATGATCAATGAGAGTCCTGATAGGATACTGTAAAAAGGGTTTGTAATGAGATACTAAGAAACAGCTAACTACAACTACATACTGAATGTCAGAGTTCTAACAAGATCACACAGATACAATCTGCAGCTCTAATGATGAGCCGAATTAACCTTAATTTGTGTACAAAATGACACCTACAGAGCTGTGACCACCCCCACATAACAGACAAATTGTTCCCTACAGTAGCCTTTATGTGTAGGCAGAGATGTAACAGAACACGAAGGCTGGTGGTGACATAAAAAGATCTCAGCACCCACGCTCTGCTACGGGGTCAATTTGTAAAAGCAGAGAAACCGAACATGGGAATCTTAATTAAAATCTCATGCAAGTAATATAACCATTGCTGTAGGTTTATCCTCATAAGTCGCATGGTGAAAAAAAACGTTACAATCATAAAACTGAAAAGACACATTTTTAAAACAAATAATTAAGAATAACAAAATTGTAACTATAGTAATGTATTGATAAGGAGAGTATGAATCATTCTGTAGGTTACTCATAAATTACAGCAGGAACATGATTTGGACAATAAACATTGAAATCAGTTCCAGACTTTTTATTAGACAAGTGTTGAATACAGCATTGTGTAGATTATATGTAGTGTGTTTATTTAATGACGTATGCTTGAAAACGACTCAACAGGCAGCTTGAGATGCAATGTATATTTTAATAGCAGTGCTTTAATTGGCGATAAAAATATTTTGTAGTAAGAAGGTAGTAATCCCTACTGGGGACTTGGTGGTTCCACAGAATTGGAAGGAAAGGAAGCTGTGTAAAGTATGGTCTATCCAATTGTGACATGCAAAGAATTACTGCGTCAACTCAATATGAAAAGCATGCATGGCCACTTGACAATTTTCAATACAATTCATCCTTAGCCATAATGAGCATAATAGGTCATGTAACTTTTAAGTAAGGTGTAAATGTCTATTACCATTTTTTTGGACTTTAACCACCCGAGTGTAGTGATGGCGCGAACCCTCCCTGGGGTGTCCGCGAACAGGGCGGGTCGAACTTCAAAGATGTTCGCCGTCCGCTCTGTTCGCGGACATATTCAAATTCCCCGCCTCTAGGCGGGGAATTTGAAACGGAGAAACCGGATGTGACGTCAGTGATGTCACATCCGGTCCGTGGACCGCAACCTGGAACGCATAGTTCCTGGTTACGGCCGCAGGATGTGACGTCACTGACGTCACATCCGGTTTTTCCGCCGGTCTTCTCACTACAAGACCGGCTTCTGTAGTGAAAAGATTCTTCCTCCGGCAGGATTACACAGGTTGTGATCCTGCCGGAGGAAGAATTTAGACCTTCTTCTGGCCGGCGAACAGTACGGGTCGAACACCCGTACTGTCCGCCGGCGAGGCGAACGGCGAACATGCCGTGTTCGCGGCCGAACTGTTCTCCGGCGAACAGTTCGGCCCATCTCTACCCGAGTGTCGCTTTTACCCTGAACGATTCTGGCGTCACCGTTGACGCTGGAATCTTGCAGGGAACCTCCAAGTGAGCATATAAAATGCTGCCACGATCGCCGGTGGCGCACTTTTTAAAAAAGCGTGCCACACATGCAACGTTCAGGAGGTTAAGACACGCTTTTTTCCCATTCACATTCCTAGTCTGAACATTAATTTTTTAAATGTACTGAGAACAATAGCTCTGCATTCCCTCCAACCCAAGCCAAAAGGCCACTGCTAAGAGAGAAGTATTAGCTACAGCTTAGGGTACAAGGCTGAAACTTTAACATGTGTGTATCAGTGTTCATCATGAATATTGTAATTGACAAACAACCCCATGTAATCCTTTTGGACAATTGCCTGAAAAGCCACCATGAGAGCCAAATGTAATGTAATTCCCTAGGCTGCTATGCTTTTCATTCTTCTTGTTGCTGAAAACATGGTGCTTTTAGATAGCCGTATGAATGAGCCCTTACATACCACATCTAGGGACTCTTAAAAAAAATGTTTTCAATCTTTCAATTTTTTAACACTTTAAGGCATGGCATACCTCTACTCCAAATATATTCAAAACATATATCACATCCTCTATAAAAATGGAACTGTATATTTCCAAAAATTGTCCAGAAAACATTAAGGTGAAGTATTGCTCTTCACCTGGTGCAATAGAGTGTACAAGGAGAAGTCCCTGTCTTAAACAATTATGGAAATTGCTAGACCATTCTACATACATACAAAATCATATATGCAACCCTCCCTCCTCTGTTTGGGGCTATATTTTCTGGTTTCTATAACAGTTCAAAATGTCTTTCTTCCTTTAATGAATCCTCTATCCCTTTCTCTATGAACATCATTGGAGTATATTTGGAAATGAAGACTGCTGTCTCCATTGTTCCATTATTCAACTATTTGAACTGGTTAAAAGGCTAAATACATTATATTTGGTAAGCTATACATTTAAAGGACACTGTAGGCTTTAAAACACAGGGACATTCACTATATACACAATGCCACATTTCTGTCAGATGTGGCCCTGTTGAAGGTCCATGTGATAAATCATTAAGAACAGTATTCATGTATAGTGTGTAATAAGTATGCAGCTTGTGTGTGCTTCATCCTTCATTACATTAATTTTTTTTCTTGCAAGACTTCCTATAAATAGCTAAAGTCTCAATAGAAAGCATTTTACACAAGTGCCCGTAAAATATTATACAGGTGAAGCCTGGCTGCACTCCAAGAACCTCTGCATGTAACTTTTAGGACCAGGCAGCTGGCAAAAGAACTATTTAGAATTCACTTTGTGTCTTTTGTTAAATTTGAGGCCAGCCATGTTAAAATGTACTCAAATTTGTTTTGGCAGCCTAGACATTCTACTACCAGGGAAGAACTCTGAATGGAGTGACTTGAATAGAAACCTTTTTACCATAGCATCAGGCATTATTTTTGTTACCTAGTTTTGTTTAGCTAAAAAATTTTGTTATTCAGTTTAGGATACAATGGGGAGTGGGATAAAGCTTTTTTTCCTGATTGAAAAAAAAAATAACCATTTTCCCTGAAAAATTATATTGCCCTGTAAATGCAAGATGCCTAAATCAAAAATATTTTTTTGAAGGGTACCCTACTTTCAAAATATAATAGTAAACCCAGGCAGTACAGTTTTACATATAACATATAAAAGTACAAAAAATGTTTACCACTTTAAATAAATATGCAAAAAGTCTTCGCTAATCACTAATGCATTATAAATAAAACAATTAGAAATAAAAACATCAACTCCAACTCCTCCATTCCTGAGAGCCTTTTGAGAAAGGTGCCAATGTGATGAGGAAAAGCATCACAAACATTGGATGCCTCCTCTTCCAATGGGATTTTCATAAACAGGCTCCTCCTCCCCTCATCCACTTTTAGGACTTGTTGGATGAGACCTACCAAGGGAATCCATCATTATCCACAAACAATTCAAGAGGACAGTTTGTAAGCCTGGATTGTATCCTCTGAACCGTGTTGGGGAATGGGAATGTGGGTGATGTATTAGTGCTTATTCCATACCTGTCAACTTTAATTTGTAAAAAAACAAGAGAAATACAGGAAGTGATGTCACTGATCTTACTTCCGGTATTGAAAAAAAAAATTTTGGAAATTCTTCTGCTTAACAAAAGTTCTCGGCTGAATTAGCAGCGAGAGGCTTGTGCTGATAATGTGGGACATAAGTAGGGAGAGTAACGTCCTTTCCCTACTAAGTTTTGGCAATTTCAAAAATCGGGGATCTGTTGAAATCGGCCGGGAAAGCCATATAAAAAACGTGACATTCATGGCCAAAACAGGAGGGTTGACAGGTATGGTTTATTCTTACAATTGAACTCTTTTATGGTTGGTCTCTGTGAGATGGAATCTGATCTGAAAGAGGATGGTAATTATATGAAACATTGACAGGATGCCTTCTCTGCCTATTTTCCATTTCAATGCATTCTACGTGTCTATAGCATCCTGTAACATACTACTTTTTATAAATGGTTCATATAAAGACATTTGTAAAGACATTGATTGATTTGTTCTATATAACATATATAATAAACATATATAATTACAGATATCGCTCATTTCTACATTTAGAATACTTACTAGAGATGGTCTACTGTGTGAATTGGGCCTTAATAACCCTTAACGGGCTGTTTCACACTAGCACTGCACTAAAATGAATGGAGGATCAAATGTCAATGCAGGATGCATTTTCAGTGCCTTTGGAGTACCATCAACTTATAATGGCACTGCTAAAGTGACAGGTTGCTGTCAAAATATGACAGCATGAAAGATCATAGTGATCTGCCATGTCAGGTTGCTAAATGACCAGCCACTAATGACCACTGTACTTTTCTATGGGGGAGGCAAAAGTAGGGTTCCTCAATCCACCAAAGAGTAGGCAGCACTGAGAAAGGGCAGTGGTGTGTCAGTAATTGCCCAAGAAATGTCTAGGAGAGGTCAATATATTATGTCAGATTTATTCTTAAAACTAGGCAAATTGTTGTTCTCCCTTCACATACAAGACACTTCCCCGATAAATTATAACGATGAAGTGATCCAAGAGTCATGAAATGTGTTAATTTGTGTTTCTTAGTTTCGTCTGAATCATTAAACGGGTGCGCCTCCCTGCCTCTTTTTAGGTAACTCCATACACAACTGTTCAAGCTACTTGTCTCTTCAGTGGACATGATTAGATCTCTAAAGGCTATCTGGGCATAATATAGAAAATTGCACTTTTCTAGGTGGAGTGGCCGACATCCCAAATATATATATATAAGGAGACTGCGGCTGGTGTCATAGACAACCAGCAGCAGCATGGATTCCCCCCGACAAAATCAGGGGCAAGGGGACTTTAATGGCCACCAGTCTCCAATGAAAGGAGAGAGTAAGAGAATAGAGTATATATAAAAAATAACATGGTTGTACGTTTATTATAAGATCATAGAAAAGACACATAGCATGGCAAGGCTAAGTTGGCAGACATAAATATATCACATGGATGCAGTAGATGGTTCATATGGTATATAGACAAAAAAAATTCAAGCAAAATAAATCCATATATTAGGGTTGTGAAAAAGTTGTCATGATACGGGACCCCATCACAACAGGGTCCAGTTCACCCCGGCTATCTGGGCATGATCAACACATTCATTCAGTGGTGACATTGTCAGTATCTCCATAGGCATCAATCTTAAAGAGAGGTGAATGGACAACATTTTTTGCCACACCAGCAATTCAGATCTAAGTATGTAAGGAATTTTCTTCTCTTTTTCCACAGTTTTTCTCCCAAAACTTGTCTGTCTTTGGCTGCTTCCAAACAGTCCTAATATTTTCCTCCTCCTTGCAGCTTCTAACAGCATCAACACCAACATCTTAAAGGAGTCAGTGGGCTGCTAGTCACATAAGTCACATTGGTTATTTCCTGGCTCACCTCATGTCAGCCCACCACGGGTCACTCCTCCCCTTGACCCCCT
>CM070035.1:61361606-61374339 GCA_036250615.1 Ptychadena robeensis | reverse complement strand
TGAGGTGTAAGCCAGGAAAGGAAATTTACAGGTAAGTATGAAAACAAATTTCCATAATATCATAGCTGTCTTTCACTCTGCCTAGGTTCACAAATAGCTTCTCAATTTCTATGGACTGTCTGTGAGTTATATGCAGGGGTGCACATAAGTGGTCCGCCAGTACGCAAATGTGGGTCAATACCTAGTAATGTAAACAAATATTGATGTTACTGATCGCATTTGAGTACGAAGGAGTCTGACTGTCACAGAGAAATCCACCCTCCCTCTCTCCTTTCTCCATGTGAGCAGAAGCCGAGTGATAAGTGCTCACTAACGACACTCTGGCTGAAAATTACCAACATTCTTTCAGTTTTTTTGTTAAATGTATAAAATTCATGTCACTTAGATAACAACAGTGAAACATTAATATAACTAAAAGGTTGCAGTTAGGAGTGTCAAATTGGGAATGTAAATTACTAAAAAAAAGATTGGACTTTTAAGGTTGTTGGAGATCTGGGGATTGAGTAAGTAAGAGTAGACATATGCAAGACCATGTGTCCACTGCTGTTTCCCTAAACTTGGTAAAAAAGATGCACACCAGACCATTTGCCAGAGGATTTCCTGCTTGCAGGCAGTTTGTCCATCGTTAGGGCACTATTCATATAACATACCAAATACATGAAAAAACTGTGCCCGAACAGCATCTGCCACTTCTTTTTCATGTCTTGGAGACACGCCAGCTGTTGACCTGTGGATGGAGACAGCTAATTAGAGGCTCAATTAAGAACAGGGGGGTCCATCTGCAGCAGAATCTACCATGCTGACACAGAGGACAGTGAGAGAGACAATGAGGAAGACCACCCTACATATGGGGTGAGTACCAAACACCATCTCCTGCTACTCATCTGAGTAGCTCACTAAAAAAGTTATGTGCACCCCTGGTTAGAAGGTAATAATGATATTACAGTGTTACAAGCAAGTATAACCTGAGAGCACATAATACGGAGGCACTTATCCTTTGAATGTGTTTATGTAAAAAATGATGCAGACAAAGCACTGCCAATAGTTTTTTTTTCCTGCTTTTCACCATCACTTCAGTCAGTTTATCATATGTAAGCTTTCATTTGCATGACCTTCAAGAATTTCCCTTTTAATTTGTCCTGGAAATCCTGTCCGTGACTGTGTAGTAATTAAAAAACTATTAATAAATGTGTCTTAGTATCAATTTACAGTAATCATTTAAAATGTGTACACAATTCTTTTGATATTTAAAATACACATTTCAGTCCTTCTGTCTGCTTGTTTTAAATTTTTCCATGTCGTCAGCACTTGAATAAGAAGAAAGGTGATTATGTGAAATGTATTACAAGTCCAGGTTTTTATTTGCCAACAAATATAAAAATAATTCTGACTTTTTTTGTGTAAGTGTGCAAGTTAACTATTATGAAGGTCAGTGTATCACTTTGCATGCCATTATATTATTCTAAATGTCAGTGTATCACTCTGCATGTCATATCCTGCTGACTGCCATTCAGAAAGTCTATTGTTTAAAATGGATATCTCTTCACAAGCTTTTATGTCATATTGATGGAATAATAATATAACTATTTTTATTACTTGCAATGCAACCATCAGCCTTCTATTTGCCATCACTGCAGGCCCTCCAATCCACCTTCCTTCATAGTAGAAGATGACTTATTTTAATATGGCAAATTGAATTTAAACATTTGCTCAAATAATTTAGTTGAATACACTTGATTTAGTAAACTGTATATTACGGTAGAAGTACTTAAATACACATTATTCCAGGCAAAAATGTCATTATCCTTCACCTATCAACTTTGAAGATTTTGGACAGACAGGTTCAACTCATCCTAATTTAGCAAAACCTATTTTGTTCTCTTGGTTTGGGATGAATGAAGGAGGATAACATTTCTGTCATGAACTTTAACTTTTATAACTGAATATAAAATTGTGTACCATGCAAGCAGGCACAACCCTTTAATGACCTTCATCTGACAGTAGTGTGGGTACAGGGGAACAATTAGGAACACTTACCACTTATTTTTCACAAGTAGATCAAGCATACATCAGATCCATATTAATCCATTGTCGATCCTGTAAACCTGTGATGTCTTGACCAATCATACACCTACAGAAAAATTACGGATTCCCTGCACTTAGGTAGATAGACTAGTAGTTAGCCTCTTAGTCCATAAAAAAAACAATAATGTTTAGAACTTTCCCAGCAGCAATAATGTGTTACATAGACTCATAGATTCTACATAGAATCAACAAAGTGGAATTTAGTAATTCTCATGCTATACACAATCATATATTAGTATGTGCAAGACTAGGGCTTCACAACGTTTTGCAGAAAATGCGGCAAAATGCAATGGCCATGTCTTCCGTACATGCCTCATTATTTTTTATTGGGCACCTAGGCGCGATGTGTGCAAATCCCAGCACATTCATTTTGAATGGGTGCGTACAGAAGACATTTTCACCAAAACGTCTTAAATTTTTTTGTGCAGCATGTCTATTCCCAAGGAGTTCTGAGGTTTAATTAATTTGCAATTCAGGCTGAATGATACAAGTGAACATTTAAAAGTCACACTTTCTGCAAAGTTCACAGTAATTAAAATGATTTACCTCATGCACAGATGCTGGACTTTGTGGTTCATGTGCGTATCTAATATCCCATAGGAACATGAGTCATTCTGATACCTTGGTAACCAGACAAGCTTATGTATAGGTATCCAATAGTAATATGTATTCACACTTTCATATTACATTAACATATGCTGGTTATCTTTAATTATGTCATACATTTTGTGATGTGCAATCATGAAATATTCTGCAGCTGTTATGACTAATATGTGTCAAATCAAGACAGCATTTTCAGTATAAAGTGTGTAATATATAAAACATTGCAAGGGATGAAAACAGACTAGCCAATGGAATAGTGTAGAGGAGTGGTGCAGGGCTGACTGCTTGGCGTCTGTCTGGGCGGGGATCCTAGGAAGTACGTGACCTAGGTCACCAGGTGCTGGCTGTGTCTCTTACAGTTTGGCGCGCTTTTCTCCTCTTCTTAGTGGGCAGCCATCCTGGGCCTGCTATGGAAATGTACACTGGTGCGGCTTACTGTTGGGGAGACCGGCACCCTGGTCCAGACAGGTAGTCAGCAGGCTTTGCCACACACAGTTCCTTTTGTGAAAAGTATATTCACGACACAGTTCTTAAGTAATCAATAAAGAATGTCAACACACTAGTTGCTGTTCAACTGGGGGCTACTTTACTGGGGGAAAGTCACTTTGTACATACAGCACTTTCTCTGGTCCCAGAGAAAGGGTCAATCCTTTATGTTAGGTTTGGTTGCAAACAAAAGGTAGTGGGTGCTGCAGCCCAAATCCTCCAGAGGTGTCTTGTTATCCGTCAGGGACTGTGAGTTTCCCAGGGCAATCCTATAAATCAGGGGTGACAGACCATAACTACCCCAGCCCTATAGGAGAAATGAGCTACTCACATGCTGCTGGAGATTCCTGCATACCCCTGGCCACAGGGCTGTCCCATGGGGTTCTGGCAGGAGTTCTGTTACACTACAATAGTTGTACTAAGTAAAGGTAGGTACAAGGGGTTGAATGGAATTTAAGCTACACACTACATATGGTTTCTGCAGCTTCTACCTATTCCCCATCCGTCTTCAGTTGCACTACACTGACTTGGAGACAATTACAATAAAATACAGGCACCACCTTACAGAACTAGTTCCCTGGCACTCCGGCATCCTTAACAAAGGGTGGGACTCTGTACCTACGACGGTCCCTTCCAATGACCTTTTCCATGACCAGACCACCTTCAAGGGCCTTACAACCCTGCTGTTGCAGTAACAAGTTTTGAAACCTGAAAACAAAGGAGTTAATCAAATTTATAAACCAAAGAAAATTGAGGGAGGGAGGGAGGGCGGGAAATTCATCCAATGCAGATCCTTCTCCAACTGAATTGTGGTGAATTCTCCTCACACACTAAACTACAGGAGAACCCCGCCTAGCAACTGAGCAAACCAATCCGGTAGAGCTGGAACAAGATAACACAATAACATAACATGGATACCATAAACAACATAGCTAAACATGTTTAGAAGATTTGCAAACCTTTAGTATGCCAGCTCCTTCTAACCCAGTCATGTAGGCCCTCCGCCTAGGTCTCTGTCTTTTGACTCCGGGCCTCCTCTGTCTTTCTCATCAGTTATGGAGCCACAATTTAGTAATATGTGTTTCTATGAGTAGCTAAAGACAGCTGATGAAGAAGGGAAACCATACCCACTGCTGGGTAAGTTAAGGCAGGGTAGAAAGTTTATTTGTGTGTATACCTATTGAATTAAATAGTACAAGGTAACAGTATATAGCTTTATGTATTAAAAAACACAGGAGGGATAATTTAATAACTGTGTCCATGTAATCCAGGCAAGGCATAAACATATGTAATAAAAGGCAAGTATATAATATACAATTAAAAATCAACTTTATGTCCAAGAAAGTTAGAGCAGTGCTGGAAAATATTAGTCACATAAAATATTTACACTTTGGACATCGTTTACTTAAGGGTGTACTCCATACCCATCAACCCTCCCATATTGGCCAGGAAAGTCACGTTTTTATGTGGTTTTTCTGGCCCAATCCCGAAAATAATAAATAGATTTTGAAATCGGGCTAACTTAAGAGAGAGAGGGTGTTACTCTCCGTCCTAAGTTCCCACCCCACGTAACGTTATTGACGTATTTGGAACGCAGAGGAGCCGGATCAACATAAGTGATGGAAGTGATGTCACGTCCTTTATTCCCAGCCGGTAAAGATGACGGGTATGGTGTTCTCACTTTTGTTGACAAAGGTTTAGACATTTATGGCTGTTTGTTCAGTCATCTTGAGGGGACAGCAAATGTACACTGTTATACGAGCTGTACACTGAGTACTTTATATTGTTTGAAAGTGTCATATTTTCAGTGTTGACCCATTCAAAGAAATGTTTCTGACTAGGTGTCCCTTGCTGCCTATAGCAATGTGTATAATTTTCTGAAACTGCAGATATTAGATGTAGAATGGATCAGCTGAGCAAAGCATACATGTGAGAGTTTAGACCATATCTGTTTACAACACATTTGATTTTTCATTAAATAGGTTTCAACCCCAGTAAACATCTATTCACATGGCTGCATTTACGCATTAGTGATTCTATACTTTTTATATTTATCACTTAAGCCCTATCGATGTGAACACATGCCTTACAAGTGGACATTATATCTGAGGAGTATATACACAAAAAAATACATGTCAATGCACCTGGCTACCTAGCCTCAATATGTTTCAAAGTTGTAAAGTAGTAGTACATGGTTGTTAAAGGAGTATGTGGCATTGTGGAAGGGTAGAAATATATGAAGAAGACATGTGTAAACATGAGCATGGAAGAATTTTTTTCCAATTGCAAGGTGCTGAAATTTAAGCTTTGAAATAAGCTGTTAAGGGGATCATTTTGTAGGCAGAGGGTTTATCTTACCACACACCACAAAAACATGGTACAAAAAAAAGGATTACGTTTTTTTGTATGAAAAACTCACTCTCAAGTGTGGGAAGGTTGAAAAAGGTTAGCATTAAGCTCACTGACTAAGTTGATACACAATGTTTGGTGTATCTGGTGCAGGTGACCAATGCATTGTGATTCTGAGGGTGCTGTCAAGGATTTGCTCCATTAATTGTATGTATTGTTATATTTTAGTCTTGGTGGCATATGTTATTATTTGTCATGATCTTAATATTATCATTGTAGTACATGTAACCTCCACTTGCAGTCTTTAAGAAGAATAGAAGATGAATAGCAGAGCTGGTATTTTAGTCACATCTTGCTTTCAGTGTTAAGCCATACCCAAGTCAGGTTTTTTATCTATTTAAAAAAACAAAAACCTTATATAGCAAATACAATATTCCAACTGGCAGGAGTGTAATTTGTGATTTACAGAAATAAATACAAAAATCTCCACAATGCACCTGTTGTTTTCAATTCAATAATGAATTGTCCTTTAAGAGAATAAAGCTCTTGCAGATGCTGCAGTTGTCTACTTGCATATAAATCACTTTACATATTCTTGTGTTGGTTATCATAAAGTTATTTACAGACATCCTCACTGTCATAAAGCATGAATGTATTACTTTTTTCTACATAGGTCATCTAAAATGCTTGGTTAATGGAAATATTGGACAAGAAAAAATTATTTCCTACTTCACACCAAAAAAATTAAAACACATGGAGAGCAGATATATAGCTTACTGGGTTCATTATTAGCATTTTTATTTGATTTATTACAGTTTAATATTTTTATAATATGATCCTAAATTTTTGTTTGTTTGACATAACACAGTAACACAGTAAGTTAATGAGGGGAGCGAGGGGGGGGGGGGAGTTAACAATATACAGATCAACCAATGGGGGAGAGGTTTTTTTAACAACTTATTGCTCTACAAAGAAGGTAAAAAGGGGAAAAGGTAATACATCAATTCCCACCAATGTAGGAGGAAGTTTTTTTAGCAACAAAATACAAAACAGAAGGGGGGATTAACAGTTTACTGGCCACCAAAGCTGGTGTGCTATGCTCTGAGAGTGTTGAGGGATGCACTTGAGGCCCTTTGTAAATTTCTACCTGAATCCCTCTCTGCTTTGACCACAGCTCTTATCTGATTTTTGTAAAAGGTAGTTAGGAACTGACTGAACCTAATGAAACAGAAGATGTTTTTCAGCAGTTGTGCGAATTGGTGGGGTGTTGTTTATTTGATGTGGGTTTACACCATGGCATTTAAAAAAAAAAAATTTTTTTTGCAATTTGTAGGTGTTCATTCCTAGGCTTAATTATTATAATTTATGGGAATAGGAAAGGGGTTAGCATAGACTCCTGTATTGATTCCATGTGGTGGAAATTTGGGATCTGAGGCTCCATGCCTTTGGGGGCCTGGAGTTAACCAAAGGAGGGCAACACTCATCATTTTGCTGTCCTACCATGCCATATGACTAGCGAGGCCTAGTAAGAGCAGGCAGGGGGACACTTCATGCCATTTTTTTCTTACCCAGCCAGGATCCATGACTAAAGGGTTTATGGTATTGAAAAAAGTGGGGGACCCCAAGTTTTTTTTTTTTACTTTTTGGCACAGGGGCCAAATGTGACCACCGGGCCACAGCCTCATTCTTAAAATCGATTCTACACAGAAGCGATCCACGCCGAGGAGACACCATTTGACTACTAGGGGTGGGGTGATTACACAAAGTTTTGCCTGCAGACATGTATTGTGCTAGCTGCTTCAACATGCACATTATCCCTACTTTAATGATAAAGCATTTAGATGAGCAGTGGGTAATTTCTGATTCTCCGTATTCCATAGTGCGGGGAATGGTCAGGACTCCTAGGCCTGGGATTAGGTGAAATGCCTGTTGGCAGCCTTATCAGTGTTATAGCATTGAATGGCTAATGCTTTACCATACTAATGCCAAATATGTGTGAAGGAAGAGATCTGCCCCTGGAATAGTACATTTGATTTTAATGTTAATGGTTTAAAGGATATCAGGCTGAATGGTCTGCCCACACACATTAAAACCTCGCCAAACCTGGCCCTCTCTGCAATTAGACACCCTTGTCCTAAGGCACTAACATTCCTAATGTATATTCAAAGAATCCTCTAGATAAACTTTGGCTTATAACATATAAACAACCCTCTCATTTAATTCCTACTTCCATCACATGGAATCCTCCTGACAAAAAACTGAAATGCTAACCAAAAATCTGGTATACTGCAAATTAATGTATCTGCATTAGAGTAATTTATGTAAAGCAACCAAACATCAGCATTTAGCTGGTAAACAACTATTTATAAAAGTTAATTTAGGACATGAATAATGGATTTGACACACTGAACCCTTTTTAGTGCATTGGGAGTTTTCAAGGTAATTGCAATTGCAAATAGCAATTTTAAATACGATTTGAAGATCTCCCAAGCCGTTTAAACTATCATTTAGGCTTATTAAGCATGTATCATGTCCAGATAAATGGAGGCACAGACAATATGCTAACACCCTCTAGAAAGAATTTGTAAATACGTCTGATGAAGGGCATGTAATACTCTTGCCATGTTTGATATATGAGATGCTATTGTACACCAATTTGTATTAGAGATAGTTTGCCTGTGCCTATTACACTTATAGGAATTGAAAAGTTTCAGTAAAAGTCGGTATTTAGTTTAAATTTGGTCATTTGAAAGTTATTACATCACATGACAAGCAGGCAAAACAAACATTTGCAAAAAGAAAAGTCAGTAGAGGCAGCTTACATAGTTTTTATTGCAGGGTTCACATAGCACCTACTCTATGTTCACAATAGATATTTTGGAAGTCTTTCAAGTCCCTATTGGGAGGGTTGGACTGAATTGGCAGAACAGTTTTTAGGCCCCCATACACCTTACAATCTTACCATACAATTTCTGTAAACCAACTTTTGTTCTACCAAAACCATGTAATATGAGGAGCTTTCTAAACCTTCCAATCACTATGTATTCTATCAGGGAGGACCCGGCACTACATAGTTGTTGGTAGTAATTGAAAGGTGTGTGGGGGTCTTTAGACAATTATTATAGAGCTGTTTCATTTTACCCACAATTGTGTGTGGAATGTTGCATCACCAGAACAGGCAATCTGAATAAAGAAGTGTATACAGAATCAAAACATGCCCATACCTGTCATGCATCCCGTTTTGGCCGGGAAAAGTCATGTTTTTTATGTAACTTTCCCAGCCAAATAAACTATTAAATTTTTTCCCGGGATTTTGAAATTCGGATAACATAGGTAGGAGGGGGCGATACTCTCCCTCCTAAGTTCATACTTGACTTGTGCAGATGGTGTGCGGAGTGGGAAATTAGAAGGGAGTATAACGCCCCCCCCCCCTTAAGTTAGGCTGCTACTAAATAGGAGGAGAGTAAACCTCCTGATACCAGAAGACATCACTTCCTGCCAATTTATTCCCTTATTCAATAAGGTAAAACATTACAGGTATGCATGCCAGACATTCAAAAAGGTGGTCTACAAAATCTAAACAATTAGAAATGCCATTGAACTTTCTGAAAGAGTATGTCTTTCTTTTTTATTACCAAAATGCTTTCTGCCATTTTAAGCTTTTAGTTTTAGCTTTGAAGTTGTATCTTGGTTTCACTTTGTTCTCTTTAAAGAAAGAGTTGCTTAGGAGTCTGTGAAGTAACCCTTTCAATTCTGAATACCATGAGATTTATTCTTGCCATGCTTTGAACATGTACATATTTTCATGATCCTAACAAACTTTAAAGCAAGCCTTTATTGACCTCTTAAGCTGCATGCATGCAGTTTTAAAGAAATTCATCCTCTAAGAACCCATGAATTTACTTAATTTTATTTCACTAATGCCAAGAGTTTGTATCTCGGATTACAAAAAATGTAAAGTGGACATATGTATGTTTTGGATTGTGAGCTCCTCCTCAGTGATATGATTATGTACTTATAAATATGCTATATAAATATAATACAGTACATTTCACTTAAATTTATAATATTTCATACAAATCTATGAAATCAGAAAAAGCTGCATCTTAGATAGGTAGTAATCTAACTGAACAGATAAATAATACTAACAACCGTTATTTGAAGGATAGGTTTCGTCATATATCCCCTGTTTGAGCAAATAGGATATAACATATGATTATTAAAAAATATTCAAAAGTAAATGCAATGCAGATGAGAAATAAACAAGCAGAAGTTCTTAGATATAGATTTAGCAGTATTCACTATTAAGTAAAAATAGACATGTTGCAAAATATAATTGCCAAAAGTGCCGTAGAGTGATTATGATACGAGGCTGTGGTTGTTTGCATATGAAGTATTCATAATCACTGTCTTTGTGTTCTTGCTACAAACCACATGTGCTAATTTCTATGTGTTCAATTTAAAGTTTATTGGGAAACAGCACACGGCAATGCTGGAGATTGGATATGGCCTGCAGACTTGACAGTGACAGGCAAATATGATTGTACAGATGGTAAATGCTGGAGAATATCATTTGTGTATGTAGTAAAATGTTATTTCAAACAATGGTTTCATTTCTATTGATTGATCTTAGTTTGTAACAGTGACATTTCTACTTATATCCACTTCCAACTCAGTGATTGACCGGTAACAATGAAAAAAACCCCCATATAATATACGTAGTTATGAGCTCATTACTACAATAAATACATACATGCTTCTCAAATTTGCACAGTAGATTATCATCAGTCGTGCTTATCAGAGAAATACAGAGTAGAACAAATTCACATTAGTGTTTGCTCCCATGGAACATATGGTGCAATGTGCCTACAGTCATTAAACTAGCAAATGTTAGTATTACACACAGATATGAAAACCACAGGGGGTCTTTTTTTATTTAAAACCCATTTCTAGGCAAAAATACAATATACCGTGTATTACCTCTCCCATCCACCTTTAATTACATTTCTTATTAACTTGTGAAAATATGTATATTCTCATCAATTCCCTTGATGGTTCTGTTTCCACCACCAACCCTGCACTGCAGATTAGTGTGCAACTAACTGCTATGTTTGCCCACACACTGGTCAATCTGTGAAAACATATGACCATGCCAATTACTTAAAACAGTAATAAGATTTGATAGATGCACAAGCCACATATTTTTCTGACTTAGATAGTGGGCAGACAGGGTCATTAGTATGAAGAAAAGCAGCTGGATTTGGAGGTACGAGTAGACAATTGTGTTATCCACACTCCTGAACCTTGTGAAACCCCTTCCCAGAAGGGATGGAAATGAAAAATATGCACAAATTCCATATCAAAGCTTATGGACTATAAACCATTACATTTCATCTGTGTTTGAGTCCCAAAACTTTCGGCATGATCACCTAAAACCAGATCCCACAAAAAGCAGGCATATAATGGAAGATCATCTTATGCCTAAACACACTGTGAGGAAGCTAGTTGTGAAATATGTCAATTCAGGCACATCACTACTAACTTAATGCCTCCAAACACCTAGCGAGCCAAGGCCGATAGACGATCGACAGAGTGCAATGTAATGATCTCGTCACACTGCACTCTTTCACTCAGAGTATCAGACCCTTTGTGTGCTGGTTGTTACTTTGGATGGGGGCGCCATTCCCCATGCAAAGCAATGACATTGGCTAAAGATTTAAGGACATGTCCATTCTTTGGCCGACCGAGCCCTGTCGCCACATGAAGCAGCCAATTTTCCCGTCGATCGATAGCCACAAGCGCACATGCAAATCGGTCAGCCGAAAAATCGGCCACAGCTAGCCAGGTGTATGGGGGCCTAAAATCATATACTATCACACTGAACTCTAAGACCCATGTGTAGCCCCAGTTCTTGGCATGTCATTGTTTTGAGACATTGAAATCTAAGGATTTTGTATATTTCTGAGCTGCTCTTTTTGTGGATGAGCATGTATGAAAATGTTCAGCATTAAAAAATGGGCACTACGAGATGAAGAAAAAAATCTAATAATAAACCAAATGTGCTCAACCTAGTTAAAGTTTACATGTGTAGACACCATGTAGATAAACATTCTAACTCATCTTCAGCCTCAATGTATTAATTCAATGTTTCCTGTCTTATTAACAGTAATAGTGTCCCAGTGGTATAACACAGCTCTAGGTTTTATATAATCAATTATTGCTAACAGCATTAATAACTACCAAACTACATAATAATAGATTATATGAATATCTCCTGGGTAAATAATTTCTGGCTCCACATATGTATTCATTTCCCATCAATAAATACATTTGACACATGTATAAATATTTCACACATTCATATAAGAAACCTTCTTGTGTAGATCCGAATCAAGTTATAGTGTATTGGACTTGTTACACTGCCTAAGAGTGCAAGGCCCGACTTTTAATTAAGGCCGCATTCACACTCATGTGGGTATGGCAATACCCAATGAGATTTGGTACTCGATAAAGGACTTAGCTGGAGCGTAAAAACAAGCTGGAACCTTGGCATGTGTTTCGACTCAATGCAATGCATGGTATGTTCACACTCTGCATTGCTACAAAACACACAGTTGTCAGCATTATTTGTTTGGGGTTAAGGGTGAGCAGCAATATTCTCAAGATATCACACATAAATTCGTAAATTTGAGAATTCGTGATCTCCAGTCATTATTACAGTAATTATTAAAATCGGCACTCGTATACAATGCACGGTTGTTATGTACTGAATAAATCTAGAGATATCTAGAATATTTGTGATTATGAAGATATAGCACTATATTTGAGATCTTCGTGAATTCTTGATAAGAATCTGGGATAAAAATATTCATGATCAACACTGTTTGGAGTGTCATTTAGAATTATGTGAATGGGGCTGTAAAGGTATTAACCTCCCTAGCGCACTGCTGAGGTACAGATTTCTGTACCAAAAGCGCACCATAAACTTTTAATGGATTTTTTTTTTTGTAAAAAAAATGTACATTAAAAAAAGTTTTTATTTAAAGTATAATTTTGTTTGTTTCCTGTATATAATAAAAATTTGAATCAAATCTAAATGCGTGTTGTGTTATTTACTTTAAATTGTACTGGGTACAATAATCACTGTACACAGTACAATTCCCCTTTAAATTTGGTGCCCCCCCCCCCTGTGTGAAGTCACCAGGTCCTC
>CM070035.1:61344791-61361506 GCA_036250615.1 Ptychadena robeensis | reverse complement strand
TATGCGGCATTCATGGGAGCCCAGCTCATCCAGAGTTTGTTCTTCACACAAACTCTGGACTAGCTGGGCTTGTCATGACCCCTAAGGAGGTTAATGTACATACATATTGTCTATACATTTAAAGTAAATTAACAGAGTTTTTAAAATATTTTTTTATGATCATCAATATTAATTTTCTTACCTGTGCATAGCAGGTGTACAAACAAGGAGTCATGTAGCATATGATAAAATAATACTTACCGTAAGAGCCAAAATCAGACAGGAAAAAGGCAAATAGCCAAGAAGAGTTAGAACAAGGTCAGTGTAGATGTAGCCCAAGCAAGTCATGAAAAGAAATGTCAGTGACAATAGTCGGTATGAGAAACAACACAAAGCTACAAACTAAAAACATTGTGATGGACAAGATGTAAATTGAACAAGTAGACCTTAAAGTGCACGTCTGCTTCAGCTATTGTGTATATTTTTTGTGTGACACAATGTTATAATGCAATAGAGAGCTGATCTTTTTTCCTTTCAGACTTGTAGAGAGTGCTCTTCTGACAAGAAAAGGAACAGTCCTATTTGCCTGGACACTTCATCTTCTACACAATAAGCATTATATGCAGCAGATGACTTCAGCTGACCTAATTTCCTGCCTGATGCATGAATAGCTTATAGTTTATGCTAGCTATGGCCCTCCACTTTGCATCTTTTTTGCTTTCACTACTTTAAGTAGTTTCGTCTGCTTAGCCATGTCTTTCTTCACCCAATAATTATTTTCTTTATCCAACTATGGCAGTTTTTTTTGCCCACTATACAGCATGTATAGGTATGCTAACTTTTCCCCAATAAGTGATTGGAGGCTTTGTCTCATAAGCCTATTGTTGAGTGTGTCTGACTGGCCAGTAGTCCATTTTTTTTATAAAGCCTTAGTATTGTTTATTTAATATTTAAATTTAGTAATAATTGTAATTTAGTATTAATATTTGTAAAAAAAATTTGTCTAATATTCCCAATAAAAGTACATTTGAGAATTCAGTAATTTTTAACTTACTTGTGTAAATCGGCACTTGTGCATGCGCATATTGCAAACACAATGAATGGTAGTTCCTGGTACTGATGTAAACCATCTTGAATATTCGCAATTATGAAGATATAGCACTATATTTGAGATATTCACCAATTCTCAAAGTGCCGATATTCACAAAACTAATTTGCAATTAACAATACTTATCATTTGTAGCCCCAGAAGGGCCTGTTATGTTGTGTTGGTTATTAACAAGCATTTAATTTTCCCAGTAGATTTGACACTGAAGAAGAATCAGGGACATGTGGGAATAACAGTGAAATTTTCTTGTTTGTGCAGTCTATGCTTTCTGAATTGTGTATGCCACTAATAAAACTTCATGTACAATTACAACATCCTCGTGGTGTATTTAAGGTTATTAGGACTGCCAACATTTAAAATCAAGTCTTTGTTCATTGAAAGATAAGAATTACATTTTAATTACCTTACGGGGCAAATCAGTTTGAATGCAAATGACACTACTCAATACAATATTGCTTTAGTTTCTGCATACTTACAGTATAACATTATGAGGTGGTCTAGAACTAAAAAACACTAATTTACTGTAACAAAGTGATTCAAATAGTAACAAGCAAACCATGGCTGTGTAAACATTTTGTATCTAATATTTGGCCACTTTTTTAGCTCCAGATATGACAATAATGTACACTAATATATGTCAGTATTATACAATCAAGGGCAACTTTTTTGAGAATTACATGAATATTTGGTCTCTCAAAGTCTGCTGCTTCAGTTTTTATGAGACCAGTTTGGATAAATTTCAGAAAGTTATTAAGAGTGATTAGAAGAATTGTAAAGTCTTTCCTTAACATAATAACCAATTTCTACTGCATTTCACTCCTTCTACAAAAGGATCTACTGAGACACCAAGAAAGCATCAGGACCATATCCTACAGGTGATTCATCAGATGCCACCACTGCAGAGCTTCCTCAGGACTGGCAGCAGTCAGATGCTAGTGCATTTGCACACATAGACAGGCAAAGAATTTGGAGGAAAGCCTGATGTCAAGAAGGGTAGCAAAGTAACCACTTCTTTCTAAGACTACTCTGAAAAAATTGGTCTGCTGAGGACCAGGGTAAAGTGATCTCTGGTGAAGGCCCTTTCTGAATGTTTGGGGCAGCTGAATAAAATTATAGTCTAAAGAAGAAAAAGTGAGTACTACCATCAGTCCTGTCTCATGCAAGCTGTAAAACATCCTGAGACCATTCATGTGTAGGGCTGCTTCTCATTCAATGGAGTGGGTTCGCTCACAAATTTGCCTAATAACACAGCTGTGAATAAAGAATGGGGCAAAAATATCCTACTACAGCAATCCAAGAACAGTTTGGTGAAGAATAATGCCATTTTCAGCATGATGGACCACCATGCCATAAGGCCAAAATTGTAACTAAGCTGCTTGGGGAAATTGTGCGTCCATGGCCAGGAAATTCTAAGGCCTTGATGCAATTGCTCAATCCTCAAGAGGCAAGTGTAAAAACAAAACCCTAAAGATTCTGCTAAACTCTAAGCATTGATTGCCATAGAAGAGGCTGCTATCAGTCAGGATTTAGCGCAGAAACTGATTGACAGAGTTCTTGAAAAAGAAGGGTCAATACTGCAAATCTTTACTCTTTGCATAGAAACAACTGACAAAAAGATCTAGAAAGATCTAAAAACATATATCGTGAAAACATATATTGTTGCCTTTCTCAAAACTTTTGGCCACGACTGTACAATGTTATTCTTACTTTTTTTTCCCATTTTCTTACAATGTTTATATCACTATATAAGGGAAACTGTAAAAAAATATTTTTTTGGCTATATATATGAAAGTATTAGACTTCACATAAGTAAGGTTGATATTGTGCATTTGTGTTTAAAAAACACTGTTTCAATTTAGAGTTTGTAGTTTTAGATTTACATGTGGCAGTAATATTTCCCACTATATATATATCAGCTCAGCTTCTGGCTTAATTATGCCTGTGGCATGTATTTTGTTTTATATAATTCAGCTATTAGGCTGACTACCCACACAACACAACATTAAGGTAGCTTATATATTTGATGTTTTTGATTAACCTAAAAGGAGATTTCATATAGATGGTTCAATTAAATTGTAAGGCAGGAAAACGCTACTGGGCATAAACTTTCCCGCATGCTTAGCTACAGCCCACACACCAGCAGTCCCAGAGGGGGCTGTCACGGGGCAAGGTTAGCCACTAGAGCCACTTTTTTTTTTACATTCAACGATTTCGAGTTAATTGCAAAGCCCCTAAACAAGGTATCATCACCAAACCTACTGGAGATGTAGAGAAGGGGGTATACTACAAAAAAAGCATGGCTCTAACACAAATAGCTTTTACATAAATGAAGTTCAAAGTCAAGTAAAATTTCGACTTTGACTTTGACCTTAATTTATACAAAAACTCCATGTGCTAGAACAATTTTGTTCCAATGTTCCCACAGCCCTTCTCTACATCTCCAGCAATTTGTGATGATACAATTTTCAGAGGCTTTGCTATCAGCTCACAAAATCAGCTCTATAGCCACTCTGTCAGCCATTGCCACACACGCCTTCACAGATAGACTGCTACCACCATTGGTGGAAGAATGCATGCATGAAGAGTACAACTGCAGTTGTACTCCTGTTTCTTTTGCATCTAATTCTTGCAAATGTTATAAATGGCATTTAAGGTTTAAAGAGAATAAGTTACAAAAATCAGGTTTAAATCAGTGTATCACAAGACCAATGGAGGAGCAGGTTAATGGTATAAGGTTATTTATTTAGACCTAAGTCTTCTTCCATTATATCCAGTATACTATTATAAAGCAGGCACATACATATTTAAAAATAAATACACACATGATGATGTTCTCAGGAAACCTTTTATAGTTTATAATAAGATGGATATGAGTAGTAAGGCTATTGCTATTAAGAAAAATACACAATAAATATGTATTTGTCATCATTACAGCGAATGCAGCAAGCTCCTTTAGATTGTATATTTTAGCCTGACAAGTGGATAAAATAAAATTTAAATTGTGTTTTATTAAAATTAATTGCTTTAAGACAGTTTACTATGTTCCTCTCTTTTGTATAGTGGTGACCCACAAAGCTGCTCTAACAGATTAAGTGAAGATATGACTTGTTAGGCGTGGACCATATTCAGTTTTTGCTAACTAATTAAAAAGCTAATTCATATAAGAACATTGCCTTTCATGTAAAGAGGGTTAATGACAACAAAAATACTTTTCATTCAGACATCTATGCACAATTAATTAAGGCACTTGTGACTTTAAAAAGATGTTCAAGATCAAACTTCAGCTCTTGTTTATATTTGTCGTTTGACAAATTAGTAAGAACGTCCTGTCCAGCATAAAACATCTGTGAAAAGGATTCTGCCACAAGTGAATCTCATGTAGGCAATCAAAAAGAATTTAACAACGTATCTAATTGCAGTTATTAGAAATCTGATTTGTTGATACAGGTTAACACATATGCTATAAAAGGCATATGTGTTAATCTGTATCCACTAATGATGTTTCTAAGAGGGACTTTCTCCAATATTAAGTTATTTACTGAAAGGCACAGATAACAATATTAAGATGTGTCAACTGTCAACCCATTGAACTCTTTGAAACTTTGATTCTGGCTTTTCCCTTTTGTACAGCCATTTTGAAAATTTCCATCAGGTTTGGTACCCACAATCTTTCCCTACCTATGGTGCTAAAGAACATACATGTATATTTGATTGTGAGTGGTACAAACCAGTCAAAATATTACCTGCTAGAGTATTGGGTTTCCACCATATAGGTGTGAGCATACCTAGTGCTGTAAGCAATAACCGACTGCACCAAACACATAACTGAATGTGCACGCCTACCTCAACGTCTTAAAAATAAATTTCTCAAAAAAGTAAGCGGATACATCATAACAAAATGTTTGCCATAAAAAATTATTATAGGCCAATGGAAAATGAGGGGGTAAAGATTATGATTCTACACTTTTATAAAAACAGTGGAAGGTCTGCTTTAAATTGTTTTATCAAAAAGAAAACAGTAATCTGGCAGATTTGAATTTATTGTCCCTCAGCTGAATTATTATCCAAAAACCTGCGTTGAGTTTTAACATTAAAAACACATCCATCTCCCCAATCCAGCTATTAAGCACACAAGAGACAGTTGGCTGTTTTCCACAAGGAGTAATTGCATTACTTATGTACCACAGTGATGTTATTGCTCAAAGACCAACAGTGGTGCTGCCTACACAATGGCAAAAGGATGTCTGAACATTTATAAATCTTATAATGCCTATTATTGGTCAAACAGGAATAAAGTTCAAACAATGTGATACCTCGGGTAACTGGGAAAATCAACAGAAAGGATATACTGTATTTTCAGGGGTCGTCTTATATGCTGGGTGTCGTGGTTGGGGAGCCCATGCAGCCTGCTGGCTCACAGGAGCCAGAGGGAGAGATCTTCAGAATCCCCCTTGCCCCCTCCTTTTCCTTCCTGATGTCTGTGAAAGTAGCTGGCTGCTACTGACGGCAAGTGTGCTCACTAGCGACATTGCGCATTGTGGCTGAAATTGGTATTGCAGGGATACATTAAACACATTGAATACATTAAATAGCTGTACAAAAACTTCACTTCATACACTTTATTCAATTTTTAGATTTGTGGGGGTTGTCAGAGTAGGCATAACATTTTTTACTTGGTGTGCGTTTGAAGAGGTAGTCTTATACGAGAATATCCCAAACTTTATATTGTAACTGGAAAAGTTGGGGGTCGTCTTATACGTCGGACAATACGGGAGTTATTATAATGTAAGCCTGATCAGGCAGGGACCTCTAATCCTCTAATATTGGATGGGCCACCCGGGATGTAGCCTTCAGAGTACCAATATTTCTGATAATAACACAAATCTACCTCAATAGTAGAAGAAGCTCACAAACCTACATGTTTGCAATACTCTTTGGACAAACCAAACAACCACAAATCCATACATTGTCAGCTAATAGATTTGTATTTGGATGATTTTTTAATCAACAGATGGGGTACAGAAGTCTTTACTGTTAATAAACAACTACCCATAAAGGATGCAATTCACTAGTGTACAGTGGTGGCACCTTGCAAATATGTGTCAGCAAAAATAAACATGCTATCTAAAGTTAAAAGTTACAGCACTTCATTAAGACAGAAGCAAAAAAAAACTGTATATGTATGTTTAAAAATGTATAAAACAAAAAGAACATACATTTTGAACATTTTGATGAGTAGATTTTGATTATCATTCTCCATATACATATACAGTCATCACAAGTAAAGATAATGAATGCAATATTCAAAATAATATCAGAAAAAAACTTTTACATATACATACATATACATGAATGGCTGGTTTTGTTATACACATCTGTCCAACTCAGAATGTGTAAAGTCTATTTTGCTCTATAGTCCAGGTGCCCAACCTGCGGCCCGCGGGCCACATGCGGCCCTTTGGGTGTTCTTCTGTGGTCCCCTTGGTCCTTCACTTGTGGCCCCCGAAACCTAACTGTTAATGCATAGGGCATAGGAACTGGCCTGTCCACCGATCTCCCACTGACATCTCTTCTTACAACGAGATAAAGAGGAGAGACGAGGGACTTCCTCAGGAGCCGCCAGGGTCACTGATTAGCTTTATGTGCATTATCATACTACAGTGTTCCCTAATGCTCGAAGTATAATTTAACACATGTTTTGTTATTTAAAAATGCAAAAAAAAAAATGTCTGCCTGCTGTAATTTCTTCATTAAAAAATGTTTATACAAGTCAGTTTAGATTGAAAATGTTACGTGCAGCCCTTCAGTGATGACGAGGGCCACACTTGTGGCCCTCCATATCAACTCAGTTGCCCACCACTGCTCTATAGAGAAGGTGCAGTATAAGCAGGAGGTGTCCCGATGGGAACTCCCCCAAAGGAAACTGTAGTAATTATTCCATCTTTTATTCAGTGATCAGAGGAACCGTGATGGGTCACTGTATACCAGATTTTCACTGGAGTTCTACCAAGAGCAGGTCTATTCGGCAAAAACAATTTAGTGTCCATATTGAACTTATGGTGTGTTTTGAGTTATGCAGTTATATATATTTTTTGTCCAACATATTAAGCAGGTATGCCTAGATGCATAGGTGGGGGAAAAATCCCTGGTTTCCTGTAAATTCTACTGAACAAAATTCTACTCCTGGCGTCGTGTCCAAAAAACGCATTAAATGTCTCCAAAAAACTAGCCAAAGAGGAATAAT
The DNA here is from genome assembly GCA_036250615.1 of Ptychadena robeensis. Lineage (NCBI taxonomy): Eukaryota > Metazoa > Chordata > Amphibia > Anura > Ptychadenidae > Ptychadena > Ptychadena robeensis. The sequence continues at coordinate 61,354,175 of CM070035.1, read as the reverse complement.
AATGTAAAGCCTTTAAAGCGCACCCAAACTCCCCTGATGTACTTTGTGACCCTTGCTGGCAAACCCCCTATTATTGAGGCCATCTGTGAAAAAAAAGATAATGAGATATGTGATAAGATATTGTCAAATGTCGTTTGTAGCCCCTCTTCTATCTTCACCACAGCCGCTGTATTCTTCTCAATGCATCTTGATATAGCAACCTGTCATGTCATCTGGTCTCTGTACAAGTCTATGTAGCTGATCTCTTTACTGTTAAAAGCAATTGTATCGGCGCCCCCCAATGGCCATATATGTTGCTGCAGCTATTAACCCCCAGTTGACTGGAATAAAGATGGAGATTTCCACAGACAAAGGCAAAAGAGGTAAGCACAGTGAATTAGGATTTTGGAGCAACTTTAATCCATAGTGACAGCTCAGCAGTAAGAAAAAATGTAATTTAATATTTGTGTGTTGTTGTGTTTTGAGTTTATGTGCTCTGCAACTTTAATCAGATTTTATTTCATGCTAATCCAGAGCTAGCTTTATACTCTGTTCCCCATTATATTCGATTGTAAGCCCGTCTGGGCAGGGTCCTCCACTCCTCCCGTGTCATAACCTGTTCCTGTGTATACTATATTGTGTTGTTTCTCTACTCTAATGAATTGTACAGCGCTGCATAATATGTTGGCACTATATAAATAAATGATGATAATAATAGCTGATGGTTGGATGGCTAAATTGCTTATTATTTTTTTGAGATTTCTCCCTTAATAATAATGAGGACTGTTTTATGAATCAATGGAACATACTGCAGCATCAGCGTTCTACATGGGGAAAACTTTATTTCATATGAAAGCATGTGAAAGATGGGTACCAAAGCCAGAACCCTGCTGCAAGATGTGCTACGCCTTTTAATGAAGCAGCAGGTAATAAACGTCAAGCAGAGACACATCGGCTCCAAAGCGCCTATCACAGAATTATGTTTAGGAGATAAGTGAACATTATTCTCAGTCAGTATCTCTTCTGAATACAAATTTATCATTGCTAATTATTTACATATTTGTTTGCCTGACAGGTTTTTATTGCTTTGTTACAGGTGTTACTGGAGCCTAGAGCCTGCCCAGATAAACAGCACAAATGATAAACATTTATTGCACGTCAGATTCGGTTTGTAGGAATCCATGATCTCCAAACTTTATTTTATCCACAAAAAAAGACCAACACCTAACACCATCTGCTGAGAGATGGCACATCGCCCAGGCAGTCTTGTCTGCTCGATGTTATGGAACATTTCAGCTGAGCCATCCATGTTACGCGACTTTACTGCATCTTTCATGGAACTTGGCAATATTGTTTCTGATCTGTTTCCCATATGTAAGAAATCTGTGTTCTTTAATTCATAGAAATGGCTGTACAGAGCTTCTGGCCTCATTAACTGTGGCTTTAGTAAAATTATGTGTGGGAGTGGGCCATGTTCATTTGTCTCTACTTACCTAGAGGCATTTAGTTGTCTATTTCATCCAATCTTCTTTCCAAGAGATTAGGGAGTAATAACTGAATAATTATATAATGTACATTAAAACCTTGTGGCAAAATGTTTCTTCTAATCACTTCAAAACTGTTCCTCTAAATCTCAGAATTTTGATTGTAAATTTGACTGTTAACATTTTTTTTTTATTGTAAATACATAGATATTGTCTAACTGTTAGAGGATAGGGTGCTCTACTTAAAATATAAAGAATTCTTCAAATAATTCCACATCTAGGATCTATACACAACATACATAGTGTTTACACACATAGTAAATCCATGAAACAGATACTACATAATAAATCTGACATATCTGAGAGCAGTGACAGCCGGAAAAATAACAAATCTCAGCTCTCCATTGAAATACACATTGACGTTTTCTCCATTGAAAACCATTATAAATGTCCCCAGTGGCCACCCACAATATTGCATCAAATTAACCCCCGATGCCTGGCAGATAAAAATGGAATTTCTCATATGATTTCAGGGAACAGCATATTTTATGTTTCCATCATACAAGCTCAGAGGTCAAAATTTTATTTTATATATGTTTGTAATATAAGTATACATATGCTTTAAGACATACTTCATCCTTTCATATATTGCTAAAAGGCTGTTAAATTTCAGGGCACATTCCCCTTAAAATGTAAATGTTACCACTAGGTAGCAAATTGTAAACAAACAATTTATTCTCCTCAGTAAAGTATTTCATTTTACCAACGCTACCCCAGTCTGCTCCAGTCCATTCTCTTAAGCTAGCCATACACGTGTCGGATTCCATGGCCAATTGATCACTCACCCAATTGATTCCGGCGATCTCAGCGGGAATGGGAGCTGCAATCAATCAGCCAATTAAGAGGATCCGATCGCTGCATACCACCTTGTCCGAGTGATCGCGTCCAATTGATCGGGGGCTCAGAATTGGATCCGACAGAGAACCAACATGTTCAATTGGGTGAGTGATCAATTGGCCATGGAATCCGACACGTGTATGGCTAGCTTTACTGTTCTACTGAGCATATCTAGTGATGTTGGAAGTCTATAAAGTACTACAGCCATTAGTGTCTTGAAAACATTAGAGGTTATAGACCTTTAATAGAAATAGAACCAGTCAATCCTTCTTGTGTCCATTTTCAAGAGAAGTAAAAAAATATATAATCCAAGCTATACTTGTATTAACAACTATTGCAGTACACATGACAGGTATAGCCACATATGCAAGAGTGAGACGAATAGTTTTTGACCTTTGTTAATGGTACTTGTAGGCTAGTAAACTGTAACGATTTTTTAAAGTGCTCTTACATACAATGTTGGGTTATATGATTTGTTGTTACACTCCAGGACTCTAATAAAAGTTGTATTGGTCCCCCAATCCTTAATGAAAACCCCTCTTAATAAAAGGGGGTTTGGTTTGACCTTGAGTGTGGCAGGTTGTTGGCCCTATTTACCAGGCCAGTCAGACCCTGTGCCAAAAAGGTGGTCTGGTTCAAAAGAAAACCTGAAAATAAAGAAAATAAAAATGATATTACACTATCCTTTGCACATTTATATAAATTTGCAAAAGTTACAGGGAAAACGGTCCTGAGCTTTAATTGATTGTTTGTTGGGCCGCACTCACAGACAAAAAAACCGCCTTTAAACGTGCTTACATTTATTAGAGTTTAAAACCAGTGGTACAAAACGAAAAAAAAAAAAAACTAAAAACATACAACATGACGCCCCCAGGTTCAGGCCAGAGCCCCCTCTGGCGCGTTTCCCTCTAAATGTAGAGCTTATTCATAGAGATTGTCCTGTCCTGAGCTTTGTCTTCTCTTGACACTCTGAGCTGTGAAAACAGCTCTCAAGAACTTTGCAAAGGCTGTAAAAACGCTGCATTCAAGTGAACAGAACAAAGCCACAACAGGCTTAAGCTAGCCATACACGTTCGGATTCCATGGCCGCTCGATCACCTATCCGATCGATTCCGGCGATTCTGCCAGGAATCGCTGGTGTGATCGATCGGCCAATTAAGAGTATCCGATCGCTGCATACCACCTTGTCCAACGGATTCCGGGACGATTCCGTGTCCGATTGTCCACCTCACAAATGGCAACTCCCCCTGATCTGTGCAGAATCGGATCAAAAAGACCAACATGTTGGTTCTCTGTCGGATCGGATTCTGGGCCCCTGATCAATCGGACGTGATCGATCGGACAAGGTGGGCTGCACACGATTCCGGCACGATCGTTTCGCGTGCACGCGCCCGGAATCGATCGGCCCGGAATCCGGCCGGAATCCGACCCGTGTATGGGGGCCTTTAGTGGGATGAGTTAAGGGCAACATATTACTATAAGATGTATTATTTTGTGCTTAAACAAACTGTTTATTTAATTTCTTTTAAACATAATTTTTTTTACATCTTTTTTTTTTGTGTAAGCCAAATACATATCCCTAAACAACCCTAGTGGAATTGATTTGCTCCTAACACTATTTATTCTTTTGGCAAGTTTATCAATACACCCTAAGCCATTCGGTTTGCTGGAGCCTGTGTTATTAGTACATAAGCCTTTCCTTGTTTACTTGTCTGCTGGGAGATCATGACTACGGTAAAATCTGAACTAACAGAATTTATATTCCACTTTCCACTTCACTAAGAGGTGATTTACTGCAGAATGATCAATATCTGGTATTTGAAAAAGTGATCTTTTTGGTGCACAATCAATTCTTAACATTCACATAGGAAAATATAAAAAACATCTATTTATAAGCACAAAATATGTAAACATATATATATAAAAAAATAATACTTGTTAGGGATGTGCTCTGTGCACACCAGCCTTTTGAAATTGATAACAAGTACCGGTAAGTAGACTGTCAAATACAATGTAGGGTATATATGTATCTGCCCTTAGCCCAGGGTGGGCAAACTTTTTGACTCATGAACCAGGATGGGTTCTGTAATTTGACAGATGTTGTAGTTGTCCTCGCATCCCCAGCGTCATTGATGACCATACCTGGTCTTGATTACCCACCTCTATAAGTTTTACAGAAATATAAATAAATTAAGACTTATACAAAATACATTGAATTAATCTTGTAAAACAATTTTTTTTAAAGCATTATAACTGTACAATTATTTTTAAGTAACTTTTTATTTATAAAATAAAAATGAAAAAAACTATAAAAAAGGGAACAACAATAAAAATACAGTAAACAAAGATCCAAATGAAACAGTTCTTGTGCACAAGCAAATAACAAATGATACCAGGCAGCATTATAAGGCAAATACAATTGCAAGAAAAGGAAGAGTATAGAGATGAGGTGCAGTATGACGCATTTCTCAAGGGTATCGTTAAGGGTGGCAGACATATAAATGTCCAATTATATTAAGGTATGGTAACATTTTTGATATGTCACCTGTTGATCTACAAGGTAAACTCATCAACAGTAAATTCCAGCACTCTACACATAAGCCTTCTCCACATCATCCAGAGCATATAAATAAAACCATGAACAATAAGTTAATTCTAAATATCTGCAGCCAGTAAAAAGCATTTGCTGAAAACCTTTAGATAACCTTTAAGATAAACAGTCTTTGCGCTAGAAATGTTTTGTACAAAGCATTTTATGGCTTATGATAGGAACAAGACTTGGTGACCACAATATAACCCCAGTGCATTTTTCTAAAAAAAATATTTTGATGGATGGAGATTCTAAGCCTTTACTATGGTAGTTATATATATTTTTTCTGAAAAATGAACTTCGGAAAAAAGGCTTCAAGCTAAAAGTATTTGATTTTTATACAGTGGAAAAAAATTAAAAATTTTTCCCCAATTCAAATTTGTGTCCACTTTTAGATTTTACCTGTGTTGTGCACACTAAAAAATATCAATTATAATTAAAATGGAATATAAATCAAAGGTTTCAACCCAATTTTACTGCTAGAGATGGTTGAATTTTTTGACTAGCCAATTTGTGAGCCGATTGCAAAGCCTTTGAAAATGGTATCATCACTAAAATTGCCGGAGATGTGGAGAAGGGATGAGGATCATTGAAAAATACGTAAAAATTTCGACTTTTGAAATTTTAAATTGACTTATATATTTATATGTGTGTATCGAGTATACTTTATATTTAAAGTGTATATAGTTTACCCTGCATTACAGCATGAACATGTGGTAGTGTTTTTAATAAAGACCAGAAAAAAACAAAAGCAGGGCTCTAGGATCCACTCTGCGATCTTTCAGTAGATAGTGATTTTGGGCACTACTGGACTAGACTATACTAAAGAGCTTTTCATTGGGAGCATTGGGACTGCTTGTGTCCAGTTGTATCTAAAATTAATACCTTTCTGGATTCTTAAAACACTGTGTGGCTCTCTTCACTTAAACTTTCAGGCTTGACTTCAAGACCAATGAGATTGAATGTACCTTATGGTGCCTTTGTGGATGCCCGCGGCTCTATATCTCAGTTCCTAATATGACACCATCATATTTTTATAAACCTGCAGATAGGGATGTGAAGTGGAATACTAATTAGGCTAATTGCTACCCACTCAGGCCAACCCTAGTGGTAGCCCTACTCTGAATTGAAAAACGTCATTGCTAACCCATCACAGGATACCATACTAGGTGAATTTCACTGGCAGCCTTAAACTTTCTCAATGGCTCTTTAACCAGTACATAATTGATTGGTTTGTGAATTTTATTCCAATGATGTAGGTCTATACAATTTCAGGTGTGTATAGGTGCAGTAAATAAGGTGCTGCAAGTCACTTTGAGAAAATGTTTTACATACACAAGATGCTGCCTGGAAGTGGGTCCCCTGCACAGGAAGGTTAATAAAAGCTTGAATTTATATCAATATTTCCTAAAGAATGCTTTGTGAGCAGAGAAAATGGCCATCCCAGGGCTCCTCAGGTCCTCCTACTCCTTTCACCCTCCACTGACCCCTCAATATATACTTGTGAGGTGCCCCTTGTCTAGTAATTAAATACATATTTTTGAGACTGTGTCCTGTATAGACGATAGGGAGAATATTTATATAAATGTACTCAACTACGTCATGCTTCTGTCCGGCGGACCAGGTCAGCGCAGTGAAAACTGCCGATCCGCCAGCATTGCATGGTAAAATTCCAAACTCCGGACCTCAGACTGAATTGAAATTTGGTAAGTGGACCTTTCAAATTTACATTTGAGTAGCCCTGGTCTAGAGTTCCATAAAACCATCAGTTTAATGTAGAATATTAATATGATGTTGTTTTATAAAGGTTGTGAACTAATATGTTGTATTATGTAATATGAAGTGGTATAGTTGTTTGTGCATGTACATTTGAACCTCAGCCTTATCCTTGTTCATTCTATTGTCAAATTAATTAAAACATGAAGGGGTAAAAATGAGAGAGAGGCTGTAAAACAATGACTTTGTATTTATCCCTTTACAGTGTATGTAATAAGCTTGCACACGTTTGTATACCAAGACAAAGAGAACAATAACATTCACAATTAATAATCCCTATTCTTCATTTACTAAAAATGGCTATATATAAACACAGATTAAAGCAGTGATCCATGCATATAATAGAAGAATCACATTTACATACTGAAAATCGAGGTTTCAGAGCCTGATTCCAATATGTGCACTTCATTTTTCATTTTATGGAATGGATTAACAAACACAGTAATGAAATGCATTTTGTACCATTTTGCCAACAGCATTCAGACATAAATTGAAAAGCTGCAAATGGTTTAAAAGGATGTCAGCTGTAAGAAACTTTCACAGAAATATGAGTGGAACAATAGATGTTTTAAATGTATGCAAAGGTAATTTATTTTATTAAGAAAAATGTGTTTATTATACTAAGATGTGTATGCATTCACATTAAGTACTTGGAGGGAATTTGTTAGCTGTAACATTTACAGTATAATTATGGTATTTTTTCCTGCAATGAGGAACAACATTGCACATGGTGTGTTGAGGTGAATAGTGTTGTAGATGCCCTCTGTAGATGATACTGAAATACCTATATACATATATGATAATCCTCCTGACAATGTGTAAACATTTGTCAACATCCCATTTTTCAAAATTTAAAAAGAAAGGAAAAACAAAGATTTCCATAAAGAGGGCTAAGGGTAATGGCAAGAGTATTATATTAAATTTATAATACATTTTTATTAATATTTTTGGACAGAAACTTGTAAATAACTCATGAAAGAATAAAGTTATGTTAAAACCAAACACACCATTGTTTTTCTTGTGAAATTCCCAATAAGTTTGATGTGTCACATGACCCTCTTTCTATTGAAAAAACAAAAGTTGGATTCAAAATGGCCAACTTCAAAATGGTCGCCATGGTCACCACCCATCTTGAAAAATTTCCCCCTCACATATACTAATGTGCCACAAACAGGAAGTTAATATCATCAACCATTCCCATTTTATTAAGGTGTATCTATATAAATGGTCCACCCTGTATATCCAACAGAACATCCTACAAACATTGGTTTGAAGTGATTGTTTTTTGTATGGCTTTTTCAGTCTCTCACATCACTGTGGAAAAATGTTTGTCCACCCCTGTACTATTTTGCTTAAGTTAATTGAGGTTTGCTTACTTTCATTTATTCACAGCTCTCTTAAAGCCCTACCCCAGTATTTCAACTAGCTTGAGGTCTGAACATTGACTAGGCCATTTCAACTTTATTCTTTCTTCTTCCATTTTTCTTTTGCAGATTTCTATCTCACATTTCACTCTACTACTTTGGTGTAAAGGTAGGCTGCTTTTATTATTATCCTATATTTATGTAGAATTCTACAGCGTACTGCAGAATATATTAGTTTTGACACTCAGTGGAGCTCACAATCTAATCTCCCTACCATACTAAAGTATATGTAACTAACTAGTCATATGTTATAGTCTAGGTCATGTGGGAGATAACATAGGAGATTCTTTTGGGGGTAAGCTAATTAACCTACCAATTTTTCTGGAGGGTGGGAGGAAACCAGTGTCTGCAGAGGAAACCCACAAAGAGAACACGCAAACTCCTTGCAGATAGTGCCCAGACAGAGATTTTAAACTGGGACCCTAGCTAATCCCCTGAGCCACCATGCCGCCCACGATGCCTAGTTCCTGTGTCTTAAACATAGAGAAATGTATTCTTCCTGAAACCGGGGAACATACCCGCCAATCAGTGATTAGCTATACATACACAGACCAATCATAACAGCTCCTGGATCGGGCTAACAATATCTGTATGTTCCCAAGACAGGAATATTGAGCATTGCCTTCATTATACTTAGGGAAATAAATTCCCTGTGAATCAACAATTACTCACCAAACTAGCCAACGGGGGAAAAAATATGCTGTCGACCACACTGGAGAGGCAGGAAACGGCACACTGGACGCAATCTTTGCCCAAGAGCTGGTGAGGCAGGGCTCATTGAGACCATATAAATCTTCCAAGGGGGTGCAAAAACTCACCCCCAGATGGCATGAGGAATTCAGGGTCCCATATGGGTATTCCTAGGGGGAGGGAAGACCTCCGGTAAGAGACCAGGCAGACGGACTAGAGAGGTCAGGGGGACCACAGGTAAAACATGCTGTACCTGGTAGGGCCTGCATGTCCTATCCTAGGTAATGTTCAGCCATCAATTGTAACCTAAAAAAAGGTTGAACAGAATATATCCAACTAGGGTTATGTGACAAAGCTAATTCTGCATCCTGTGTCTTAAAAACTGCGCAAGTTGTTATCCCTTTATCATTGTGTTTAACAATGAGAGTGAGGCGCTGATAGTGTCAACACTGGGATTGCATACAGAAGCCTTGGAGCCGCCGCTGCCGACACACAAGACGGTAAGTGAGCGCTGCGGGGCTCCGTGCTTTAGGTGTAGATCGCC